>JAQHUG010000077.1:1964652-2011373 GCA_028555095.1 Dicrostonyx torquatus
GGCCTGCCACACTCCACAGGGCCGACTTCTCCTCCGGTGGGGGTGGCTGTATGAAAGCCGTTTTATAAAATATTTGTGCAACTCAGTGAAATTGTTAATTGTCAATGTGGCAAGTTATAAAAATGCCATTTATTCTTCCCTGTCCCCTCCTCTGTGTCCCACAGTGCAGCATTCCAGATCCTTCCATCAAGAGATGGAGTCTCTTTGTCTACTTTTGAATCTGTGCTTAGATTTCTGTGACTTTTTTTGGCCAAAGAGACAGTGCCAAATGGGACGCAAAATACTTGGGCATGGGCCTTACTCTCTTCTTGGGTTCTAGAAGTCTCTGCTGCTATTTATGTGGAATTATGGATTAGCTAGTTTCCAACCACATACATACGGTACAGTGAGGTGTCCACTTTTCCACACCTGGTAACCAGACACTCTAGATTAGAGCCACCCAGTTGAGCAGCGGCTGATCACTGATATATGGTTGAGTCTGGCAGAGATCAGCAGGAGATCTGCTCACCTGAGCCCAGCTCCAGAGCTGACCTACAGAGTCATGAGTAAACACTTAGTAGTTGTATGAAGCCTCTAAATGTTGGGAGGCAGTTTGTTACACAGCGAAGCTAACTGATACAATAGAGCCAAAATCTAGTGAATGTTTTTTTAACTAACCAAAGAGATTATATAAAAGTAAATTACAAATAAATTTGCTACAGAATTTCTTTAAAAAGCACTTTTGATTTTTTAAAAAATTTTTATTTATTTTTTTCGTAAGACTTTGGATTTTATTGCCAAAGTTGGTCTAGAATTCACTCAGTAGCACAGGCTGGCCTGGAACTCCATTTTTAAATTTTTAAAATATATTTTTATTGATTCTTTGGGAATTTCACATCATGCACCCCAATCCCATTTATTTCCCAGTCTTCCATATCTACTTTCCACCCCTGTAACCTTCCTGCAAACATAAAATAATAATAATAAAAAAAACCCAAACAATTTCGTTGACCCTCTGGGCAATGACTATCTCACTGCACCTCTGTCAACCTCAGCCTCTCTCTCAGCTGTTGCAGCTAGGCATCTCCAGTTCCACCATGTGTGACCACTCTGCTCCTCTGCCTTCCCCTTCCCTCCGTCACACATTCGTTTGTAGTGGCACCGGGAGCCGCACTGTGTCATGCAGTCTACCCTTTTGCCTTTCCTTGCAAATGTTCATCACGATGAGTCATTGCTCTGGTTCACAGGCTCTGGTTTCTGCTCCCCATCAGTACTGGATCCTCACCGAGACAGGATATCCCGCTGTTGCCGCGAGTCATGGAGATCCTGCTGCTATGGTTCCACAGGACCTGCCTCTTTGCATGCTCCAGGAGGTCATAGATGGGGTAGATGTTGGGATGGGGCCAACTCAAAGCCCTGGGTCTAGGCCTGGGAGGTAGCTGAGTTGGTCAGCTTCCCTCCTTCCTGCACGGTGAGGGGCAGGGCCAGCTCAGCGTGGCCCTCAGACATCCACACTGCTTCGGGTGTCAGTCTGTATCATGGACATCTGCATAGCCTTTGGTGGTAACATGAGCCACAGACATCAACACAGACAGTAGGACCACAAACATGGCCTTTGGCAACAGCAGTGGCCCATACCATGGCCTCACACGGCAGCCTGTTCCTCATCCCCACTGCGACTCCGGTTCCACCTCTCCATTATATACCTGCTCATGGTCCACCTGCCTGCAACACAAGGCAGAGGGCGGGCCTCTCTAGCCTGAAACTCTTGATTCCCTTACCTTAGCCCCCCAAGTTCTGACATAAAGATAGATACCACCACTTACAGCTTCAAGTTAACTTTTTATTAGGAACTGGGAGCTGGCATCCAGTTTTTCATCCTGGCATTTCCCCTACAATTTTCCTGAACACATAGCTTCTTGAATGTGGATTCCAAACTTTCCCCGGAGTCTCTGGTCTGAGTGTGAACCCGAATATGTGCGCTCACCAGACACGGGATTAGCCGTATCCGAGAATTCATGATCCAAGAAGTGAAAAAATTTAACTGCAGCGCTATCCTGAGCGCAGCTCTGCTGGTTGGGAGTAATTGACTGAAAACTATAAACTGCTCGGATTCAGCATTGTAAAAGATAATTTCACACGCGGTGACTCCATGAGGGTATTAAGGCTCAAGAAAGTAAACTGGATTAAGAAACTCTTGTGAATAGAAAATCCTGAATGTAGCGCTAATAAGCGCACGTGTGGCTCACACTGAGGAATGACAGACTCGGAACAAGAGGATGGAATGAAGTGGGCTGGGCTTCAGGCCAGCTGTAATACATACAGCAGGACTGATACAGTGTGTGTGCATATGTGTGTGTGCACGTGTGTGTGTGTGATATGCATGCGAGTGTGAGTGCACTTGCAGGGCGTGTATGTAAAGAGATGTTTGTCGCAACTTTTCTCATCCTTGCACAGACTGGAACACAGTGGAAAGGCACACACGGCAGTACTGTGAAAGGTCTTTATCTATGGGACAATATCTAAGATCTATTAATTAAAGAATTCACCTCGTCCGGTGAATTATCAATTGGCTAGAGAAAGGACAGACACATTTATATATGTGTAAACTTAGATATGTTAACACTGACAAAAGAAAAGCAGGTAGTGGCCAGAGTTACTGCAAAGGTGGGGGCTGGGGAGCCTGTCTTCAGGGCTAGGAGGATGCTCATTCCATACTCCTGTGTGTTTCAGTCTCTGCTTCCAGAGTGTCTTTATTAAAAGGTCTCAGGAAGTATTGACAGGCTTCTTGGTCATACTGAGATCCTGTAAGCTCAGCCCCATCTCCCACAGTGGCTTCTAGTTGTCCTGTTGCCAGTGTTCTAGTTTAAGACTCTCAGCAAAAGAACCCCAGATTCCTATGTGGCAGAGGTTTGAGACCTTCACCCAGGGACACTACGGTGGCTTCTTGGTCTCACATGATGGTTTTCTCTCTGAGACCACATTGGGTATTTGCACTTGGGAGTGCAAGGGGGAAACACTGGCCTCCCTCCCTTCCTCATGGAAAGTTCAGTGTCTGTCTTGGGTAGATACCCCAACCCCACTGTCCTGGTGGCATTGAGGGGGGAGTCCATTGACCAGTTAGAATTGTCCAGTTCTTAGAAAGGTGTGAACACACAGTGGGCTGCTCCCAAGTGGGAAGCCTCTTCAGCTTTCGGGGCACGCACACCAAGAGTGGGCTGGAGGATGCTGAGCAGGGGACTGGGGTCTCAGCAGGTGCCTTCTGAGTTACTTCACCACACAGAGACAGATGCCCCCCCCACACCTTCCCAAGCCTTTAATTCTCAGGGAGAAGCAAACAAACCTAGAGTCTGAGCGGTGTGAAGAAGCAGGCAGTGGACAGGGGAGCTGGGAAAGCCTCGTGGTTCCATGAGGAAAAAGAGATAAAGGAAGGACTGAAAGACATTGAGTGGAGAGGAAGAGAGGCGGGGAAATGGTTGAGAGAGGCCTGTGGGAACCGGGACTACCAACTAGTTCACAGGGTCCAGATGAGTTTGGTCATGGCCTGCTCGGCAAAAACGAGGCTTTGTGTTTGTACTAGTACATGTGATTGTTAGATTATGGGATTTATGTTGGTGGAAATTGTCATTTCAGTGGGATATGTAGGGTGGCTTTGTCACCACTCCACAGCAGAAGTCATTCTCAAGGTGAAGGAGGAACATGACTGAATAGCAAGCCCAAAGCCTGTATTGTTTTTCTAATTTTTTTGTTAATTTTTTTCATTTATTTTACATACCAAAGTTTTCCCTCCCTCTTCTCCCATTCCCTCCCCCCCACACCTCACATCTGTCCCCTTCCTGCAGCATCTACTCCTTCTTTCAGAAAGGGGCAAAAGCCTGTGTTTTACAAATGATCAAGTTTGTGTCCAGATAGAGTGAGTGAGTAGCCTTCCCCAGGACATGTAGGAAAGAGCTAAGGGAACAAGGAAGGGATGGATCTGCAGGTGTTTGCTACCCACCTCTGCTCCTGATGGTTTGTGTGATCAATTGGGAGTCTCTTATTGGTGAAACCCTACAATGTGGTATCAGTGTTGATGGCAAGGTACTGATGATGGTGCAGCTGGGCTAGGCCAGGTAAGAGGAATGTTCTGTTGGTCACTGGTCCAGGTGGAGCAGGAGAAGGTGCCGGTGTCCCAGAAGCAGGTGAGGGGCTCTGTAACTCTAGTCAGATGATGGAGGGCTCTTCCAGGCTAATGGGTTGTCACTGCAGATGGCGACAATGGCTTGTTTATGGCAGGACATCAGTGAGTCCAGTACTAATAACTCAGGTGTCCTTGGGCTAAAGATGCGTGTTGGAGATGTCTGGTGTCAGAGGGTTTTCTGGACCCTGAACCTCTGCATTGTGGAGAGACCCACACCACACTCCATAGGGTCTAACTCTAGCTCACCATGAGCCAGGCCTGATCTCAGACCTCCAGCTCCATGCTTGACTTCAATAAATCCTTAGAACCATTGGTACCTTGAGTTTACCTACAAAGACTCAAAGACAGTGAGGTTAAAGGACTCCATGTCACCTCGGTGCTGAGCGACCTGGAAGAGGCCTTTTGCTTGCATGGTGTTTTGTAACCTGTCTTACCTGTGTGTGGGCTTTAAGGGGGGGTCTCTTTTGTAGCAGCCTAAGTTTGACACTCCAGGTCTACTTCCGGAGGCTGTAGCAGTGTGCATGTGTGGCACACATATGTGTGGTGGCTGAGACAACCATAGTTGCTTGCCAGCGTGAGACGGCAAAGCAGCATGGGACAGAGGATCAGAAAATAACTGGGTCTGCCAGGTGGTCCTTCAACCTTCTTTGGAACTGGCCACCTCAGCTCATAACCTGTCAGGTCTACTTTTGCACTTTCTGGCAGGAACCAACGAACTACTCTGTAAACAGGAGACAGTGACTATTATAGATTTGGAGTTTGCGTCTGTTACAGTTACTTGTCTGGGCTGCTGGGACTAAAACCAGCCACATGCAGTATGAGAATGAATGGGCATGGCAGTGTTTCAATAAAGTTTTATTTACAAAATAGACAGAAGGCCAGACCCCTGTGTCTGAGAAAGGAAACTGGGCTCTTAAGGGCCAGGAGAGCTCAGTCATTGAAGCTGGCACTGCTTCTCATTTGCTGTGTTCTCAGGAGCAGGCAAGACTGGATCTCTAAGGAGTTGTCAGGGGAGGCTTTGGAGCAACAGTTTGGGGATTTTAAGTGAGATAGGTAGATAGGGCAACAGGAGTAAGAAGGGCCAGCAGATAGCCAGCTTTGGTTCTAGAATCTAGTGCTATCTATCATGCTAAACATAGGAAGGATCAGGGCAGTACCATTTGAAATGGCAGCAGAGTGCATTGTGGAGGACCTAGGGGTAGCCTCAAAGAAACCTCTTTAAATAAACCTTGAGCCTTTGAATACGGGGTGCAAAGTCTGCAGCTAGGGGGTGTCAGGAGCAGCTATGAATGCGGATGTTCACATGGGCAGCCTGTTGAGATCCAGTCCTAGTCAGGAATCAACTTTGTTAATAGGACTGGGAGAATAGGCAATGACCACAAATTCAAAGCAGAGACTGTGGGTTCTCTGTCTCTCTCTGTGTGAATGTGTGCACACACGTGCTTGCATGTGCATGCCCTGGATATATGTATTAGCATGTCCAGGGTGGGTGAGTGTGCGAGGGTAAGCCCTTGGTACTCCATGGGAATGGCGTCCAAGGCTGTTGGTACCGCAGGATGTTTGATAGGTGGATGTTTGACAGATTTGGAAAGAACACATGCTTTGGGAAGGCTAGGATTAAGAAAGGGGAGGGAAGTAGGCTAACTGCACACTCAACGACTTATTGAGCCACTCCTCTGCACCAGGCTTTCCTCTCGGTGCTGGGACACTGGATTGAAGGTAGCTGCTTGGTATTTGTGGACTCCTGTGGAAATTAGAGACGTTCTTGGGAGGAGTAACGATGGAAAGGAAGCTAAACTTTAAGCTAGATATTGTAAGGCGAACCATAAAACAGGAATTCTGGCTCCCTCTTAATTACTTGCACCAAGACTAGGGCGCAGCTGCTTAGGTGAGCCATACTGACGAGCAACTAATTTCTGTTTAGCTCTGAGAAGGAGAAAGCAACACCCCAGCTTCCTAGGATATTTGGGGCAGGCACCTAGCTTAATAGCAGAGTTTTAATTAGCACCCAAATACTTATTCTTTAAAACTTTAACTAGCTTAAACATTTCCTCAGCAGAGAAATTGCTGAAGAAATTCTTTACTTAGAAGGTTTTCTGCAATTTATTCCATGTGACTTTGTCTTTTGAAACAAAAGAAGAGAATAAATGAAATTCAGATGCCTCAAGGTCAGAATCAGGACCTTCCCCCTCCACCAACGCAGGCACTCACACACACACGTGCACACACACACACACACACACACACTGTCATAGCGTTTCCTTAGGGGCTCTCTGATATCTTTGCCCTTGTTCTCAGTGGCCTGTGATTATTGTGCCTTTTGAGAGCTTGTATTTACTTTGAATAGTCTTCCTGTTTCCTTCCTAGCCAGCAGCCTTCTGCTCTGTGGCAATCCCGCTCTATTAGTTTTTTTTTTTTTCCTTTGGTTTTTCGAGACAGGGTTTCTCTATGGCTTTGGAGCCTGTCCTGGAACTAGCTCTTGTAGACCAGGCTGGTCTCGAACTCACAAAGATCCGCCTGCCTCTGCCTCCCGAGTGCTGGGACTAAAGGCGTGCGCCACCACGGCCCAGCTCTATTAGTTTTTTACTTTGTTTGTTTACATTAAGAGTTTTATATTCATGAAAATGATCTGAGAACTGCAGCCTGGAAGAAGCAACCATTACCTATAATTCTACCACACGGAGACACTTAATGTGAGTATTTGGATTCATATCTTCTCTGAGTAGCTCTCTGAGACTTTTCTATCAAAATGAGGGTCATGGTGTACACATCATATGGTCTGTTCATTTTTCCACACAATATCGAGAGCATCTGTTAAAATGTGCTTGTGCATAGTTCCTTATGCGTGTGCACATGCTTCTATAAAACCTTTTTTTTTCAGAAGTGTTGGAACATATATTGAAGCACAGAGAAATGAATAATGTCAGCCATGTACTTAATACTCAGCATCAACAACTGCCAATACTGTGCCATCCAGCTGCCTGTTAGTCCCCCATTGTGTTTTCTGTAGCATTTACAAACTAAAATCCCAGATGTATCATCACTTTGCTTACAAATATTTCAGTAAATATTTCTCTCGCAGTGGTTTTCAACCGGGAGCAATGTCCATTCTACACCCCACCCCAGGGGACATTGGCAACATCTGGGGATATTCTGGTTCTCACAACTGGGAGATGGAGGTGGCAGTGGGTGTTACTGGCATCCGGCAGTAGAGAGCAGAGATGCCGATGCATCTTGAAATGTACAAGCTGTCCACTTTTAGCAAAAGAATTATCTGGCCCCATGGGTCATCAACTTGCATGTTAAGAAACCCAGAGTGTAACAGGGTCAGGACCACAAAAGGCATAAACATAGTCTGTTATCCCAGGAAACAAAACAGGCATTTCTCTTTCACCAAGTTTTATTCAACATCTCAATTATTTACTTATCTTTATTTTCCTGTTTTCCTTTTAATTGGCATAATTTTCCATAGTTACACAGTGTGATAATTTAATCCATGTATACAATACACAAAGATCAAATCATGGTAATTAACATTTCATCTCATTATTTTCTTGTGTTTGGAGCCTTTTTTCTTCAAGTTCTTTATAAAAACATAATAGGGTGTTATAATCTGCAACTGCCCTATTGTCCTGTAGGAACCTAGAACATAGTCCTGGTGACTAATTCTATCATGTGGGCTGTCATTTAGCCTCCTACTCCTCTTTCCCTTCCCCTCTAGCCTCTGGTAACTCTTCTTTTTGAATAACTACTCAAAAAAAGAAATAGCCAGATTGAGTCATTCTTTTAATTTCTTTTCATCTGTCAAGACATCCACCCCCTTTTCTCTCACTAGCGTTTGTTTGTTGAAGATGCTTGGGCCGTTTGCTGTGTAGAGTTTCCCACATTGGTTTTGGCTGAAAACATCTTCCTGTCCCTCTGTTCCTCTCCTTCCTGTGACTTGAAAGGTCAGACCAAGCAGGTGTACAGTAAACTCAGGTGTTGGCAGTTTGATTTACTTGTTATAAATACCCTGGTGACCTAATGTCTGGTGCATGAGTTTGTCTGGTACAAGGGGACCAGCTCACCATCATCTAAGACTTTGTAAGAAATGCGAATTCTTGTGCTCCAAACTGTGGAGTGTGGTGGCTAGAGCTAATGGCGTTGCTCCTTCTAGTTATTCCAGGAGCTGTTGCAAAGCGGTGAGTTTCCATTTCTTTCATTGATTCTGTATTTTTTTTTTGGTTGTAACTCTTGTGTGGAGCATTTTCCTTCCATCTTAAGTCCTGGCTGACTCTGAAATATAATATTTGTGCGGAAGACAGGATAAATGCTTGATTTATCCCCCCTATTATTTTTCCATTTTTATTGAGGCATAATTTACACATGATAAAATGCACAAATCTTAACTTACAGCTCAATGAATTTTACATATGTCTACACCCATGCATCTACCATCAAGACCAGGGTATAAAACATTTCCAGAATCATCCCTCCCACCTCCCCCTGGTTGCTACCCATTTCCATGCTCCTTCCACAGTAGTGTTTAAACTGTGTTTATGCTGTCTCTTTCTCCACCATGTATTTCTAATGTAACCAAAATAGTCATTTATTTTATTCATGGTTTTTGAACTTGATTTCATATTAAGAGTTGGATTATCTTTTCCAGAAGAATAAAATACTTTCTCACATGTATACATCCACATCTTTTGACATATATATCTTAAATCTGTGCTCCAAGTTGTCTAAATGATTAGCTAGGCATCATAGCATCATTCATTGTTTCCTATACTCCTTTCTGATTTGAGATGACTCTTTCAATTTGTATCAGATTTCCGTATAAACTTGCATCTATGCCTGAGTAGCTCTCTTGTTACACTCCTTTCTTCCCCCTATACTACAATGACATAATGTTTTATTATTTGGCAGGACAAGTCACCCCAAATCCTTAAAGTAATTGTATTTTCACACTTGACCCCTCACTGTTCTTGCTGAGTTCATTCTTCTAGGTGACTTTTGGAGCCGTGTTGTTCTGGCTCATCAATTGGGATTTTTGATAGGGATTACCTCAACAGTGTTACAAAATTGAATATCACAGAGCATCCAAGAACAGCATATTCACTGGTTCCAGGAATTCCATTTTTGTCTTCTAGCAAACTCTGTAGTAATAAGAATGGTTTTTAAGATTTATTCTGAAATATTTTTCAATTGTATTCTTCTGAAAGTATGGGTATCATTTTTCTGTATATAGTTACTCATAGAGTAAAAATTACTATGCTAATTTTTTACTTCAACTTTTATTAAAATGTCTTATTTTTTAATGTTCACTTTTTAGTTTATTATTTTTGAGACTTGAATATCTATAAATTTGTTTTATGATATCTTTTCCAACATAATTTACCTACACATACACATACATTATTCAAACATCTATGAATTTAGGATTGTGGCGAAAGAGATCTTACCTTGATATATATGTGGTTCTAAAAGGAATGGGGACCACTGACTTAGACTTACAACTCAGCAATCTATGGGAGGAAGAGACAAATGAACCTCATAGCCCCAGAGAGGTCTGGCTTGCACTATGGGCTTACAGCTGACAGCCGGTGAGCTGATGTTCAGCTGTCTTCACATGTGTTGGAGGCCACTGAATGGCATAGCTTGTACCTGCAGATCCCAGGTGGAGTGGTTAAGATGGGAAGCCTGATGTAGCCCTCCCTCTTTTCTGTTTAGATGACTCTTTTAGCTGGGCTTTGTTTTCTGATTCCTTATCCAGGGGAGGTACTGTTCTGTCTTCTGTCTTGTGTGACCCACCATTTTAGGGGTCCCCTCAATGGCTATGCCAGGTCAGACAGAACAAGTAGTCTGATGACACCAAGATTGTCAAGAGCAGCAAACTTCCTGATTTCCTAGGAGGAGGCGAACCTCTCAGAACCCAGCATGTATATTCTGAGATGGACAGACAGCAATTGATACAGAAAAAGACAGAGTGTAGTGTAGCCAACAACTGGTCATTCTTTAATATTTTCTTATTCAATCTTCTCTGACTTTTTTTGAGCCTATTTATATTTCCTTGTGGCTGCCCATAAACATGTTCAATTGCAGGCCCCGGAGAGGGCCTTAGGCTGTCTTCTTCTGCCTCTGACATGTTGACCTGATAGAGAGATCAGTAAGAGAGGATTTTTCTGTCCCTTCCAAGCGTCTGATCTGACTAGTGTGTCTCTCCAGTGGTCATGCTTGAAAATAAGGTGTGACTCCAGTCGTGGTCATCCCTATCAGCTTGGAAAGAATCTGAAACTCAGCTTCTTCCAAAGCATCAAAGAGCTCAGAGTATCTAGATCTGCAACCATGGGAAGGTGGAGGTGTGTCATGGGGACAGTGGAGATAAGCCATGGGGACGATGGAGGCATGCCATGGGGAAGGTGGAGGTGTGCCAAGATCAGTCAGGTACTAGCTGACAGAGCTAGGCTCCAGGCGCTGTTACCACAGGCTGTGCCCTCCCTGTGTGAGCCTCATTGGAATCCCCAACAGGAAAGGTCATCATCACAGTCCTCAGTATGGCTCTTCTTACTCTCTTTGGGTCAAGTATGACCAAAGAAGCCACTTCCACCCTATGTTGTGTCTTAGAGATAGTGGTCCAGCCTCTCTCGCCAATGGTCACAACCACAGTCACAGGGATAGCTCCTTTGAGGCTGTGATAAATGCCATGTCCAAAGGCAACATGGAGAGGAAAGGGTTTATTTGGCTTACATTTCCCCGTCACAATCCATCACTGAGGGAAGGCAGGGCAGGAATCAAGCCTAGATGTGGGAACTACGGAGGAAAGTGATTGGCTTGCTTCGCATGGCTTCCTTAGCCTGCTTTCTTATACAACTCGGGACACCTTCCCAGCGGCGGCCCCACCTGCAGTAGGCTGGGTTACTTATCAGGAAAATGCCTCCACAGATTTGCTCACAAGCCAGTCTGACGGAGAGGCATTTTCTCAATTGAGGTTCTCTCTGCCCAGAAAGTCTATCTTGTGTCAAAAAATGAACCTGCACAGACGCCCAAACTTCTCATCAGCAAGGAAAGCTGTAACCAGGATGAGCGCTCTGAGACTAACATTGACTAACATAATATTTGTAATATTTATAAAATCTAATAGATTCCTATAAATTTAAAATAACTGAATTATTAAGCAATTTATGTTACTTAAATCCTGAAACACAAACTTTTGTGATGTGGGAGCCTCCTCTGTGTGCGGTGATTTCCATTAATGAATAAAGCCACTCTCTGTGGTCATTTACATCCCTTGTTCAGCGTCTCAACAGGCTAAGGAGCATCTGTAGCAGAAACAGAAGTAGCAAGAGGGCTGTGGCTCTACCTCTCCATGATGCTCCCTGGTAACAAGAAGCATGCATTGCACCCTTCCTTGAAGCCTGGCTCCCAGAATCACCAGAAATCATAGCTGCTCTCCATGGTTCTACATGGCCAAATCCTTCTAGTAGCTGCTCTCCATGGTTCTACATGGCCAAATCCTTCTAGATTATTCTTTCTGTTCCTTCTTTTCCATTGGCGTGGAGAATGGAGAAATACCTACAGAGCAAAAATCTGCTATGGTTGTGAGCCAGTTCTCTGCCCTTCACGTTACTCCTCATCCCTAGGTGGGGAATTGCATTCAGAAGAGGTTAATCAGTAGTCAGAGCTAAAGTGCATCGCTGCTCGACTGTACCCGGTCCATCAACAGAGCCAGGAGAGCCTAAAGACCCATCTTTCCTCAGAAGCTCCTTGGTCACTGTCCTGGCTAGTTTTATGTCAACTTGACACAACTTAGAGTCATCAGAGAGGAAGGAGGCTTGATTGAGAAAATGCCTCCGTGAGATCGGGTGGCTGTAGACAAGTCTGTGGGTGTAGGGCATTCTCTTAATTAGTGATTGATGTGGGAGGGGGAGGGCCCACTCCTGGGCTGTGGTCCTGGGTCCTATGAGGAAGCAGGCTGAGCAAACCATGGGAAGCAAGCCAATGACAGGCTCAGCATCAGCTGCTGCCTCCAGGTTCCTGCCTTGCTTGAGTTCCTGCCCTCACTGCTTTTTAATGATGAACTGTTAGATGGACTGTGAGTGAAATAAACCCTTTCCTTCCCAAATTGCTTTTGGTCATGCTGTTTCATCGCTCTGACTAGGACAGTCACTTTGCTGGTTAGTCTGTTGTCAACTGGACATAACTAAAGTCATCTGGGAGGAAGGAACCTTAACTGGAGAAATGCCTCCATCAGACTGGCCCGTGGGCAACAATATGGAACATTTTCTTAACTAATGATTGATGGGGGAGGGTCCAGCCCATTGTGGGCAGTGTCACCCTATGGGCAGATCATCCTTGAGTGTGTAAGAAAGCAGTCTGAGCAAGCCCTGGAGAGTAAGCCAGTAGGCAGTACCTTCTTGACTTCCACTTCAGTTCCTTCCCTGATTTCCTCTAGTGGTGAATGGGGATAGGAAACTGTAAGCCAAGAAAATCCTTTTCTCTCCATGCTGCTTTCGGTCATGGCGCTGATCACAGCAATAGAAAGCAAACCCGGACAGCATCTTTCTTAGAACATAACTTCCTGAAGAAGGATGTTTAAAAGAAATCCCACGCTAGCTCAGAATTGAGAATAATAGAGGGCTACTTATTTAGGGGTAGACTCACAATCAATATTCTCTGCTGGAAAGGGAAACAGCAACCAAATCCCACAGCCGGATAAGAGAGGCCAGACGCGCACTTTACATTGCTTAAGTAGTATAAGAGGCCACGCCCAAGTGGGCGGGTAACTTAAAAGCTATGGCTGTAGGAATTCCTACAGCAACTTCCATAAAAATGACAGCATTCAGGTGAGCTCCTTTTGTTTTGCATGTGAACTCTTCCACTAAAGATTCCAAGGAAGGAGGCAGAGGTCCCGGGTGCCTGCTCATTTGTAATAGGACCAGGCTCCCTGTCTCTGCCCATTCCCTTTCTCAGAACTGTGATCCTAGTACCCAAGAGAACAACTTCAGGCAGGAAAGATTCACTTTGACTCAAGATTTCACGAGGTTCTGTTAATCACACTGAATGAAAGTAAAGACCCACATTCTTTGACCAAATGAACCAAACTTTATTTTCTGTCAGACAGGGTTATCTCCCTTAAGTGGGGTTTGGAAAAACAGCATTGAACATAAGAAAAAGTGGGGCTTATATAGTCCCAAAATTGTATGGTTTCCAAGAAACAAAAACTGTATGGAGTTTTCAATGGTTTTTGGTTACATAGGAACTTGGCAGAATATCTTAAAATTATTTGACAGAACATTTTACCTTGTCAGGGCATTAGGTTGGGTTATAGGATGTGGAATATGTCAAATTCCAGAAAATGGGTCAAGACCTGGTCAAATCCAAGTTTTACAGAAAACAGGAATGAACTTACGTTGACTGTGTAACAAAATATATTTTAATCTTAAAAGAGAGTGAGGCTGGTCCATAGGTTCAGTCTGAATCCCTTGGGCCAGTACATAGCTTGGCTCTGGAAGGGTGTGGCTGAGCAGCTTCTGTGCTTCATGGAGAACAGGACACATAGAGGGGAACACATAAAAGGCCTGGGCAAGATATAGTCCCCAGAGCCACGCTCGCAGCAACTTCTTCCTCCGGCTGTGGCCCCCATCCCGCCTTTCGCCACTTCCATCGAGGGTTAATCTGCTCCTTAGGTCAGAATCCTCATGAAGTAGTGATCTCAGAAGACCCCCTTTACAGACACCTCTGGAGGTGTGCTTGTTAATTCCCTAGGTACTTCTGAATCCAATCAAGTTGGCAACGAAATTACCTATCACGTGTTCCTTTAGACCAGGTCAGACGCTATCAGATTCTCAACAGCCTTCTTTTCAGCTTCACAAAGCACACAATGAGGAGGTTCACAGTTCTTGGTTATTTAATTCCATTTTTGACGAACTTCCCAAATGCCTGTCACTTTTTAAATCAATTTCTGCATTCAGAATCCCTCCTAACCTATTTCATTAAGCTACCATCTTTCCATGGCCTCCCCTTTCAACAACATAATTTGCTTTTAATAATTAATATAGAAGAATTCAAAATGTATTCATTGAGCCCACTTAAAGGCTCTTTAATCAATTAAGGACATGTGACTTTGGGACAGAGGTCCTCCCCCAGAGCTTCAGAATCCCTCTGGAACTTACTTGGTTCGAATAGAGCCATATTTAGAATGCATCTTTGTAGAGTGACCCAGGCCTGGCAAGACAAAGAATGGCTTTCAAGTGAACAAGGATTTGCACAATTGCTTGAAGGTTCTTTTACATAAAAATGATGCCAAAATTTATGACAATGAAATTAAAATGGAAATTTTTCACAAAAAATTTTGTGAAATTTGGGTCTGAGTGTGACAATGGGAATGGAGACACTGGAGTCCAGCTGGGCTGGTCCTTTAATCTTAGGTTTGTCTTCTCAATTGGAGGGTCCTTAACATTCTGGGGGTGGTGGGGGAGAGAGTTTGCTAACAAGGCTTGGCCTGTGGCCAGTGAGACATAAGGTCCAAGTTGGCTCATTCATTCATTTGCCCACTTAGTGTGGGTGTCAGACACAGTGTGGCATTTGGCACTAGAATGGTTCAGACCTTTCTAGTTCAAATCCCAAATATAATTTGGTCTCCTCCTTCCCCTTTGTGTGTGTGTGTGTGTGTGTGTGTGTGTGTGTGTGTGTGTGTGTGTGTGTGTATACAGATGCAGAGGCCAGAAATCCACTTTGAGTGTCATTCCAATGGTTTTGTTTGTTTGTTGGTTGGTTGGTTTGTTGGTTTGTTTTTGTTTTTGTTTTTGAGACAGAGTTTATTACTGGGACCCAACATCTACTGACTTGGATGGCTAGCCAGTGAGCCTCAGGGATCTGTTTATTTATCTTTTCTTGGTGTTGGGATTTCAAGTTTATTTCACCATGCTCAGCTTTTTCATGGATAATGAGGATTGAGCTTGGGGCCTCAAACATTCATGGCAAACATTTTATCAACCGGTTTATTTCTCTAGCCCTATGCCCTTATTTCTTTATTTATAAAATTAGGATAATCCTTTGCTCATACATCCATTTCCTCTCATGACAGGACAGGGTCTTGGTAGCTATTTGGGGGAGAGTGACTGCGTAGATAATTGTCTGCTGTCCACCCATGGTAGGGCATCTGCTGGAGTTGGAGCATGGTGCTTGCTTCATTTCCAGGTGATTTATCTTTGGAATTATGTTTTGTGCGAGCTCTCATTAAGTCTAGTCTGAAAACAGACTGACTGATGAGTAAACCGGGGTCCAGATGTGTGGCCAGGGAGAGCCTGCCCGGGATTAATCTCTGGCCTCTGTTATTTCTCAAAAGAGACAAAGCCAGTATGGAGATGCTGCCAGATTGTTGTGTGTGCAGAATCTAATTTATAGTTGACCAGGGTCTCTGGAGAACCACACATGTTTATATCATTACCAAACAGTAATTGATTACAGAGCTCCGTTGTGAAATTTACAATTATTGAATTACTCCATGTTCGCTCATAAATTTCAAATCTTTATTTCTAAAAGTCAATTGATATTCAGCCCAATAAATATTTAATTTAGATGTAATAATGGTGTTAGAGCAAAATTAAATTCTCATTTAGAAAATAGGAATGACCTGGAGAGAGCAGGGGAGAGGAGGTGGCGTGGTAGGACTGAGCAGGAGATGATTGTCGTTGTGTCCCTTCTCCGTAACTGGAAGGGACATCTCAGCTGGTGCTTTCTCTAACTCCATTTTCTCTTTGAAACTTCTGTTTGTGGGAAAAAAGAGTCCTTTCCATTTTTATATTTCATTATCTGAACTACTCAGTATTCGTGGCTCTTACAAGCCTTATGGAAAATTCCAACACACTGTTTTCTCCTTGCTTTATAGACGGGGAGACTGAGGTTCAGAGAACTGAAGTGACTCAGTATAGGTGATGCCACAGGAGAGGGAAGGTTAGCCCCCACCTATTGGTCAGTTAGTAGGGTAACCCCCACCTATTGGTCAGTTAGTAGGCTAGCCCCCACCTATTGGTCAGTTAGTAGGCTAGCCCTCACCTATTGGTCAGTTAGTAGGCTAGCCCTCACCTATTGGTCAGTTAGTTAGTAGGATCTCAGGACCTCTTAAATTCATATGATAGGTAGGGTTGTGGCCCTCTCCAGATAGGAAGCCTCAACAGAACAGTGTGTTAAGCAAGATAGACATGATTACTGCTTTTTATACAAGTTGTCAAAATGAAGGGAGTTCACCTGGAGGACAAAGTTGAAAGAGTACCAGCCTCCTTTGAGGTTTCTTGCCACCTCAGGTGGCTGCTTGAGTTCCAGCCATTGCATGTGGAGAGGGAGGGTGAGAGAAGCCACAGAGAGGGCCACATCCCTTCCCCTTTAAGTCTTATTTATTGTCTGTGTTGTAGTCCACAGCACACGTGCTAAGGTCAGAGGACCACCTTTGGGAACTGATTCTCTTACCGTGTGGGTTCTGGGGATTGAACTCAGGTCAGCAGGCTTAATGGCAAGCACCTTTACCAGCTGAGCCATGTCGCCACCCCTTCCCTCTCTTTTAGGAAGATTTCATTTTTGTACCTCTCTATGTATTTTATTGGTCAGAGCTTAATTGTGTGCGTATGTCGAAGTGTAAGGCCCATCGGAAAGCTGTCTTCTTTGGGTAATAGTGTCTGGTTAAAAATTGGGCTTTTTCTCTGTCAGTAAGGGAAAACCAGATTCAGTCAACAGTTTCTGCTGCAACATGTATTCCAAAGACGGGGTACAAAGACTTGCACAGGCAAGATCCTTGGTAGGTGTGCTTGAATGCAATCAGCTCAGGATGCTCTCCAGGGTGCTCTCCAGGGCACTGGTTGCCTTCACTGCCAGGGCCAGTGTGCAACGTGGGAAATTCATTGCTCTTGCCTTGTGTGGATTTACCTGTATCTTGATTAAAAGGAGGCTAGGGAGGGAGGAGGTCAGTTGTTCCCTGAACATCGTGGCTATTTCTGCCTAGAAGAGGTCATTCTGTGACTACTCTATAGGCTCTGACCAATGCAGAGATAGCATGGGGGCCTGCTTGCAGCTGCCTAAGACACAGTGTTCTATGCCAGTGCAGAGGGCCAAGAGGAAATAGGAGTCCCTCACCAGTTGTTTGCCTGTTCGGTGTCTGCCAAGCGCAGGGCCAGGTAGTTCCTTTGCATATGGAGATGAACTAGGCATGTTGTTCTCCTTCTGACAGTGGCACTTAAAGTTTAACCCTTGGACTAGCATCAGTGGCATTGTCACCCAGGAACTTGTGAGAAATGTGCATTCTCTGCTCTTCTGTGTATTAGATCAAGAACTTTCAATAAAATCTCCCTTGAGGATTCCAAAGCCTGTAGAAATGACTATGACTCTTACAATGATGAGAAATATCACAAGGTTTGGAGCCCCCCTCCACCCGAGCTGGATCTGAATTCCGATTCTCAGAAGCTTTGCAGGGTTGGCCAAGTGATTCAGCTTATCTGACACCTCAGCAATCTCACACTATGAGAGTGACATGGGCTGACAGGATGCTTAACACATGGTGCTCAGTGAATGTCTGCTCCATTATCTTTCTAAGCCTCACTGTTCATGACATCACCATTAGGGACGATGAAGGGAATTCACATTCTAATATCAGGATTGTGGTGGTTTGGATGAGAATGGTCTCCATAGGCTTACATGTTTGTATGCTTGGTCATCAGGAAGGGGCGCCACTTGAGAGGAAGTATAAGGTATGACCTTGTTGGAGGAAGTGTGTCACTGGGAGTGGGTTTTGGGGTTTTAAAAGCCCAGACCAGTCCCATTGTCTCTCTCTTCCTGCTGCCTGAGGATCTGGATGGAGAACTCTCAACTAAGACTCAGTTATGTCTGCCTGCATGCTACCATGCTCTCTAAAAATATACTAAACTTCTGAAACTATAAGCAAGCCCCAATTAAATGCTTTATTTTATGAGTTACCATGGTCATAGTGTCTCTTCACAACCATAGATCACAACTAAGACAAGTATGCAACAGAAATCCAAAGACATTTTTTAAGTCTCTGTCTGTGTGTCTGTCTGTCTCTCTGTTAATGCATGCACATGCTAAGTGTGCATGCGGAAGTCAGAGGACCTTGGAAGCTGGTCCTGGCCTCCACTTCTTTAAGATAGGCTCTTTGTTGCTGTGCATAGCATGCTTGTTGGCCTGTGGGCATCTGGGAATTCTCCTGTCTCTACTGTCTGTCTCAGAAAAGTTGGGATGACAGATGCACTTTCAATAAGGAATTCTGAATTTGGGGGATCCTCACTCATGTCCCCATGCTCATGCAGCAAGTGCTGTACCCACCAAGCCACCTCCCCAGCCCCCAATGAGAAATTTAAATTTTTCCCAGAGCATCTACCTTTTTTTGTGTTTTTACTTCTTCCTGTTAGCCCTTCCTGTCTTGCTGGTGATAATCAAGAACTGCCTTTAAAATGTAAAGTGTGATGCTAAGAGTCTTAAAAAAGCATTTGCTAGAGAGGACATTCAGATAGATACTGTGCATATGCAAATTATCTGCATCTCATTAGTCACCAGGAAGTGAAAATTAAAGCCCCAGCAAAATTGCCCTGCTTTCTCCAGATTCATTAAATGATAAGGACAGGAGGCCAAATGTTGGTGGAGACATCAGGCAGCTGAGATTCCATAAGCAGTGACTGGAAACATAAACTTAGCAAGCCTAATAAGCTAAATCCATGCATCTTTTATGAAGAAAAGATACCTCATACCTTGATGTATAGGTAAATGGAAGTGGCCGCGCATGGCTTCTCATAGACACCTGAGCGATGATCGCAGCATTATTTGTAAGACTGAAGCCCAGAAGCTGGTCAGAAACTCCCTGTAGAATGATTAATTTGTGATTTATGCATGCAAAAGATACTGTCCAGCCAAGATAATGAATGTCTTCATACAACAGAATGGGCTTTGCTCAGTCAACTTGTACGTAAGGATCCAGACACAGGGGATAAAGTGGTATACGGTCCTGAAAGTACATATTTTATACTCAAGCTAAAGAGTCTTTGATGTAGAAATCAGAACACCCATTATCCTGGGGGTGGATGTTGAATGAATATCCCTGCAGTCATACTGCTTGAAAGATTATGGTGTGAGTTGGGACCTTTGCAGGTCTCATGGTGTGTGAGGAACACAGGTGGGAAACAGAATACACTATGCAGAGAGAGCTTGGGGAGTATAAAGTTTTATTTAGGAAGAGGATATTGGGGGGGTAGAGAGGAGGAAGTGAGAGATACAGAGATAGATAGGTAGATAGATAGAGAAAGAGAGAGGGAGAGACAGAGATAGAGGAGAGAAAAGGAGAGAGAAGTGAAGGGGGGAGAGACAGAGAACTGCCTCTTCAGAACAGTGGTGGTGGGGGGGCTAGGCCAGCTGGAAGGGAGAGATTGGGAGTGAGCAGAGCTTGTTTCTTAAAGGAACAGGCTACTGTCTGGATTCATCCTGCCAGGTGACAGGAAGGTCAGCATAATCCTAACTCATATATAATTGGACATGATCATAGTGTGTTTATGAAAATTTAGTAAGCAGTCTATATCTTGTGCTTTTGTGTATGTGTGTTGATACACATTGAAATAACATTTCAGCACAAAAACTTGCTTGAAATATCTATATAATAGCATCTAAAATGTTTATAGAAAAGTGAAAAGTGTGATTGAGGGAAGCCAGGGGATTGGCAGGAACTAGGAGAATGTCAATCATTTACACGTATCTTTGACTCCCATTGCCAAGTAAGACAAGGATCACAATATGCAGAGCAGCACACACACACACACACACACACACACACAGACACACACACGAGTGTCTTTTTTCCATTACAGAAGTAAAACAGTATTTTCAGGTGACCATTCCCTAATATCCAGTCCTGGACGTGATAGGGAGGCAAATCCTTGTGTCATTGCTGGAAGCAAAGAGAGGGAAACCCGTTGGAGATGCGGTTTGTGATTTCATTATTTTCTCATTAGATCACAATGTGTCTTCGATGCATCTTGAAAACATAATTACTCTTCTTAGTTGAAGGATGAGGGAGTTAAAATAGGGTGAGTTTTCTTGACTTGTGCTGGGCCACCCGTTCCCAGTTCCAGACATGGCCTTGCTGGGGATGCAAGCCTGGTTCTCCTGGTGCCTGGTGCTTTAACATTGCTGGTTAGTACCATTCTCATGGTTTCTTTGTCAGGCGCTGTGAACCTGGCAGGACTTGGCAGAAAAGCTGCAGATGGTATAATAGTAGAGGCAAGGCTTGTTCCCCCGACTCTGGCCGATAGTCGTGGAAAGGATAGACAATGGAACCAGGAGCCAGAGGTTCCTTCTCACTCAGCAGGACCTATAACACAGGATAAAATCCACAGGCATCCTCGTTCTTGGGGGGCTGGCTCAGAACATCCAGAGAGCCTTGCTTCAGTTTTCTAAAGGGCTGGGGGGGGTGGTAGCCTGCAGTCAAGAAAGATAATCGGAAGGTGGAATGGTCGATTTTAAAACATTCTCTTGTGAGTAATTTATGCCCAAGCAGAAAAGACATATAGTAGAATACTGGGGGAGAAAGATTAGAAAATAATTAAGGATAAAAAATTCATTAAAAGATTGCTTTTAAATGAATTAGTCGGATTGGAAAAGCCAAATATGTATATTGAGTGAAGTTTGGAAAACATCCAAATTGCTTGTTATCCCCAGGTCGTAGGAACTTCAGTAGTCATGAAGAATTACAGTTTCTTCCATAGCTGTTTATACATTTAAAAGACCTGGTAAAGCAGGGCCCAGCTATCAATACCATGTTGCCCTCGGGGTTTTGAAAGTCAGCATTAGAGTGATTATTTTCTTCGATTATTGAAAATTTATATGAGCAGTATTTTATTTACTTTTGTATGTCCTCATGTGTGTGGTATGCATTCAGGTATGTATGCGTGTTCTTATGTGGGGGCATGAGTGTGGTATGCATTCAGGTATGTATGCGTGTTCCTTTGTGTGGGGGCATGTGTGTGGTATGCATTCAGGTATGTATGCGTGTTCTTATGTGGGGGCATGTGTGTGGTATGCATTCAGGTATGTATGCGTGTTCTTATGTGGGGGCATGTGTGTGGTATGCATTCAGGTATGTATGCGTGTTCTTATGTGGGGGCATGTGTGTGGGCACATGTACACACATGTGCACGGGTGTGTAGAGTTCTGAAGTTGACATTAAGTGTTTTCCATGGTCACACTTCTCTCTATTTTTTGAGGTAGGGTCTCTCACTGTACCCAGAGCTTTGGGCTTGGCTGGTCTGGGTAGCCAGCTTGCTCTGGAGATCCCTTGTCTCTGCTTCCTAAAGACTGGAATTAGCGATGGGTGCCATGTCTGCCCAGAGTGTTGGAATTAGAGATGGGTGCCATGTCTGCCCGGTAGTGCTGGGATTAAACTTGGATGTGATGTCAGCCTGGTAGTGCTGGGATTACATATGGGTGTCATGCCTCCCCAACTTTTACATAGGTTCCAAGGACTTGAACTCCTGTTTCTGTCTTACATTACCCCCTGATCATCTTCCTAGCCCCGACCATTACTTCTGATAGTTGTATCTACATTTGTTCAACCTTACCTTTAATAGTGGATGTTTAACTTCAGATATTTCATGGACTTTAATGAACATCATGCTTGAAAATTTAAAGTCATCACTAATGATTTCCTTAGACCCAAACTGGCATTTCCTGACATTTCGTGAATGAAAACTGGCATTTTTATAACCATTGCCATAACATCAGTTATGAAGCTTGAGAACATCCTGGTTCTACTATGTACCAGCTATATGTTCTTGGATGAATGATTGTGCTCAGAAAGCCTCAGTATCCCTGTCTGTAAAATGGGAACCCAATTTTCCAGTCCATTGACCCATAAAGAGGATTAATCGAGAAATTAGCTGGTGAGGAAGTATCATTTAAACCTACTTTTGCCAAAGAATGACCTCAGTTTAAGACATTTTCTTGGACTTCTTGGAGGCGTGGCAGGTGGTCCAGACAAAACCTCTGCAAAGCAACCCCTGGAGCCCATCAGGTTTTGTTCTAAAGGATGAGTAGCACAGGGTGAGAGCATTCCACTCTCGCTGCAAGTCAACCTGAGTTTTTAATTTTTCCAGAGCTTATTCTAGAGTTTTAGATAATTGCAAATTCATCCTTTTAGATCAAGGATCAACAAAATATGACCCACGGGCCAAATCCACTTTGCCTCCTGCTGTTGTGAGTAAAATTTTATTGGAGCACAGCCTTGTGCCTTTCTTGTGACAGCAGCAAACTAAAAAATTCTTATTTTATGGCCCTTTCAAGAAAAAAAAAGTTTGCTGACTCCTGCTTCAGATCAACCATAAAATATTTATTTCTGAGCTCACGAGAGATAAATGTATTGTATTTCTGAAGCCATTTGTTTTCCTGTGATAGAAGATAGAGCCAAGCTATGCATGGCTGAGCTGGCTCTGTCGCATGTGGACACTGCTGAATGTCACAAAAGCAGGAAGAAGGCACGACTCTCACATTCTGATTGGCGTATTGTTCTTCCAGATCTTCTTGGATAAAATCTGTAGGTTAAGTGGGAGTGAAATCTCTGTGTTATCTTCATGTTGGAGCCAGGCCTGGCAACATTCGGATTGACGTTTCAGAGGGACTGTTTTAGGAGAATTTGCCATAAACGTGCAAGGTTAGTTTTCTGTTCTCGGAGTAAAACAAACCTATTTTCCTATAGTTGGTTTTGGATCAGAATGCCTTGGACTTGGCTTATAGAATAATCTATCACTTTGTCCTTTCACGGTATGAGTAGGGATGTGGAGGGGGGGCTGACTCTTGTGTCTTCTCTTCACCCCTGCCCATATATGGATCATATTTCTTTAGTCTATGTCCCACTGATGCTAATGCTTCAAAATTATGTTTTGAAGTTTTAATTCATGTGCATGTGTCTGATGGTGCAGGGTGGAGTGGGGGTATGTGCATTTGAGTGCAGGTCCTCATGGAGGCCAGAGGAGGGCACCAGATCCTTTAGAATTGGAGATACAGGTGGTTGTGAGCTTCCTTGTCCATGGGTACTGGGAACTGAACTTATGTTCTCTGTGAAAGCAGTATGCAGTCTTTATCACTGAGCCTTCTGTCTAGCCCCTCCCCTCCAAAATTATGTTTTGGAAAGAAAATTATGTTTGGGGCATGACTCAAAGGACTGTTTTCTGCCTTGATTTAAGGGTGTCAGTTAATAGCTATGGATAGCCATCAGTTTCCGCCCATCCCTTGCTATTTCCTGTTGAGTTAATAAGCAGTGCATCCAGGCACAGCGCTATGCATTATAACCAAGTCAAGCGGGCACTGACTGTCAATAGTGAAACACAGATTTCAAAAGTGTGTAAAAGTGGCCACTTGCTTAGACGGGAAGTCTTTCGTGGGAGAAGGTGTTTCACGGTAGATGGTAGTCACCCATTCCTGTCTCTAGCTACATCTTTCCAGAAGAGATGGAACAAATCTCTCCACAAAGTGAGCTGGCATCGTCCCCATGATTTTCATAGGTTATGCATGTGGAGGTGTCTGTGCCCAACCTGAGAAGCAGCATGTGTTTCTGCTGGGACCTTGTGCTCTGGTTATTTCCTTGAAATGATCAGACTCCCCTGGCTCACTGTTCCAAGGAGGAGTAGCGTCAAGTGAAACAGACTTGAAATTGAAACAGGGCCCAGGTGGACCCCGGATGGACGCCACTGGATCTGTAGCATCGGACACCTGAGTGCAGATTTATGACGTGTTTTGGTCATCGAGTTTGGGTGTAACAAGTTATACTATACAAGGTTTGTGTAACAAATTATATGATACAATGTTTATCAACCCACATGGATTTCACAGTTGATGGATTTTCTATTTATTTTTATTTATTTTATGTGTATGGGTATTTTGCCTGAATGTGTATTTGTGTACCATGTGCATGCCTGGTGCCCGTGGAGGTCAAAAGAGGTCATCTGATCCTTTAGGAACTAAAGTTACAGATGATTGTGAGTGACCATGTAGGTGCTGGGAACTGAACCTTTGTCCCATGGAATAGCAGCTTGTGCTCTTAACCACAGAGCCATTATCTCTAGCCCAGTTGATAGATTTTGTTCGTTGTATCACAGGCATGAACAAAAACATTTCCCCTACCACTAAGAGCATGTAAGCTTTTGGAGAAAAAATTAAAAGATAGTAATAGTCCCGTGGGAAGTCAGCAGCTATGGCAGTAGGCCAGGGGAATGTGGGAAGAGAGAGGGGTATCCTTCTAGGGTGGAGATCCATCAGGTAAGATTTCCAGGAGGTGATGGTGGTGTCTTTAATGCAAGTAGGATAGAAAAGGCGGATGAGAACCTTGATAGGGTTTCTTTTTATGCAGGTAAGTCTGGTACACAGATGTTGGGTTCCGGTGTAGTCTTATACTTTGTTATTAATTTTGTGACATTGATATTGATATTGCTTCAATGATCATTGCCTAAGGAAAGACCTTGAGTGACTTGCTTTCCTGATCTCTTTTCATCTCCCCACCTTTGTGTTCTGGTTTCTAATTCCCGCTAACTCCCAGTGGCCTCTGTTCCACCAGGGGGAGTCTGAGAGCTGATGGCATCATAGGTGTTGATACTCTTGATTCTGTAGGGTCTGCCCTTTGGTTGATGTGCTGTGATAGTGTGGGGCCAGCTGCCAGATGTTCTCAATCAGAAAAGTGACTCTTCTGTAGCTCTATTTGGGCCAGCTCCGTAGTTGTATCTCTGACACTAATGAGGCCAAAGTTGTGAGTTCGGTCCCCTGCAAGGACCAATTCCATCCCTGGTTTGAAACTCTTTACCCAAAGGCATAGTTTGCAGCCAGGACCTAGAGCTTGTATTAAATGGGAAATGGAGATTGAAGTGGCCTCAGAACTGCTTTGAGGACAAACCATTGGTGGCCACAACTGCTGAGCGTGCTGTGCCGTATTGGGGTTTATTCAGATGATGGTCTTAAGCTCCTCTTTTGATGAAGAGAAAATCAAAGCTCAATGATTGGCTCGCTCAGCTGCTGATGGTAGAGCCATGGGTGTGGGTGTGTGTCTGTCTGGACAGATGAACTAACTGGTTGTCAGTCATTTCGGCCTGCTCTGCTTGGATTACACAGGACATGAAATTATGATTTTTTTTTATTTTGCTAAGGAGCTCTTCTTATGAGAGCACATTCTGTGCTGTAGAGGACACTTAGTAGCATCTATGTTTCCTTTCCATGCTCTGAACTTTTGTGGTGCAATCCATTCCCCAGGTGAGAGGGTCCAGAATGCCTCCAGGCATTGACAAGAGCCCCCAGAGGATGACCTTGTCCACCAGAGGATGACCTTGTCCACTGGCTGAGAACTATGCTTAATGGTGTAATTGATGGCAAACGAGAGGAGCCTTGTACAGAGTGGGAACTACCAGGTCACATCCCATGTGGACATCACTTTTAGGTGCCTTGGGTTTTCTCACCTTGCCTGACCAGTATACAAGGAAGACCTTGGTCTCCAACTCTACCTTGTTTGGTCTTTCTGCTTTGCTTGGTAGCTTCTGTATCCTTGGCACCTTCTCAGTTTCTGGTTGACCTTGGAAGGCAGAGATACAGTAATTGGGCTTCCCCACACCCCCAGACATCTTCCTCAGGGGCTGCTGGCTACATGGGGTAGCAACACAGGAGGGGGGTGTGAGAAGAAGCTCTCCAGAGAGAAGAAAATCACCCTTGTGGATGTAGCTCCCTCCAGCAACACACACGTTGACATGTTCTGCTTGAAACCTGCTCCGCAGAGTGCCTGGCGTGTGGGAAATGCTTAATAAATGCTGGTTGTTATTACCATTATTATTAATACTATTTATAACCATGACTCGGTTTTTTTTTGTAACATAAATAAATAAATAAATAAATAAATAGACAGACTTTGGAATAACACTCCCCCAGGCTTTCACACCATTAATAATCAACTTCTTTAAATTTAATTTTTTTGAGGTCCTGTGTTTAATTTTTTTAAAAAAAATCCAATGAATTATTAGTGTCTTAATGACTTATGGCAATAAATAATAACACTGGCAAGGCCTCAAAATGGGTGCCATTTAATGTAGTAATGTTCTATGTGTGTTTTTTTCAAGAAGGGGACAGGAAAAACAATGCCTACACACCGTGAGCAAATGTTCTTTGTAACTCGAACTTCTTGCTTTGTGATTAGTGGGATAATAGTGTTGTGGTGTCCCTGAGTCTATGTATCTTACAGGGGGAAATATGCAGTTAATATTAATTTCCCTTCTCAGTACCGCATGTGGATTATATGTTGCTCTGTTCTAAGAGTTTTAGAGATATTAATTCATTAATCCTTGTAGTAACCATGTAAGGTGGTAATTATTTTGTTTCTAGAGGAGGAAACTGAGGCATAGAAAATGTATAGACTTTGACTGAGGCACATAGCAAGGGAATAACAACATGGTTTTATAAACCACTGTGCACATTGCCTCTTCAGGTGACAGGTAGGGCCTGCTCTAGAAAATGGCTTCTCATCCTTTCTTAGGTGCTAGGGGATGGCAATGACACTAATAAAAGAAGGTTATCTCACATTCGATCTTGGGGGAAGACCAGACTGTCAGTAATCTAATTTGTGATATTACAGGGGAAGAATCGAAATGCCTCTGTACGCTTTCATCTTCTGTGAGCCTCTTGCATGTGTGTGTGTTCACCAAGTCCATGGTTTGGAGCACACAGTCCTTGGCATTAATACATACATATAAGTTTGTGGCATCTATAAAATACATATCATAAAAGATATATATGTAAAATATGATGGGATAGTTTCATATTTTACTGTAGTATGTCTAGAAAAATCTCTGTGTACAAAACATGGTCTATCTCTGGCCTGGGATTTGCCAATTGAGACTAGGTCAGATGACCTGTGAGCTCCAGGGATCTGCCTGTCTCTGCCTCACCTGCTCTGGGATTACACCACCCTGCAAGGCTATTTTATGTCGGTTCTGGGAACCAGCCTCAGGTCCTACAGCTTGCGTAGTAAACATTCTACTTGCTCAGTCTTTCTGCAGACGAGTATGTGTTGTTACTTAAATAAGAGGTTTTGGAACGTTTATTGTTAGATCAGTCCCAAAAGGGACATTCTACTGGGGACCGTGGAGTACTTCTCTCTTTCCGAAGTAATTATCCGGCAGTAATTCCCCGTCTTCTGGCTTCAGTCTATCTGGGTCATGGCTGAGTTTTCCTTCAGTGGGAATAATGTCAGGACACGGTTCCTCTTTCTCCACGTCCTGCACCTCACCATTTGAGGCTCTGTCAGAGACAGGAAGAAGCCCTGTCCAGGCCGTGTCACTGACCTTGGGCTTTTTTTGATGGTGACAGTTCTAAACTCTGTGAGACAGAGATGGCAGATGAGCCAAGTACCTCAGAAAACTGTTATCAAATTAAAAACCGAGCAAGATCCAATGTGAGCTTTGTCTATAAATAACTTATGAAAAGTAAAAAGATGTTTCTGTTAGCAAATTTAAAATAATCGTTAGAATCCTTCAACAGATTGCTGCTAATTAGATTGAGAATTAAACAGCTTTGTATGAGCGCAGAGTTAATTAATAGCTCATTACTTTTTTAATAAGCCAAATTCATTTGGAAACAGAAGAGAGACAGCAAAGTTCATCATGGATGAGACGTTAGATTGGGATTATTTCTCCTTCCCTTGATGAGCGAAGGAGTTTAATTAAAGCAGGGGACACATTTATATCACAAATGAGTTGCATGTAAGCTTCCGCATCAGGCCTGGAGAAACTGGTGACTCTCCTTGTTTCAAAAGCCTCCTCAGGACCTACAGGGTTAATGGAAGTTGTGCTCAGCCTTTGATTTGTTCAATTCACTGATCAAACCAAAACTTTCCGAGGCTGCGAAGATTCATTCAAACTAGTGGAGATTTATTGTAGTCCACTCTGATTTTATTTCCATCCCTTTTCACTCCGGGTATCCTAGGGTCTCACTTTGAAGGCGAGGCTCCATTCTCCTGACTTCCTCTCTTCCCCCACCCTATCTGTCTACATAGTCTTGATTCTCATTATTTCTTTATCTGGTTTCCTGACCTTTCTGTCCCCTTTATATCATATAACCTGGGGCAGAATGGAAAGAAGGAAATGAGTACCTTTAGTATTCTGAGGCCAAGTGAATTCTCAGTACCCCCCAGGGAAAGTTCCAGTCTGTTCTCTCTGAGCACCAAGGCACCCTGTGTCTACACCACAGTCTGTCTCTTGAGTCATTCTTTGCACACTTCGGAGGGAGGATGTATGAATCTGTCTTCCAGCGTGGGTGTGTTTGTTGAAGTATGGTTTCCATGAGTTTCCACTCTTTTGTCTCCTGCTCACCCCAAGGAAGCCATTCCTGCCTTTGGGAGACCTGAGAGATTTCACCTAACTATAAGCCACATGGCGCGCCATTCCTTGCACAACACATCCCAGCAGTGGGCCTGGGTTTTGACTGAGTTTTTTGGGTCCTTTTGCTTGCATATCGGGGACTTCTCACTGGCAATGGTTGGCAAGTGGGAAGAGAACACTTTTGTCTAGGGACGTGTTAAATGTCTGTCTACTGATACGATGAAGTCGCTCTTATAACTGAACCGTGGTGTGCAAGTATGTCTTTCACTGCTGTTATGTTTTGATTGACTGCCAAGTATGAACGTCTGATAACGACTGGCTCATTTCAAGAGCTGTGCGGATGTGACAGAGAAGAGCTGCGGGCTTTGGTGCAGTCTTCGCCTGTGTTATTCAGGCATTCCAGACTAATTAGAAAAAATGACTTCTCAAAAGGTAAACAAGTCTCATGGGGATCAAGGGTACAAATTTCTTTGGAGAGTTGCGTTTTCTTTCCCTTCCAGATGTGGATGTAGCTCTCCAGCCCTCTGCCCTCATTAGTTTACTCCCTTAAAAGGCTCCATTCTTTACATCAGAACCCAGATATCTAGGAAAAGAATGAAAATAAGGGGCCGTACAATTTCTCTAATAGGTCCGTCTTGCACACTCTTCCTGCCAAAGGTAACAACTTAGTCCTAACGTGGGGGCTGAGTTTTAAATTTATCAACCAATTTTATTCACTTTCCTGATTTCCGTTCAGGAGCATCCCATTGTTCATGTGCCAAAATTAAATGTTTTACCATTCTGTGTCACAACCTTCCTCTCGTTCAAACCCACTTGCCACTTCTCTCTTGCCATGCTGGTGTCCCTGAAAACTTCTCAAACATTCTAAATTTGTTTTGAGCCCCAAGACCTTTGCATACGCTGGGTCCTCTGTCTGGAGTGTTGTTTCTCTAAATCCCATCATTGCAGGTCGTGTCTTAATTGTTGCCTGCTGCAGTGAGTTCTCCTATGCTTGTCTATCCTAAACTTGTCCTTTTCCATCTGGTCTATTATTGGTAACCGTTCCTGTCTTCCCCCCCTATATTAACCTGTAATTGTCTGTTTTGTCACGAGGGGGTTGCTTCTTGTTTTGCCTTTTCCACTTGAAAATATACACAATGAAGGATCTGACCTGGCCAGCTTCACGTCTTCAGCTCCGAGTGCAGTAGAAGGCAAGTGAGACTCAGTGAAGAAGTGAACACAGAACACACAGAGTGTGACTTTCACACCCAGGAGGACTAAAGGCCAGGGCTAAACTCAACCCGACCACTGACGGCTCAGGGCCAAGGTGAAGCTGTGTGGTCTGACCCTGGGGGACACCTGTGGTTCTTGAACCTGAAGTGCTCTCTCGACCCTATATCTAGTGTGTTTGGAACAGTACACATTTTGTCCGAGTCATTTACGAGAGAGCGCTAGGTTCTGCATCCATGCAGATGCTGAGAGGGATTCAACTGCAGTCTCTAAGATGAACTCTGGCCCCCTTTCGGTTTTGTCTGGATAGGGCTGTTGCATAATGGTGGGCGCTGTATACACTGTTACTGGATCCTTTCTCTTGGCTTCACTGAGTACTGGGGAGAAGAAAAACAGCCGAGGAAGGGAAATATGGGTAAGTGGGGGGATTGGGGAAGGGTATGGCCTCTCTGGCAGCAGCTGGCCAGGTGTGAACATGTGTGTATCTTTTCCTGGAGTTTAATTGCTTTCTCTAGATTGCTGCTGGAGGCAATGCATTTGGCCAATACCTCCCTTATTACTTTAAAATAGGCGCTTGGAGAGGGTAAGGGTGGTTGCAGTTTTTAAGAGGCATTTTTAGGTTTCAGACCCTGAACATTCTTTTTTGATTGTTCCATGGCATGGCTTAGAGCAGTGACTTTAACACCCTGAAATAGTGTGCTAGTGAATATTGCTAGTGAAATAGTGAGTGGTGGCTGGGGAGAAGTTTACTTAGATTCCCGCACTGCAGCCTTCCGGCACCTTTCCCACCCTGGTCTCTGTGCAGTGTCGGGGAGAGTGGGGGCTTTGACGCTGAAGGGTTCTTGTAAACGGAGAAGGGCAGCTTGGATTTAGAAGCCCCCTGAGAGGACAGACTCCTCTCCCACTTTCAAACTCCACCTCAGTCCCGATTCTTAAAGCTGTGGTTTAAGAATTTTGCCACTCGTCTATTTTCTACTGTCGTATAGTGAATGACCCAAGATGGAGCGGGTCTGGAGCATGGGTTGTTGCCTCTTACGATGCTATGCATTGACTTGGCTGAGTGGCACAACTCCTTCTCAAGGTCTGGTAGGAGACAGCGTCAGGACATCTTAGCCAAGAGACATCTCAAGGCTTGACTGGCTATAAGTTCAAGGTGGCATCTCTTTAGGATCAGCAGTCCATGTTAGATGTGAGCTTGGTGTTTAGCAGTGACAGTCATTCAGATGGATGGGGGAACACCAAGGCCACACTGCTAGGCTAGGAATATGACAGCCTCCTGCATCCCAACTCTGAGATTACAAGTCTGAGGCTAGCCAGGGCTACACAGTGATACCAGCCACAAACAAATGCTTGCGTGATCACAGATCACACTGCAGAAGAAAACGGGAAGGGCAGCCCTGTTGCAGCCATTTTCTGATAGTGTGCTCTATCTTTGTTCCACGTCTTCTCCCTAAAGTTATTCCCGATGATTCTCTGTAGTAAGGAATTGGCAACCATGAATTCATTTTAACATGTTAAAAAGGTAAGAGTTAAATATATCAGATAGAGATGCCATTCCTTTAGACTGTGCATACACACTCATACCCATATACATGTACTCACTCTTAGACACACATGCACACACATACACACACTCATACCCATATACAAGTACTCACTCTCAGACACACACGCACACACATACACACACTCATACCCATATACACGTACTCACTCTCAGACACACACGCACACACATATACACACTCATACCCATATACATGTACTCACTCTCAGACACACATGTACACATGTACACATACTCATACCCATATACGTGTACTCACTCTCAGACACACATACACACACTCATACCCATATACATGTACTCACTCTCAGACACACATGCACACACATACACATACTCATACCCATATACATGTACTCACTCTCAGACACACGTGCACACACATACACACACTCATACCCATATACATGTGCTCACTCTCAGACACATGTGCACATACATACACACACTCATACCCATATACATGTACTCACTCTCAGACACACACGCACACACATACACACACTCATACCCATATACATGTACTCACTCTCAGACACACATGCACACACATACACACACTCATACCCATATACATGTACTCACTCTCAGACACACACACACTCTCACACTCACAAACATATACACATTCTTTGACACATGCCCCCCCACAGACAGACATACATACACACACACACATACACATACACATACCCACAAACATACACACACTCTCTGACACACACACATATACACTCACATGCTCAGACTAACACACATACACAAGCGTACACACGTTCACACAGCCACGCTAAGGCTTTCAGGTATCCTTCAACTCCCATAGCCAATGTCCAGGTATTGAGTTCTTGAGGCTCCTCCTTCCCTTCCTGTGTTTGGGAAGCCCTCATATGTAAACCTGGTTTAATTTTGGCTGCTGTAATGTAATTGTAATTGCTGGATTGATCCTTTAGGCCGAGAACAAAGTATCAATTAACAGGACTATCTCCATCTGCCTGGTGAGAGGCTAACCAGAGCGCCTAGCACACTGTCAAATGTCTGCTGGTTTCCATTTCTCAGCACACCATTTGTTCCAGCATCTCCTCAGCCCCGTGGAAGACGGCGTCTTGTGTTTTCGTTTTATTCTGTTAACCGGAGCACATGGCATCTTTGGTTGGGTTGCTGCTTTAATTTTCAGGGGAGACTAGTCAAGTGAGTTGGTAAATGTGTGTTTTCCTTCTGTCCCTTGCTGTCTTTTTCTTTCAGCAAACTTTTCTGAAGGTGATGAATAGCCGACAAGATGAAATGCCCACCCGCTGCAGACTGGCTGTCTCCTCAACACCCCTAGCTGCATATCAATCTGAGGCTCTTTTCTCCCTAACTCGCCTCTGCTTGGAAGGCTCAGATCCTTTGTTGCCGTCTTCATTTCTCTTGAAAATTCTCTGAAGAAATCTGTATCCTGTTGTCCACGCCCACCTACATTTAAGTTGAAATAGAAATGTTTAAAGTGTTACATCTATTTATTATTTCGTTTAAATTTCAGTGTCCTCCTTATGTTGTTCTCCACATTGGCAGAATTCTGAATAGGGAAGCATTAACTCATTGGTTTTGAAATTTTGCACATTGGACTCAGAAAGCATGAGACGCAGAGGATTTTGGGAAGCTCAGTCTGAACTCTGCTTTTGGCAAAGAAATTCACAGAGGGAAGGTGGTTTGTTCAGACAGCCAGTTTAATGGCTATCTGAGGCCAGAGCTGAAAGTCTTGGGTCTCCGGTTGTACTGCTCAGCTGGATGATGTCTGTCTCTGGTCTGGTCTGGCTTTTTTTCTGGTTTGCCTAGACCAACTGTCCGGCTCTTCTCCCTGCTTGCGAAGGGAAGAGCTCTGGGTCACAGCACCAAAGAGTGAATGAGTCCGAGGCCTCCATGAGCCAAGAGCGAAACTCTGGGATTTTTCTCCAACTGAAATCCCGTTGGGAGCAAAGGTTGTGTGTGTTATTATTTGATAGTTATCTTTACCTCCCCCTTTGCATCTTAGGTGTTCTTCCTTGGGAGCCGTCCATCTTGTTTGTATGAGATGGCATCTTTTACTGGCCTGGAACTTGCTGCTTTGTTTCCCCAGGGCTGGAATTGTGTGTGTGTACCACCGTGTCTGGCTTCTTGTGTGAGTTCTAGGGATGGATCTCAGTTCTGTGTGCTCACGTGACCCGCACATTACTCACTGAGCCATCTCACGGCTCAGCCCCTTTGCCTTTTTTTTAAAGGACTGTGGCATGGAGAACTTGTTTTTGCTGGAATTGCAGGGATGGCAAAGGAGAGACTGAGTCGGCATGACTCTTGATCTTCTAGAGGGGGCCATGAAGCAAATGGGAGAAAAGCTGAAGGCATTGGGTCTCATCTGTAGAAACCAGCGGGCCAACTCAGTGAGTCCCAGGATTACCAGGGGATGAGTGCTGAGATGGCAGCCCTCATGCCCAGGGCGTGAGTGATCAGCACACTTGAGGCGGGCTGGCAATCTTCGTTTCCAGCATGCTTCTACCACAACCTGAGTCTATATCCCCCTTTCCTGTAGTCTGGCTCATGCCGGCCACTCTGCCAGATGTGTGGGAGGCCAGCTGCACCACCTTTCACCATACCTCATTTTTCTTCTTGGCAAGAGAGCCTAGGGAAGTAGCACCCCATCGGGTATTTTGACCGCAGACTGGTCAGACACTTGCAGACAATATTCCACGTGAGACGCGGTTGCAGGATGAGTTGAGATAGGATGTAATTAAGTCCTTGGCAGCCACCGCACTCTTTATTGGGCATCTGCTGGGGCGTTTATCTGCTTAGCACTCACAGCCTCCCTGCAAGGTAGATGTTGTTATGTTACCCACGTTGGCAAGCGAGGGAAATGAATTCTAAGGCGACTGCTTGGTGAGTTATGGAGCAGGGATTAAACGCTGTCTGTCTGTCTGTGTGCTATGCTATGCTTTTCAGTGACATGATACAGCTGATTTAGAAGTCCAGAGAATCAAAAATATCCCCCGTGTCAGTGGCATGAGCAGTCATAAGTCTCGCATACCAAGCACCTATCCTTTGCTGGAGGCTGGGGAACCATTCCGTATTTCACCTATATTAATGTCCTGAGAGGAAGATAGACATTGTTTTTGTTTGTCGGGGTTATGGAACTCAAGGGGGTTCAATTAGCTGTTTGATGTCATGCTCAGTAGTGACAAGGTTGGGCTTTGAACCCCAGTGGGGCCGATTCAAAGCCTGGGCTCCTGGCGGCTCTGTTATGTTGACTGGCTGGGTCGCACATCTCCCAATACTGTTACCTGGGCTCTCAGATGGCATTCTTATGACTGGTGGCACCAGAGGCTTGGGAAACAATGGCAGTTTGTAGGGAACAGAGATGGATTCAATATGAACATGATGCCACGATGCACTGAAACAAACCCTCAGCCATGTGACTGTAGGCAGCATTTGGGCTCATCTCAGAGGCTCTAGGACAATTCTGAAAAATGCGTCTCTTACTATTGCATGGCAACAGCACCTATTTAAACATTAATTAGTTAATTAGTATGTGTTGGTGTGACTGTTCATACATGAGTGTGCCCAAAGTACGTGTGTGGAGGTGAGAGGATAATTTGTAAGAATCGGTTCTCTTCTTCGATCACATGTATTCTGGGTTTCAAACTCAGGTTATCGGGACTGGCAGCAAGCACCTCTGCCCCGCTGAGCCATCTCTCTGGATCCAGGGGTGGATATTTTTGAGACAAAGATTTGCTTCATCCAGGAGCTTTCTTGACAGCATAGGTCCCTGTTGTTCCTACAGGCTTGGGTTTTCCTCTACCTAAGTGGTTCCACTGGGTGTGTGGAAGGAAGTGGGGTGGGGTGGCAGTGGGTGACAGAGGAGGAGGTCCTTGGTGCTAGACCTTGCCCTTGTAGAGCTCATGGATCATGTGATCACTGACTGTGGAATACCTGCTGGGAGGTGTAGGACCTGCAGGTGTTTGCAGGACATGAGCGTTTATGGGATTGGCGGTTGACTGGGCTGTCGTTGGTGGGCAGTGGTAACTGGTCCAAGAGGGTGATGATCCTTCCTAGTATTTGCTTTAACTCCTCCTGATTGTTTCTTCCTTATGGCTTCCCTCCCAGTGGTCCTATTGTTTTTTTTTGCTTCATTCTGCTTCTCTATCATTTTCTTGTTTTCTCTGTGTTTTAGTTCTCACTCCCGGCACCCACGAAACAGGGAATTAGGTAGAAATAGTTTACTCTAGGGGTTCCCAAGTGAGGCAAGGCCCATGGGGAGTGGGTTAATGAGTGGCCTTCTAATAGGAGCAGCATCCTGCTGGGAAGCTTGAGACAGACTGCCAAACACAGCCCATAATTGCCTGTCCAGGGACTTGGGAGCTGGGGTAACCACCCCCCAAAATTATTTCTAGTCTGTTCTGTGCTCATAACCACAAGATGCTATGACACCAAGCAAAGAAGGCCAGGAGCTTTCTGCAGCACTGGCCTCTGAGGAGTTGCCAGAGAGCAAGGTGGGTCCTGTCTGCTGGCAGTGGTGCCCAGTCCCCTCTTCTGTTCTGCCACACGTCTGTCTGAGTGTCCACACTGTGTAATGCTGACTATGAGTGTTTTGTTGGATTTATGAAAAACACACCATGTTTCCTAATCCCAATGTGAAAATTAGGTCAGTTGAATATTTTATTTTCCCAAATTAATTATACACATTTTAAAAATTGTCTGGAGTCTCATATGTGTGTGTGTGTGCCTGTCTTCCAATGAAATACAGATTTCCTTCCAAATTTGAGAACAGCAGATGCATATCTTTTAAAAATTTCATTTTTACTTTATGTGTATGACTGTTTTTGCCTTCCATGTATGTCTGTGCACCACATACATGTAGAGCCAGCAAAGGCTAGGAAAGGATGCCAGATTGTCTGGAATTGGAGTCACAGATGTCTGTGAGCTGCCGTGTGGGTGATGGGAATTGAGCCTCTGGAAAGGCAGCCAGTGATCTTAGCCATGAGTCACCTCTCTGGCCCCTATAGAGGTCTAATCTTAAACACTTGGACTATAATTTGATTCATTTTAATTTCTGGAGGTTTGCCCCTATGGCCACCACAGTACCCTTCACCTTGCATTAGACTGTATTCCTTCCTTAGTGGATGTAACCTTCCTGTCTAAACCTCAGTGGTGGGAATGATCCTACACAAGACCCTCATGAGATCCAGGATCTGCTCCAGTAACAGTCCCTTCCATCCCTAGGTTAAATAAGCAAGAAAAGCGAGATGAGTTGGCCTCTTTAGGGATTCAACGTGTCCTGAGTCTTTCTGGTGGGGAGATGGTCTGTGGGTGCAGCTTCCTGGTGGAGTCACCTTCACTCCCATGAGGCTCATTGCTTCACTAAGCTCGACGTAGCTGCTTCTTCTTCTTCTTCTTCTTTCTTCTTCTTCTTCTTCTTCTTCTTCTTCTTCTTCTTCTTCTTCTTCTTCTTCTTCTTCTTCTTCTTCTTCTTCTTCTCCTTCTCCTTCTCCTTCTCCTTCTCCTTCTCCTTCTCCTTCTCCTTCTCCTCCTCCTCCTCCTCCTCCTCCTCCTTCTCCTCCTCCTCTTCCTCCTCCTCCTCCTCTTGCATGTTGGTACCCTCCCTATCTGGGGTGCATAACCGTGTCATTACATCTTATCAGAAGTCTTACAACATCTCAGCAGCCATATTAAATAATCAGACAAGGAGTTCTGACTTTCTTCCTTTGTCATTCTCTGCATTTGTGTGGATTACATAGGCCAGGAACTCAAGTGTTAGCCTACCTTGGAATTTTTGACAAAAATAACCCAATGCAAATGATGTTTTCTTGGGAATTTACCACCTGCCGTGGGCTGAACAGTTTTCCACAATGTTCCATTTTTATCATTAGAGCCACACATCAGAATTTCCATTTTACAGTTCAGGGAAACTGAGGCAGGAAAGGCTGCAGTTTTGCCTGGAGTCCCATGCAGTGAGAGATGGGGCTATAATCCAAAGCCACCTCCACAGCCTTTAGGCCATGATCTCACCTCTAGTGCACTGCCTAGTCCCCAGCATTAAAATTGAACACTGTTAGGCGGTGCTGGCTGATTTTATCGGGATGTGATTTCTGTACATTTCTGGGAATTGATTCCCAGGAAATCCCAGGAGGTCTATGTTTCACCCAGTGTTGGTGAGAAAACTGGGGGTCAGAGAGTCTGAACTCATGGATTTTTATGGAGAGCTAACTGAATTGTTTGCATCATCTGGGAATTCTAGTATTCTGTCTTTTAGCACCTTGACTAAAGCAAACCTCATCCAGATACATGCCTACATGTGTGCATGAACACACACATGCGCCACACACACACACACATACACAAAATCACAGTCACATGTCTATGTCACTTTCATGTTTAGCTCCACACTTCGTGCCTTTGTGGCTGTCTGGTCAGGCCCTATTAGGGTTTTTCTGTCATCTGTCCTTGTCTGATTAGGTGTCCATCACTTCACTTGCTCCATCAAGGCAGGCCTAGGGATAACAGCCCTGCTGCTCCTGGTTTTTAACACAGACTGTGAAATGAAAGAGATATTTAGTGGCTGGGATGTTTGGAGGAGACTGGGCCTGTGCATGGATGCCCCTCCAGGCGTGGGAGACTTCAGGCTCTATTTCAAGGCTCACAGTTTGGAGGCCACTTAAATTCAGCTCCACAGTGATTGCTCTTTTAATTTGCAGATAGATCTGGGAGTTTGTCTGTGTTTACTGCGGCTTCTCCATTGGCCCAGTGCAGTGAGTTAGTTGGCTTTCTCACTGCCTTGATGAATCTGAAGGCAGTGTACTTGTGCAGGAGAGCCCCTCTCTATGTGACAAGCATAGATCTTCCTTCTGAGGTTAAGGCAGCTAATCCACATTGACTCTGGCTATCACAGGCTCCCTGGAAGGTCTGTGAGAGGAGCTTCGGAGGCAAACACAACCCTGACTCTTGACCTTGATATACCCCAGCAGAAAAGAAGCCCTAAGACAGGAAGTAGAGCCCTGGGAGGAAAAAGGGAGTACTGAGGCTGGCATCTTCCATGCTAACTGTTGCTGTGTGTGGGGTGATGCAGGTGGGTGGGGAGCTGTTTGAAATGTGATGGTGTCTGAAAGGCTGGCTGGAATGGATGTGAGTAATCAGAAGATTTTTGGCAAGAAGCAAGACCCATGTGTGCTGGAGTCAGTTGAGAGTTGGGGCATGCCATTATCAATGTGGAGATGGGGTAGTGGCCTTAGGATACTCTTTGAGCTACCGGTGGGTGTCCTGGGCAGAGGGTACTGTCTGGGGGGAAGCAACACACCTACCAGACTTCCTGCAGGACTTGAGCCTGGAGCAAGGAAGTAGGCCTTGTGAGCACCAGAGTAGAGTGGGCTGACATGCGTGGGGGCGCTCAACCCACCTCCCGGCTTGCTGCGTGTCCTTCAGAAAGCTCCAACCCAGGCTTCTTTCACTGTAGCACACAGGACATCGTTGCCTGTTTACTTCCCACTCGGGGTGTTTTGCCATTCAAAGCAGATTGTGGTTCTGAATGATTTCGAGAGTGACGAGACTCTACACAAGAGAGGAAGTCATTTTTCCTTTCCTCTGGACCCTAGTCCCCCATGCATGAAGTAAAGACTTGTCATGGAGAAATGTCCATATGTGCAGGTGACCAAGGAAGGGCAAGCAAGCTGCCACACTGCCCTCCTGCAAGACGGATTTAGCATGAACGGTTTGAGGTGATGTAGATACCTTTTGCATGGCCTTGTAAACCCTTATCTATGTAAATGCTATCTGTGTCTGCTTGTGACAGCCTGTGAAGTACACTGTAGGGCTGGGTATTCCAGGGTGGTGGCTCGGGTGACAGGAGGAACATAATCAGCTCCCACTGCAGTCAGGCTACCAGGTAGGCAAAGAAAATGGCATGAGACCGTTTTGGTTTCTGTGCACCACAGGTGGAGTTCCTGGTGGTATAACGTACTATTCACCCAGCAGTCTGGGGTACAGACTCAAAACATGGCCTCTGTGGACAGTCTCTGGACTCAGCAGCTGTTCTAGGAGTATGTGTTTATGCTTGATTTGTTGTGCGGTACAGTGTAGGGTCAAATTCTAGCATTATTCAGTCTATCCTTTGTCCCTGGAAGGGAAATCGCCATCTGCTTGGGGGATATGTAATGTCTTTTGTGAATTCTTTGAAGGTTCTTTCCTTTTTTGCCCCATTTGGGGAAGGGAGCTCTCAAAATGAGCAAGTAAGTTTTTAAAGAGTGGGCTGATGACCGAGGGAGTGCTATCTATCACTTACTGTTCTAAAAGTGCTTGGTATCCGGCATCCTCAAAATGACCCTCCAGGTCTAGTTGCCTGCTTTGTATGTGTGGAGAAACTGAGTCAGAGGTGGCGTGACACAGCCAAGGGCTAGCCCCAGTCAGCACTGAGGGCCAGCTCGCTCAGTGGCCTGTGCTTTTAGCCACTTTGCTGTACTCCGTCTCTAAGAGTTTGCGCACACAGGGTCTTAACTGCAGACGAAAGATTTGACTTTGATAACCCCATGCGTCTATGGTGAAGTCACACATTTCAGTATGTCCTTGGGCTTCTTGGGGCTGCTGTGGGTCACTTAGAGAGGTGGGCCAGTCCTGGGCTTGCTGGAGTTGTGAAGAGAATAAGCTTCCTCAACTGGAGCCTTCAGGGGCGTGGCCTGTGGTATCTGTGGGAGCCTGGCTTCACTCTGCACAGCTGGGCACCGTGCTGCATTTGGGTGTCTGTGCATATTGGTACTGACTGATTTTCTTGGAAGAAGAGGCATTTGCAGCTGTCAGAACCACAAGAGGACATTTAGGGTCACAGGGAGGCCCTGGATTTCACTGTAGGCTCCACACCCTCTTGCCCTCGCACTTAGATGTCTCCTTCACAGTGAATGTGGGGAAGGATCTTTAGGCACTCAGGAGAGTATCACGTTTTCTGTCAGGAAGAACCTGGCTTCTCAGGTGTGACTCAGGTCCATCATTGGCTGTGTGACCCTGGGCAGTTACTTCACTTCTCTGTGTCCCCACTTCTACTGTCAATCAGAAGCTATAAGGCCATCTTATCACAGAGCTGCCACAGGAATTGAAGGAGCGAACAGTGTCTGGCAGAGAGCAAGTGCCCCATGTTAGTCCTAATTAACAGTCCGCCCATTATTTTCCTGCATCATCATCATCACCGTCTTAATTGTTACCACGGTTACCGCTTTGGTGACACTGATGAGCAGGTACATATGGTGACTCCATTTGATTGAACTTATTTTTTTGAGTGAAGAAAGGGATGGAGAGGTTAGGTGACCTGGGTGAGGTTGCATAGCCTCTAAGTGACAGCTGAGATCTGTGGGATCTGATGAGCTTCTGCCGCATCCCCTTGCTGCTGTCCGAGGTACCGCCTCTGGGCTCCTGGTCTATGCCTCCAGCCAACAAGTGGTTGCCCAGGCCCTTGTGCCTTGGAATCACACCTTTAGGAAGGGAGACAGTGGCCACCAGCAGCTCCGATAACCGGCTTCTCCTGGTGTTTCCGTTGCTCCTCTGAAAGCAGATTTGTGGCTGCAGAGGCCTCCCGCCGCTCAGAGCTTTGATTTTTTTATTTAATCTCCCCCAGATTCACTGAGGACCTTCTTTCTAGCAGTTTCCTGCCTGGGTGCTAGGCCTGGGGGAGCTGGACCAACTCAAACCAGTGGATTTGTGCTGTCTGGAAGAGGAGCCTAGGGCCTCTAGCCTCCCATCTGCCTTCCTACAGAAGGACTCTGGTGAACTGGCCTGGCCCTCAGAGCCCTGGATAGCAGCCTTCTCCAGCCGGCCCCTGAGGCTGAGGAGGATTTCGTGGCTTTCCTGGCACATTTAGAAGGCTGTGTTAATATTCTGGGCAGGCCTGCAGAACCTCTGCCTTTGTGTGTGGGAAAAGCTGTAAGTGGGAGCAGGAGAGAGGAAATCCCCTTGTCTCTTTGCAGGAAGCTCCTGAGAGGAGGGGCTGCCTCCTCCCAAGGTTGACTCTGGGATTTCCAGGATAGCCACTGAGCCTCCCTCCCTCCTATGTTGTCAACAGCTGGGGTCTCCTAAGAAAGGACTTTGCAGACCTGGGGATCCAGGAGCACCAAGCATAGAAAACAGAAATGGGGATGGCTCTGCCAGTAAAATGCTTGCTTTACGAGGGTGAGGACCTGAGGTTGATACCCTGAGCCCACATGGGGAAAGCAAACAAAACAAAAGTGGATACAGTGTCTCAAAAAGTTGGATGAAGAGCAAATGAAGATGATATCCAGTGTTGACCTTGGTGCCCCACACTACGCAATAGATATGCATGAACTTTCACCCCAACACCCACACCCACATCCACACACCCACACCAAAGAAGAAAAGACATGTGGCTTCCTTGTAGCAGGGGGAGCTAAGGATGGGGACCATCTATAGAACCTGGTGGATTTGGAGCATAAGAGGAAGGAGAGGGGAGGTAGTAGCCAGGAGAACTTTAGGGTAGCTGCAGAGCACAATGACCCCTGTGCACCACCCTGTCTTCAGCATATCCAGCGGCAGCCCTGCTGCAGGAGGCTGCAAGAGGCTGGTGTGGCTCACAAAGGCAGGTACTGAATTCTGCTCCCTATCTGGCCACCGATGCTGGTGAGTCAGTTAAGCTCCATGCTCTTGTGTTCTCAGCAGTGACACAGAGAAACAATCATAGTGATTTACCTCTCCGCGCTGGTGGGAGAAATTGCTAATGGCAGGCGGCAGGATAAAAACACATGGTATCATTGGTCTGGAAACGGCTTGATTGCAGATCCAGACACACGTGGAGTGGGGACCCAGAGCCTGCCCTGAGTGGGCCCAGTTCTTAGTGTGAAGTGGACAGGAACAGGTGTGAGCCTATCCAATGTTCCCAAGGGGTCTGTGGGGCTCATATCTCCAGAACACAGGGATTGAGGGGTTCTGGGATTTCATAAACCTGGAGTTCTCTCATCACAGGCTCTGCTCTTTCAGGAGGCCAGGCTTTGGTGTGTGCCTTGCTTCTCTTCCCTGTCGTGCCTTGAATGGAGGCTCTGATTAGCCCTCAACACTGACTCGAGCCTCTCCCCTTATAATGGCCTCTCATCTCCACCCTGAGTGCGTACTTCTTCTTGCCTTCTTCACAGCGGGTACCCTTGTCTGTCTGTAGTCAGTCAGGGGACAGTCATTTATTTTGGACTCAGTACACATAATCTGGGTGCTGCAGATATTGCTTTGACCTAGACAGAGAAGCCACCTGCAGCTTTTGTGCTAATGGGCAAGCCAGACAGTTATTCCTGAACAGGTGAACATACTCAATGAATAATCTAGTGTACAGGAAAGAGTCACGATAGCAGAGAGCTTTGGGGAAGGGACACAGTTTCCATGATGGTATCTTTTCTAGAGGAAGAGTCATTTAGGCTGGATCTTGTATCCTGAAGAGTGAGAAGAGATCTTGGGAAAAGCCCCAAGTATGGCATTCTGGGAAGCAGGACCCATAAGTGGGAGGGTGGCTCAGTATAAAGGCCCAAGAAAAAGACTATTGTGATTGGCATGTACCGAGTCAGGGGACAGTGACATGGTACTGGTTTCATGGATCTCACAGGCCTCATAAGGAATTTTGTTTTTATTCTGTAAGTGTGTTGGGAAACAAAGAAGTGACGTGAATTGATTACACTCACCAAGGCTCATTTGGAATGCTTTTTGGAACACAGAAAGATGAAGGGGATTGGAAGAGTTTTCCCAGAACTGGTGTGCTGTGCTGACCTGTAGTGTTTGAGTGTGCACGAGTGTGAGTATGAAGCTTCCTGCTGAGTTCTAGAAATACAGTTTTCTAAAATGCCTTTTGTTTTGTGTAGATGACCCTCACAGAAGGTGAACACGTTCTAAAGAGATTTGAGACTTGGGGTGTGAACAAATCACTGAAGATTTTCAAGATATAAAGGGGGCAAAGTCAACTTCCGGATGTTTAGGGCCCTTTGGTGCTGATAGCAGAAGAACTTGCATACCTTATGGGATGGAATAGGTCCAAGAATTTAGACTTTATAAGCACAAAGTCCAAACAGATGTGACACTGTCTCTCTTCTTGACACAGTCCCTTGCTCTACTCGACTTAGTAAAACATTTATTTCTTGCATTTGTCTCTGTGCATGGCATCCATGTCTATGTGTACGTGTGGAGATCCTTGGCTGATGTCTAGATTCTTCCTTGGTGATCATGCTCTTCCTTATCCATTGAGGCATGGTTTCTCACTTGAAGCCAGGGTTCATTCATACAGCTGAATTATTTAGCAAGCTTTCTCTGGGATCCCATCTCTGCCTCTTGTGCACTGGACTTACACAAGGCTCTTACACCCACCTGGCATTTACCTGGATGCTGAGAATACATGCAGGTCCTTAGGTTTACACATCAAATACTCAAGCCCCCCAGCCATCTTCCTCACTCTCAATGTTGAATTCGTGGATGAAGTATACATGCTCGTTATGCATTAAAAATATACGAATGAACCTCTCTTTCAATCCTGTCCACCAACAATGAATGCTGTTAGCACTTGATGTGTTGAAGTCTCTTTTTTCTCCATGTGTGTTGTGTCATAATGTGAGTTTGAAATTTTGTAAACTGGTCCCCATCCACAACACCATCAATGGGTATGAAATATTTACTATAATAATCAATCTGGGTTTGGTGAAATTGCAGTACCAGAAAGTTCCCAGAACTCGGTGACTTTAAATAACACAAGTCTGTTTCTCACCAGTCTCCTGTGAATTGTTGTGTCCTGGTGCCAGAGTAAGGGAGCCTCTCTACTTGACAACCTATGGAAACAACACTTATTACCTGTCGTGTTTCTGTTCCTTATAGGAGAAGGATGGACATGAGATCACTTTCACTACACTTCATTGACCAGAGGGTGTCACATGGTACCATTCAAACATAATGGGACCACAGTGTCTGATTTCATCCTATGCTTGGAAAGCTAAGAGCCAAAAGTGTTTGATGGGCAGAGTTAATGGTGCATACTATTCTTGTTCCTTCTTCATGTAGGAGTATTATGCAGTATTATGAAATACTGTGTATACATAGAAAATACACTTCTCAGTAGTACTCTACATTCTTATTTTTTGTCCTAAGACTTAGTTGCTGCTGTTTCTGGGACTCTCCTGCATCTCAACTGTCTCTAGTGGTGGTCTGATGTGTTCTCAATCCTCAAAATGACTTTTGCTTCTTCCCTATGACCACCTTTCCAGTGCTCTGCTGTCTATAAGATCACTTTCCAAGGGAAATTGTCTCCCCAAATGTCCTTGTCTTGCTATGCTTTTTGGGGAACCTGAGCAAGACGATTGAAGTATCTCTACAGTTAGAACTACATCAGAGGTGCCTTCTACCAGCCAGGTGTGTGTGCTCCTGCCTGTCCCATGAACTGCTGGGCTCAAGGCATGGAGTTTGGATGCGGTTAGAATCTCACCTTCCATGCAGCCTTAGGAATTGGTTTTCTTATTGTCTCTTTCCTTTGTTGGTGGAAGAATTAGATGCCTCCTTCACCATTTCCAGTGTCTACCAGCCATTCAGGCCCTTTTCTTCAAAGTGCTCTGATAACTGAGCCCAGTGTCCCAGCATTTTCCTGGGCTTTCACTTTCTGCTTTCTAGGATCCCAAACTGTTTTCTTTTCTCATGTTCTTTTCATTTTGTTTTTAGCATATTCCCAGTAATCCACTCGTCTTAAAAGAATAGGTTTTTGAATACTTTTAGTTACTCTTTTTTGGTAGACTGGGTCTCTTTTTGTAGCCAAGGCTAGCCTTGAACTTGTAGCCTTCTTGCTGTAGCTCCAGAGTTCTGGGATTACAGGTGTGTGCCACCATGCCACATACGCCTCTAGTTCTTGAGGTCACAAAACTGTTTTCATCCTTGTACTTGTGGGTGTCACACGTATGCATATAACTCCAAATATCTAGAGTCAAAACAGTTTTTCCTTGACATTTCAAAATATGTCTGGTTGTCTTCTGGTATTCAGTCTTACTAATTAGCACAACACTTAAAGTTCTTGTTCCTTTATGGTTCCACTTTTGTCCACACATTGTATCTTTGAATGTGCACACACATATAGTCAATACTCCTGGAGTCCTGGAGATTTTAGAATAGTCTTTCTCTCATTCATATATATGTGTACATATATGTAAATCTATGTAAATATATGTATATGTGTGTGTTTGTGTGCACGTGCACATGCATGTGTACATATGGAGGCCAGATCACGGTGAAAGGTATCTTCCTCTATCCTACTTCTCCACATTCTCTAGGGACAGTGTTTCTCACCAAATTTGGGTCTTGCTGTTTCTATAGCCTGTCTGACTTGTGGCCCCTTGGATTTTACCTGTCTCTACCCTACAGCAATAACAGGTGTTACAGGTGCAGGTAGCTGTGCACGTCTAGATATTGTGTGGGTTGATGGAGATTCAAATTCAGGTTCTTATACTTGCACACAGGTGCTCTTCCCCATCTGACCATTGCCCAGGGCTAGGATGTTTCTTTATGGTATTTTTTCTTTACCTAGTTTGGAATTTAACCTAGTTTATTTGATCTTCTTTCTTAGGTTCTGTGAAACTTAGTTTTCATGTTTTGATGATTCTTTTTATTGCTCGATTACCCATCAACTCCCAGTTGGTGGGTGTTTACTTCATGGACTGGTCCTCCATATGCCTCTTTTGCTTTATCTTTTATTCACGGCCTTTTTTGTCTCTATTCTGAGAGCTTTTCTTAATGTTTTCTTCTGGCTTTTAATTTTTTCCTTTTTTCTTAATTTCCTTAAACTCATTTCTTTTGGTCACTCCTCCCAGATTCTCAACATGTATTTTAGAGTTACAAAAAATAACAACTTCCCAAGTTTTCTCTTTTTAATTCAGTCCTCTGGTTTGTGCACACACAAGTGAGTGTGGCGATCAGAGGATAACTTTTGGGAGTTGGTTCTCCTCTTCCACCTTACATGGGATCTGATGATGAACTTCAGATGTTGGACTTTCGTGGCAAATACTTTTACATTTGGAGGCATTGTAAAGACTTGTAGTGTTTTGATAGCTTTTGAAAAATTTGTGAGATAACGTGTAGTAGGAGAACACTTGTTGGTTCCTGGCTACTTAGCCCCAAAATAATAACATAGAAACCATATTATTTAATTCACTGCTTGGCCCATTAACTTTAGCTTCTTATTGGCCAACTCTTTCATCTTAATTTAACCCATATCCATTAATTTGTGCATCACCACCAGGTCATTGCCTACCAACAAAGTTTCAGCACATCTGTCTCTGGCAGTGGCTCCATGGCTTCTCCCTGACTCTACCTCCTTTCTCCAAGCATTCAGCTTAGTTTTCCCTACCTAGCTCTGTTCCCCTACAGCTCTGCTATAGGCCCAAAGCAGTTTCTTTATTAGCCAATGATATTC
>JAQHUG010000077.1:2011615-2036354 GCA_028555095.1 Dicrostonyx torquatus
AAAGGAAGCGCATTGTAAGCAACTTCCAAAACTCTAGAATTGACAGAGACATCTCACTGCCTGGAGAGTCACCCAAAGTTCTTCTGTATTGTTGAATTATCCATCTTCATCCTATAGCCCTATAGTATCCAGCAGACTTTTTCATGAAGCAGGAAATTTCAAAGACAGTTCAACCTATATTGGCAATTGTCAGTCACTTTCTTCTGTATCCTGCAGAATGTCTGGCAGACTTTTTCATGAAGCAGGGACCCTGAAGGACCATATCACCTTTAGGCAAGTTCAGCAGTCATTTCTCTGTGGGTCTTGCATGTCTAGTTCATCAAGCAGTCCAGGCAAGAGCAGTTTCTTGCCCAAATGGCTAACCAACTTCAGAAGGAGCCTCTTCAATGCTCGTTTTCCTCTTGAAGTAATTGGTGCTGCCAGGAGCAGGTGTGTTTCACTGTCATAAAACGTTTTAAGTTATTAAAACATTTTAAATGTCATATTCTGTAGTCTTTGAAAGGTTTGAAGAATGCCTGTCCATCTGAAATACATCTCTGTACATGTAGAAAATCTGACTAACATGACTACAAGCTTGACTATTATAGATGATTATTTATTAGCCTATATTTTTAATTATACATTACATTTTTAAATGAGCTGCACACACAATACCTTAATCAAGAAAAGTATCCATTTTTATAGCAATGACACATATTAGTGATTTTATTTACTTAGAAAATCATTGTGAATAACCCATCATAGGTGTAAGGAAGGTCATTGATGTGTTTTCTTAGCTTTTCTTTTTCATGTCTCATTCATTACTGTTAATGCATCCAAATAAAGGTGGTTCTACTCAGATATATTTTGATTTTTATGGTTATATTGTTATACCTTTTATATCTATTATAATTTTGTGATGGACTTTTGCCAGATACTACCAGCCTCACAGGTGTAATATATTGTAGTAATAAATTTATCCACAGACCATTAAGATTTTCAGCAGCCTGTTCTTATTCTGAATGCATTGTCCTTTTTGATGTCCTAGAAGATGGTAGGGAGGAGTGTTTAGAAGGTCTTGTCTGTTTCTGGGTTCTTCTGGAGTCAGTTTTATGGCCTCGGCTTACTTCTTCCTCTTTGACTGTTTTTCTCCCACAAGGGTTGGATGAATTTGCTTGATTCATTTTGGGAAGGTAGGGCAGGTTCAGAGTTGTGGATAGTCCAGTGATTTTGTGGGTCCATGGGTAGGTCAGTTGATAAACAGTTTACACTTGGACAGTCCTGGAAGTTGTACTGTGTTAAGCTGGGAAGGAATTCTTTGGGGGAAGAGTAAACTTAGGAATCTCTTTGGAAAGTTTTCTAGTGTCCTTTGTTGTTTATATGTCTCATTTCATCCTGGGAAGTGGAATTTCTGGTCTTGGAGAAGAGACAAAGATGGTAATAGCCTGGGAGGCCAGCACTTAGGCATGGTGGCCTCTGTAAGAGACTTGACCTGAATGACCCTTCTTCCTGCCTCCACGATGGGAAAGCCTCTTGCTTTTCCTTCTGGCTCCTTCATCCATTCTCCATGTGCCCTTTTTCTGTGACCAGCACTGCCCACTTGCTGTGGTTTCCAAGCTCACAGTGGTATTATGGCACTGTCTTATTGTATTTATTTACAGTAATATTAAAGGACTGGGGTAGGGAGGGGCGGGGAGGTGACCACATGTCTTCAACTGGACCTATTAAACCACTTATTGGAATCATGATTTAAAATCTGTAGATTTAGGTTGGTAATGCCTGGTTGTTAGATGCTTGTCCCTTTCTCCTCTTCCCCCCTCTACGCTTCTCTCTCTCTCTATCACTCTCTCTCTCTCTTTCTCTCTCTCTTTCTTTTCTTCTCCTTTTGAACCCTTGATTATTACTTTGAGTCTCATTGCCAGCAGTAGGATAAAGTTAAGTGTGGTATTGAGCAGAACAATTTATACCTTTCCCACACCATTGACTGGCTGGTGGTTTGGAGTCAATTGCTTTGAATCTCTGAGCAACTCATTGTCAGCTGGTTGTGATAATATTCTTTCCTCAGAGGATTGGGTGCATGGATTAGAATCAATAAAGAAAATGCATATCCCCATGATAGTTGACCCTTCAATAGGTTTTCTGTCTGTAATAACTGATATTATTATTATCATCCATTATTTAAGTATCACTGCAGGGAGGGATTATTACCTTTATTGTATTCATGAGAAAGACCAGATTTAGAGAATTTTTCATTTTCTCATTCCTTTCCTCACACTTCCCAGCCATTAACAACAAGCCAAGAGATGGGGCTTCTCTGCAGATGCGCAGACGAGGTGTTTTTAGCCAGGTACAGTAGTCTTCTGGATGTAGTCTAAAATTGCCAGATAACCTTGAAACTTAGATGGTACCAAATCATATATATGTATATATAATATGAAGTGTGTGTGTGCACACACATGTATGTGTGTGTATGTATACATACCTCAAGTTTAAATCATTTGGATGCCACCATAAGTGATACCAATACTGAAGTTGGATAATTCCAATACTGTAGGATAAATGAATCGTCTTAGAAGTATGATTTCTTTAATCCTGAAGTTTCCCATTTAATATTTTCTTCTGACCGTGAGCAATAGAGACTATAGAAAGCAGAACTGTGGCTTTGGACTGTTGTGATGTGGGTTTCAAACTTCATTATTCAGAGGTGGCAAATTAAAAAAGAAAGATGTTTTGCGTATCTGATGTCAACCTATGTGTGGAGAGCAGGGAGATGGTCCTACTGGCCTAGCGGGTGTGCCTGAGGCATGGGCTAGGTAGAATAAGTGCTTCATTTGAACACGCTGCTCATCCGACACTGTTGGAATGACCCTTCTGGGGAGTCTTTCAGGGTAGAATGTCCAAAGTTAAAAAGCCAAAGTGGGAATTACCTCAGCACTCAGGGCTGAGACTGTATTTCTGACACCTCTAACATGGTGTAGAACAGCCACACAGAGGAGCTGAGTAAATACTCAAAGCGTTGGCAGGTGCTGGAACGGAGGTCTCTCAAACTGGAGAGGAAGGACTTGGATGAGGGGCTCTCTAGGGCACGTGGTGAGCTGAACTCCCTGCTGCCATGATTCACACCAAGCTCTTCTGAAAGACCCCATGCGACTCTGAGCAAGATCGTGAATGGAGCTCTTTCCCTGTAGAGTGTCGTAGGTTCCCAATTGCTCAGTCAGGGAAGCAGCTGCCCCTGTCAGAGCACTTTTGGAAGTCTTTGTCCTTGGAAATCCGTCTAGAGCCAAACTGCACCACAAGGCACACGGCCATCTTCACTGTCTGTTTTGGGGAACTTTGCTTAGGTGGTGTAGGAGGGTTTTCCTGTATTTCTTTGCTTTCATTGGTTAAATAAAGACTCTGCCTGGCCTGTAGAATAAGACACAGCCCTTAGGTGGGCAGAGTAGACAGAACGGAAGGTGGTGGGAAAGAAGGAAGGAGAGAGCCCACCATGAAACCACCAGGGTCAGACATGCTGTATCTTCCCCATAAGCCCATTACCTCGTGGTGACTTACAGATTATTAAAATGGGGTGAAATAAGATGTGAGAGTTAGCCAAGAAGAGGCTAATGATAATGGGCCAGGCAGAATTTAAATGAATCCAGTTTGTGTGTAATTTGTGTATTCTGGGTATAGCCATGCAGACCTGTGGCCGGGAGCCGGGCGGGACACAGCCCGCTGCTTCCTCCTATTACAACACTTAGGGACTTAGTACTCAAATGAAAGGGTGTTTTCCAAGTTGACCCATGGTCATGATGCAACTCAGTTCAGTTAAGCTGGTTTTGTATCCTTACTAAGACCCCTTTACTGTGCTGGGGACAGAGTCCCATGGACCACATGCTTATGGATTCGAGTTTTGTTCATTACAAAGATCACTCAGCTCTTCAAAGATGAAGACTTGTCCCATCTTTAATATAGGAAGATATAGGACCCAACAAACAAACTTCACATATGGTGAACAATAACCAAGAGCCTGATGTAAGGCTACCAGGACCCACAAGCTCTGCATTCATTAGGAGATGAAGTTAATGAAGCAACATGGATGACTAAAAGATTAAGTGAAAGAGACCGTCTCTAAGCATCATTATGTCTGATTTGCAGGAAGCAAAATCCATAGGGCTAGAAATTTCTAGGAACTATAGGGAAAAGTTGGAGTCCATAAAGGAGGATGAGGATAGAAGAAGGCCTGGAAGTATTTTATGTCCTGATGCTGGTGGGTCTCACTTGACTACACACCTTGGTCAAAATGCCTAGAACTGGATGCCAGTAGAGAGTGAGAATTTGTATTCATTATACCTTAAATACAGCAAAAATAAAACCAGTGACATTCATGACTGGTATATCTTCTGTGCCCAGTGCTGGTGGCATTTACTACTGGGAGAGCTGTTCTTTCTCCTTAGAACAGTAGGATTAGTGAGTGCTAAGCCTGCGGGGTTTTATTGAATTACTTTGTATAGATGTGACAACCCAGAGTCGTAGCCCTTATTCACAAATTTAAAGTGTTTCCAAGCATTTCTGAATCCTCGAAGGAAGATTATGTTCAGAATGGTTTTAAGGATGAATGTGCTTTATTAATTTGGGGGTCTTTTGGAAATTAGTAATTCACGCTTGGTGGCATGGATAACTCGTTATTGCTGCAAATTATTCATCAGGCCATAAAACGCAGTCCCCTCTAGTCAAAGATTTTTGCTCTGGCTCCTGATGTTTAAGCCATTCCTGAAATGATTCAGCAAGGTACAGTCTTTAGTGTGAGATGGTGGTTATGATGCACAGTTACGTACCTCTTTGGTAAAAAGTGATAAGGCTGGAACAGTCTTGGGGTTTACAAGTGCAACAGACATCACAGTGCAGGGTACAGGTTAACTTAGGTTGGGCTGTGTTAGGTTCTTGCTTTAGGTGAGTTGGGTCAGGAAACATGGCTGGATGCATTTGGCCTTGTGTTTGGCCAAGGTATCCATTGCAACCCAGTCTCTGGCCTTTGTGTGAAGTCAAGAGGGAGAAGGATGTTTATTGGTGATCTTGAAGAATAGCAAGGGGGAGCGAGCATTTGAAGGGCGCCTGGGGCCAGATAGAGAACACTCTTCCCTTGGTCTTGTCTCTCCACCCTTGCTCAGGGCCTTTGTGTAATTTCTGATATGTAGGCTCTTTATTCAACTGATATCCAAACTCCAGGGCAGCCTTTCCTTCTGGAAACATCTGTCCCCTCTTGCATAGACAAAAGAAAACTTTTCCTGGAACTGCTACAGCCTCTGTTGAGTATCTTTCGCCTAAGAACCTCCACTGCTTGTACCTCAGGTACACTGTTTATTCTTAGATTATACACTCAAGAGGCACATCAAGGTACCTTATACATCTCTGATGCTCAGTCTCTTGTGGGTGAATACGGCTCAATGAGAGATTCCCAGTGTATATATGTGAGTATCGGCTATACACATGGTGAGGCATCCTTTGTCATTGCCAGCCAAACAGAACCAGCTGAATCCCATGCACCATGTGAAGCTTGGTGTGGGAGCCAGATGCAGAGTGGAGAATGCCTGGACCAGCACAGGAGGCTGGCGAAGGGTGGAGGGTCTTGAACTGCTTGGGTGAATGGTGGTAATGGTTGTCCTTCAAGGCCCCCTTCATGCTTTGAAAGAGTTCTGGAAGCCGTGGGATTCTTCTCTGGAGCCTAATTAATAATGACAGGTATCCTGTGAGTCAAAATGGAGGCTGAAAGGAAACTACACAATTGTCACTATGGGGAAATATTAAGGTGGATAAAACAAGCTTTGTATTAGCTGCAAAGTATCTTATGTTATCTTGTTAAGTTATCAAAGTTAATTTTACATCAGTTATAAAAGTAAAGACCAATTGTTTTTCTAGAAGGAAGATACAGAAATGGAGGAAGAAGAGATTCACATAATCATGTTATCCAGGGGCAGCCATACTTACCATTTTGATTTTCTTCCAATAATTTTGCTGTTTCCCCCTTTAAGACCATAGAATATGTGCATATGTTTCATATATTTATTAATTTGTCTAGTTGAAATAGTAATTCATTAAGATTAATATAGCAATGAGAGTGAATGACATCACAAGTATTGACAAGGATATAGAGATACTGGGACTGTTTGCACATGCTGGTGAGTATGTACAGTGGATAACCACTTTCGTGCCTGGTGAATATGTGCAATGCATGCACACTTTAAAAGAATAGTCTAGCAGCTTCTTGGAAAAGTTAAATATCAGAGCGCCAGAATACTAGGCCATGCTGCTCCCAGACAACTTTCCAATACCACGTAGCAGCTGCATCCATTGCAAGACAGGAGCTCTCCTCTGCGGAGGAGAGGTGCAGCAGAGTGCCCTATGCTGACCCATGCAACAATGTGGCAAGCCCCATGACTCACCACGGGCTAAGAATCCAAAATTTCCTGCATATGAAACATTCAGAGATGTCCAGACAGACACAGAAAGTAAATAAGATTCATACTGGAGGTGGGGAGGGAAGCTGACTGCAATTTGGGTATAAGGATGATGCCTTTGGGGAGTGAAGGAAGCCTTACAAAACCATATGGTGGTGATGGTGTCATCTGGGCACTCTTAAGCACAGCAGTCTCTGGCTTGCTCCTTTAAAATAGATGAGTCTCATAATGTATCAGTCATAATTCAATAAAGTTCCCAAATATAACTGCTTATATAAATATTATTCCTTATTTTTTGTTTTTATTGTATTTTTTAAAGTAATAAGAGAGTTTATTCTGGAGTCATTTTATGTAACCATGGCCTTGAAACACAGATTTAGGTTATCCCAAATTCTGTGTTTCAGCATGGAAGCAGTTTCATGAAGTTTTATAGCATTACAGAACCTACGAAGGAATAAAGGAAGACAAGTTTAAAATGCAATGGTGGGTACATCAGAAAGGTGGTTACAGCAGGATGGGGAAAGCTTGGCTATAGCCCAAGATGCTATCTGATGACATTCTTCACTTTCAGGTTATTGAAAGCTAGTGGTCTGCTAAGTTAATAGATTCCAAAAGGTTTCTAATCTACTAGTCATAGGATGTTAGTTTTGATGCAGAGATGGGCAAGGAGTGCCTGATCTGGAGGGCTAGAACTAACCCGAGATGAGGTAATTGCCCTCTGAACTTGCAGCCTGTCTATCTCTCCTCAGTATTGCAATGCTGAGAAATCTCTGTAGACATAGCATATTTAAAAATTTTAAAAACTATCTCTTACATATTTGTCAACAGTTCCGTAATATCTCCAATGTCTCTTATTCATATTCACAAACTGCTCCCACTCATCCCCCATATGTCCCACACCTCTTCATGACCTCTCTGTTTTTTTTTGTAACCCACTGAGTCCCATTTGTGCCACCTGCTGAAATGTTGACTGATCTTATGACTTGATCTTGTGCACATCCCCAGAGTTGTAGTGAGTTCACTAGTGCAGCACCTATACCATGCCCAGAAGACAGCATTTCCCAGTGCCCCTCCCTCTCTCCTGTTCTCACAGCTTTCTGTGCCTTCTTCTGTGGTGTAACCAAGCCTTGGGGGAGTTGATGCCGATGTCCCATTTAGGCTGGAGCACCCAGCAATGACTTATCCTCAGTGCTTTGGCCATTTGTGGGTCTCTGCATTAACTATTTTCCAGGATAAAAAGAAACTTCTGTGGCCAAATTATGGCACCACAGTTGATGACACCATAGTGGATGACACCACAGTTGTTGGCACCACAGTTGATGACGCCACAGTTGATGGCGCCACAGTTGATGGCACCACAGTTGATGGCGTCACCATTGATGGCGCCACAATTGATGGCGCCACAGTTGATGACACTAGAGTTGATGGCGCCACAGTTGATGACACTAGAGTTGATGGCACCACAGTTGTTGACACCACAGTTGATGGTGCCACAGTTGATGACGCCACAGTTGATGACGCCACAGTTGATGGTGCCACAGTTGATGACGCCACAGTTGATGACGCCACAGTTGATGATGCCACAGTTGATGACGCCACAGTTGATGGCACCACAGCTGATGGCACCACAGTTGATGATGCCACAGTTGATGGCACCACAGTTGATGATGCCACAGTTGATGGCACCACAACGGATGACACCATAGTTGATGGCACCACAGTTGATAGCACCATAGTTGATGATGCCACAGCTGATGGCACCACACAGTTGATGATGGCACCACTGATCCATGTGAATAAATGTGAACATTTAGAAGGCAGCTGAATGATCTGTCAATTAAGGAAAGTAACAGTAGTGGGTTCTCACCTCCCCAGGGCCTGTATGAGGATCAGTTTATAGTACCAGGCATGGACTCCCTTCTGTGGAGAAACATTGTTCTTAACCAAAAATGGAATAGCAAAGAATAACAACAACAAAACCTAGTAACAGATGAGGAGGAGAACCCTTGTTCTAATCAGGGTGTTAAACAAGGCATGGTGTGCTGGCCATTTCTCCTGCTCAGGGTCTTGGAGATATCAGAGTGTGTCATCACTGGAATTAAATTTCTAGTCAGTGCCAATGTGTGAGCTTAAGTATATGCACAAGCTCAAAGGACAGGGAAAGTGTCTGTGTATTGTTTCTTAGTATTGGGGTCACATCGCTATGGCTAATCTTTCACTACTAAGGGAAAAGCTAGTAATAGTATGGACCTTATTTAAGTTACAGAAATCATGAAAACGATAATACATTATGTGAATCTTTTAAAAATGCAATATGAAAAAACTAAAAAAATAATTGCTCTATTCAGTAAGAGAAGGAAAGCAAAAAGAAAAATCCTTGATAAGTAGGGAACATAAAATAAGAAGAAATCAAATCTATGATATCAGTGATTACAGGATGAGTGGGTTAATCTCACTGATTAAGATACAGGTTCTTTTGGATTGGCTTACAAAAAGATCCAGCCAATCTTTTTGTTGATTTTATGAGAGGCATATAAATGCAAGAATAGAACAAGGTAGAAAATAAAGGGCTAAAAGTGGCATTCTAGGAAAATAACTACAATAATATAAGCCTAGCAATTTCAATATCAGATGGAGGTGAAGCTGAGCCAATAAAAGAATAGAGATGACTTATTCTGGAAATGCCACAATTGCATGATATTCCAAGAAGATATAATAGTCCTGAGAATATACAACCAAATAAAGTGCAAACTACATAGAGGCATAATTGTAAGAATTATAGTAATAAATAGACAATCTACCATTTTAGATAGAGATTTCAATATATCCTTCTTGGAAACCTATCAAGCAGACAAAGTCAAACAAAAGGAATTGGATGAGCTGGCAAGATAACTCAGTAGATAAGGGTGCTCGCTTTCAAATCTGTTGACTTGAGCTTGATCAGTGACTCACATGGTAGAAGGAGATAGCCAACTTGCCTCTGATCTCTGCATGTTCACTGTGGCATGTATCCCACCCCACACACAAAATAAAAAAATAGATATCAAAGAAGCATTCAGGAATGCGGTCAACAGTTTTATACACAACTACTTATATTTGAGAACATATATAGAACTTTTTAAAAAGAAGGGTTATTTGTGAGACTGAAGAGTCAGTCTCTGATGTCTAAACATTGACCCTATTCAGACTACATTCTTTAACTCAGTGCAATGAGATCCACTACCCAGGAATGGTGAGGGTCTCCTGTAATCCTAGCACTTAAGAGGCAGAGGCAGGAGAGTCAGGCATTCGAGGTCATTGTGCTGGTTTGTTTTCTGTCAACTTGACACAAGCTAGGATCACCTGGGAAGAGGAACCTCAACGGAGAAAATGCTGCCATCAGACTGACCTGTAGGCATGTCTGTTGCAGCATTTTCCTGATTGGTGTGGGGGGCCCAGCCTACATGGGCAGATAGCTCTGGGAGGTCTGAGAAAGCAGACTGAAGAAGCCGAGAGAAGAAAGTTAGTAAGTAGTGCTCTCCCATGGCCTCTTCTTCACTTCCTGCCTTCAGGCTCCCACTTTGAGTTCCTGATCGACTATAATCTGTAGAGGAAAGAAATCATTTTCTCCCCATGAAAATAGATTGTAGAAGCATTCCATTCTTAGATTGTCAAGTAATATATATTTAGCAATATCTATATCTAGCAATATATATATTTTAATGTCACACTAAGTATATATGCTTTGGAGTTATGCAATAAAACAAATATATAAAAAGTTACATGGATCTGAAAAGAAAGGACAAACTGTCTTATTTGCATATGATAAAATTTAAGTGAAAAGAATCATCAGGCTAATTTTTAGCACCAGAAGTTCAACAAGTATGTCAGATAATATAAACATGAAAACCAGTAGGTTCCCCCTCCCTCGCAATAATAAATTAAGAAAACATATTAGTTGCGGCTCACAGTATCAGCCATTATGATGTCTATAAGATTTGACTTAACCAAAAATTACAATCTACCTAAAGGAATGCTAAAGGGCATGAAAGAAGACCTATATAAGTGGAGAGTTATACCATGTTTATGGATAGGATAAAAGTCCACAGTGTAATGATACTGTTCATTCAAAATTAATGTATAAACTTAATATAGGTATACTGATGTCATAAAAGTTTCCCAATGATATTGGTCAAGAAGATTCTAACAATTTTACACAAGAAAGATACCCATTAACAGCTAGTTAGGTAAAGAAATATGAAGAAAAAAACTGGAGGTTCATTCTACCTCCCCCAGCATGAGTGTGACATCATGAGACTTTACTTAGCATGATTGGCTCTGGATTAGTGCAGAGGATGATGGTAGAGAGAGATGGGGGGCAGAGACAGAGGTATGACACAGAGATAACAGAGATAGAGAGCCTGAGAGACATGGAGAGGAAGGGACAAGCAGAGAAGGAAGGGAGAGAAAAAAGAGATGGAGAGAAAAGATAGAGGTTATCGGAGGGGGACAATGCAGGAGGAGAGGCAGGAGACTGCGAGAGACTGCAGAAGGTGGCTTAAGCAAGAAAGAACTCTTAATTTCAAAGGGCAGTCTGTGTTCAAATGTGCAGAAATGGCACAGAGTGAAAAATGGTTCTGGAACAGAGCTGCAGAGCACTCCGCGGTGATGGAAATATGATGTGGGGGAAGTGGAGTGGCGTGTGTATTTATGTGTCTGGTGCTAGCAGCAGGATGGTGAGAGAGCAGCCAGCCAGAAGAGCAGCTTTCCTTAGATCCCTTGCAAGCTGAGTTTATCTCCTGGTGGTTGGCTCTGCCTTTCCCTGCCACTCAAACTTTATTGGGAAATGGATTCTCTTGCCAGAAGAGTGTGATTAATACTGCAACTGGCTGTGGGCTTAACAACAGATTGATGGTTATATTTTTAAAGGAGCTGCCTGCTCGTGGTTTACACTGCCCTGATATGCAGTGTTTATCATTCCTAAGTGGAAAAAGGTTTGTTTGAGTTAGATTTCTGTTCCATTCCACATGGCATTTGTTGTTTGCCAGCCCTCCCTGCCACCTTGCATTTGTTATTTGATTTAAGACAGTGAGTGTTCGTGAAAACAGGAACCCTGTTCCAAATTTGTGTATTTTGTAATGCCTGCAGGCAGTACAGTAAACATCACTGGATGCAGTTAGCTGAGTGCTGGAGTTAAGAGAGAAAAGGAGCAGCAACCGATCTAGGTGTCTAAGCCTAGCCCCAGGGGTGTCACCAACATCTTGCCCCATTCCTTGTCTTTATAGACCCAGAGACTCATTTACTCCAGACCCCTGAGGGGGTGAGTGTCAAAGAGATTGGCTCCCTGACCTTGTTCCTAAGGCAATATTGCCGAAACCAGATGCTGGGGCTTCTTACTTCCTAGCAACAAATATAATGGCTGGGAAGATGGAAATTATGGTTTATTCCCTCAATTGTTCAACGAAGGTTTATTGACATTTTACGTGTGCCAGACACTATGCAGAACAGGAGATACAATCCCCGCTATTATGAGGCTTACAGCCAAGTTAGAAACAGAGACATTAAATAATTATGCACACAGGCAAACGGAATATTATAGTGACCTTGAGAGCCTGGAAGAAGAGCATGCTGGGAGCATGCAGTGGGGGAGGTTGTTCCTGAAGGGGTGATACCTATGTGAGGTAGAAAGGTGGAGTGGGCATCTACTGGATCGAGTGGTGGGGGATGTGATGGGGGAGATAGTTATAGCAGAGAGTTCCACTGCTTTGTATGCTGTCGCTTCTGTAAGCTGTCTAGTTCCAAAGCCCAAAGGAGATGAGACTAGTCAGTGGCGAGCGTAAACTCAACAAATAGGTTGCTGGGCGTCCTTTGGTACCCTTCCACTCTGTGTATATCCAGGGGTGATGTGAAGCAGTAGCTGGGCCAGTATGTTTTAGATTCCATGTAGGGGATTGGCCTGGGTTCCTCATCCCCTGGATTTCAGGTTTCCTCATGTCCTCAGGACCCTCTCAAGATGCAGTCATAGCTCCAGTAAAGGGTTCTCTAACAGTTTTCGTGGAGGTAGGGCTGGCTGAGGTGGATGTTGTGAACAGTGCCTGCTCTGCATTTGCCATGAATTTTTCATCCGCACCTACATACTCTGGGCCTCCTCATTTTGACAATGACTGTATGTGAGGGGTTTGAGTTGGCCATTTCCACCTGGGTTCAGTTTTGCACATTGTCACTTGAACACTGAAGCCTGTCTTCTCTTTGGCCCATAGGCTGCATGAGTCCAGCCCCACTGCTGCTGCAAGGACTGCATTTGTGTGTGCACATGAAGCCCTTAGTGTGGCCTTAGACGAAGGGTGTTTTGTTGGGATGAACTTCGGGGTTGCCTTGAGCTTGCACTTCTTCATCACCAGGGTGTGTTTGTTCATCAAGTCTTGCTGAGTTCCACTATGTGCTGAGTAGAGTCACAGTCTGAAGATGTTCAGGGCCCAGAGCACTCCAGCCATCAGAATCATGCTCTGTGTTCTCAATCTCCTCCTTTGGCTGGGTAGGTCCAACCTGTGCCTCCCATGTGGTCCAGCCTGTGCTTTTCATGTGGAGGTGGGTACAATATCATCTGTGGGTCAGGGCTGCACTCTGGAGACCAGTCCCATTGGCGGGCTGCCTGGAAGTCCAGCGGAGGTGTAAAGAGGGCCTGAGTAAAGGTCAGGGAGGAGATGAGGCTGGAAATGAGAGAAAATATCACATTCTAGAGCAGTGGTTTTCACTCCCTTTGTCTTCATCTTTTTGGGGGTCGAGCAGCCCTCTCACAGGGGTCACTTAAGACCCTTGGAAAACACAACCGTTTATAGTACAGTTCACAGCAGTAGCAAGATTACAGTTGGGAAGCAGCAACAAAAATAATTTTATGGTTGGGGTCACCACAACGTGAGGAACTGAATGAACTAAAGGATCTCAGCGTTCGGAAGCTTGAGAACCACTGCCCTAGAGCCTTGTGTAGAGGCTGGATGCTGTCTTACTCATGGGAGGTGATGGGATTAATGGTCTGGCAGCCTTAATCTTGGATGACCCATTGAATGATGGTGCCAGGATGCAATAAAGGTAGGGAGATACTGGGTAGTGGTGGCTGGTGCTGTAAGTTTTTGTCTCTTCTTTGCTTCTGACCTCTAGACACCCTTGGAGTTCTGTATTTAAGAATGTGGCCTTTGGGGTCTGTCTTGAGAATTTTTTCCTTTGAAGAATTGATAATACTCTTAAGAGAATTTTTTTCATGCACAATCAAGGGCTACATACTCATAATAAGAGGTTAGCTGCAGACCCATAAAAATAAAAGTCACACTTTTTAGAGTTATCCTTTTCTAAGAGATCTTGGCTTACATTTAAAATGAAGATAAAGAGATCAAATTCTATTAAACATATAAATATCCCACTCATCAATGCTATCAAATGTGAACATTTCATTTTTGTCTCACAGAATCTGAATCAGAGAATTTAATGCTAGACTCTGGGAATCTTAATGCTAGACTCTCAGAATCATTAAAAAGTAGTAAGAAAAAGAGGGGATGATATTCATAGGTCTAAAAAGGCAGTGTGAGTCTACCCAATGTGTATGTGTGTGGGGATTTGCTTATATGTGGTCATTCCTAGCTTGTCAATGAAATTGAAAAAAAAATTGCTATCATTGCCTGATGACAGATGAAGACATAGTTTTTAAACAGGAGATTGAATATTCATGATAAAGGGCTAGGGAGATGGTTAGTGGGCGAGGTACTTCCTATGTGTGTAGGAGAAACTGGGATCCCTCCACCCTGTGTGAAACTGGAAGCCACATGTGTCTATAACCAGCATTCAGTCCCCAGAAGCTTGTGTCCCGGCTAGCCTGTCCTACTCAGTGGCAAATAAGAGACCCTGTCTCAAACAACGTGGAAGAAAAGGACCAAGATGTAAGGTTGCCCTCCAACTTCTGCATGTGTGACATGGCCTGCATGTACCCACATTCACACACATGAATGCATATGTATACATACACACACAAAAAAAAAGATCCATGATAGATATGTATATTTTGAAAAGGTTAGATTATACTAAACCTATGATTCAAGGCTCTTTAACTCTGTAAAGCAGTTTATGGAGTTCTGGGCAATGAAGAAGAGGTTTCAACCCCTTGAGACCTGGGAACTGGCATTTCTTGTTTTGAAAGGGAACACAAAGGCCCTATTGACATTTTTATGTAAAGGCTTGCGGCATTGTGATTGTGCCCACACCTGCTCTGTTAGCAGTTTAATCTCTGCGTATTAATTTTTCCCACACTCTATGACATGCTTTCCATCTCAGATTTTGTTGATTATTAGTTCTTCCCTTGATCTACACAGATTTAACTATGATGTGACTATGGATTCAATCAAGAGAGTGGCCCATGCAGGGGGTATCTGTTCTCTGTTTGCTTCTAGACGTAGGACTTCATGCTAACTAAGAATGATGCTCAATTTGGCATCACATTTCCCTTGGGAGGTTGCTAGGGCACCTCGTGCAGGAATCACAGCTCCGTTCTGGAGATGCAGCAACCTGTGGGACAGAAGCTGACAAATGCTTGTCAGAGCATATCCTGCTTGCATAATGCATGGCAGTAGGAAGTGTGGCCCATGCTGCTCTGGCAGTGTACACTGCCTGCAGCCTTCTGCTGAGCTCCAGACGTCTGGGTCTGTATTTCTGCTGGAGAGATCTCTTTGAGCTGCTGGATAGATGGAATAAGATAGAAAAGGCCACAGGCACTGGAAACGATGCAATCCCACAGTACCTTCTAAAATATGTGTGCATTTCAGCGCAGGGACATTTGTACTTTGGTGAGAAGTCCCAAGAGGGCGCTAGTTCTTACAGCTTTCTTTTAATTAGGTAGTGGTCCTGATGCTGATGCATCTCCACTGCTTGGTGTTAAAAAAAAAATCCCCCAAACCAAAAACAGGACAATGGCCTGGAGAAAATCACAACACTGCTCATTAAGGACTGGGTGTTTATTTTCTGCATCCATGCATGAATCTCCCCAGAGGCCCTTTGGCGGGGATGGGCCCATGAAAAAGCTCTGGCAGAGTGGGATGTGAGCTTTCAGAGTTGGAGTCAGCACATCAGCTCCTTCTTTCTGGAGGCTTCGGTTGTGCAGGGAGAACCTTGTGAGTGAGGGTCCATTTCCTCCAAATTGTGGGGATTTCACAAGGAGGAATGCTGCTCTCTCGTTTCCTAGTGGCTTTGCCAGCCTGGTACTTGATTTAGGAATCATACTTGGCCACTGCTTATCCAGAATCTGGGCACTGTAAGTTCCAGTGAGAAATGGCTCAGTTGGTAGAGGACCTGCCCCGTGTACAGAAAGCTCTGGGTTTTGAGCCTCAGCACCATACAGAAGATCAAGATCATCTTCAACCACAGGGAATTCAAGGCCACCCTGGATCTATAACATCCTGCCTCAGATAACCAATAGACAGAAATAAAATCTTATTCAGCATCCTTACTTTGAAAATGAAGCATCTAAATTTTAGAAAGTTTTGAAAAAGACTTCAGTAAGGTCCCGTGGGAGTGGAGAGAGTGAACCGACTTTAGGATGGGATCAGGGCTCCGTGATGGAACAGTGTGTCTCACTTCTGTGCATCCATGTGTGGAGCAAACACCGTGGGGGCTCCGCCAAGAACTGCACGAATACTAACTGTTCTTGTAATGCTGCCTTCCTGCAGAGTACCGTCAAATGCTGGGCATAGAAGGATTTGGAAACCCAGCACAGGCTGCCAACTGGTAGACCAGCTTTGCTTTCCTGCCTTTGAAGAGTCATCTTGTTAGAGAGCCAAACCTTAGGAAAACCACTTCTATCACAGAAGAACATATGGTCATTAGCAAAGGTTACACAATTTTGTTTCATTTAGCATTTATTTAGCAGTGTAGTATCGAGTAATAAATGTGCTGGCAGGTTTTATTAAAAGGCAAGCTTAAGTCAATTATAGCTCTATCTCTTACGGAGTTGCTCAACATTTTCCTGTTATCTGCATTCTTGAAGAACACTGCACATTTTTGCCATTAATTCCAACTCCTTTGTAAAATTATAAAGCCACAGAAACGTGTATGCTTTTATACCTGCATTGCATACATTTAAAAGAACACGCTCTTCCCCCATTTTCCTGCCCACTTTTCCAATGCAGAAGGATCTAGAAGGCACCCTTAGCAAGATGTCACAAGAACAGGCAGACGCATGGTAGCAGTTTTGAAAACGTGGGAAAACATTAAACTAACGTGAGAGAAATGTACATCAAACATGATCTACCTTACATCATTGGGTTTTCAATACTGAAAGAGATGGAAATAAAAGCCACTGTCTCTAAGTAGCTGCTTTCATTTTCTTCTGTATTTTATTTTGTTTCTCATGCCCTGTGTCCACAATGTAATATGGCAACTAATAACTTGGAAATTTAGTGTCCGCCATTTGCTCCTCTCCCTCTTTCTGTGGACCTGAAGGGAGCATCAGTTGGCAGTCAAAGGCTCCCTGGAAGGCTTTTTGACCACACAGATGGTTCCTGAAATTCTGCTTGACTTTTTCAGGTCCGCTTCTGCTTGATCTGATGGTGAGGGATATACCTGGACCTTTTTTTCTTTTTCTTTTTCTTTTTTTTGTGCTGATGGAAACTTAAAAGGACAAGGGCTTAAGAAATTACAAATTCCAGAATAAAGTACTAATGAAGTTCCCGGACACAAATCACCTCACACACTCCACTTAGAGGATTTGTTTAATTGACTGAGGAAATAGTTTGAAGGGGAAGGGAGCATTTCTTTTCATTAGCGTTCAAATGAAGTGCAAATTATAGAACTCGGGCTCCATATTTCCTAAAGATAGAAACTCTGGAGAGAGGGAGAAAAATCAGGGACGGAACTTGGTTTAAGATCAGAAACAAATGCAGTTTGGGTAGAAGAGTTTGGGCAATTTTCTCCTTGGGTAATTTGAGAGCAGCCAGCTAATGAGGGGCTGGAAATGACTTCTCCCCCCTGTGCCTCAGGTTTGCATTCCAGTTTTATTTTGTATTTGTTTTATTTCACATTCAGCTTGATTCTTTAATAAAAAAGCTACTTCCCTAGGCTGAGAAGACAAGGCAAATATGCAAACCAAGTGCCAGGCCTGCAAACTTACTTTGAGGAATTAGGTATTAAATGACTAAAGATGGCACCTACAATTATAGGGACTGGCATAAAATTACAAGCTTTGTTAATCTGCAAGCTTCCAGGCTGAGGGTGGTTATCGGGTAGATCAGTAACCGATTTCTGCTGCGTATTTCATTCTTGCACAATTATCGCCATTCATAACCATAACATCTACCATGCCATTATATTAATTTGTTGTAAGGACTGTTTCTTAGGCTCTTCGTGTGTGAATTTTACTTCTGAATCTATTTAGCAGACAAGATTGATTCCCTTTGGTCCAGTTCAAGACTCAGTGACTGTCAGCTCCATACACAGAGATGAAGAGGGAAAGAGTCAGTCCCAGCGGGCTCATCGTCTTAACAGATGGGCTGTGTGCCTGGACAGGTCCACACAGGCCAGGCAAGAATGCTGATACAGTTACAAAGCAGGCGTTGCAGCTAGGTGTGTGGGTTTGTCCTCACCTGTGCCGTTAGCACTTGGGAGGCAGAGGCAGGTGGCTCTCTGTAAGTTCAAATCCAACACGGTGTACAGCACAAGATTCAGGCTAGCGAGGGCTACATAGCATCTACCTCAAAAACATGACACAACACAAAACAACAACAAAAACAGAATAAAACAATCAAGCAAATGTAATCGAGAGAGTGATCATGATTTATATGGGGGTAGTGCCCCTTATGGCTGCGGCTGGGGAAGACACGAGTTTCCAGAGGCATTGTGGAAAAAGCCTGGAATCCCTTTAAAGGTATTGCATTTTTTTTTTCTTTTATGACAAATTAGCTTTCTTGGGTCCAGGTCTGTGGGAGCAAAACCTGAGGTGGAGGTGTAGATGAAAAAGCCTCCACTGGAGGTGCATTGTGGGGTTTGCTCCCCAAACTCCATCAGCCGGGAGGGTTGTTTGGAAGGCTGGTTCAAGCACTCATTACTGCCCATCCATCAGAATTTGTGGTCCAAAGAATCTTGGGTTTGAGATTTATGCATCTGGAAAACTCCCGGGTGAAATGTATGATTTTGGTCCATCCTTGAGAACCTCACTCTCGTGTTCATGTCTAGCCGGTAGGAGTGGACAGCTGTGGATGCTGTGCATATGGCTTTAATGCAAAACTATGAGCCTTCTTACAAAATTGAGATTTTTGGGGAGTGGGTGGGGTGGGAGAAGAAGGATGTTCTATAACTCAATAGAATGATTTTTGAGTGTCAACATTATAGATAATGATGTCATGGTACAGTGTTAGAAGGTTGGACATGCCTGCAAGGAGAGAGCTGGAAAAAAGATGCAGGATGGGGCAGGGTAGACACAAAACAAAGGCCCAGCTTTGGCTCTGTCTAGCTGCAGTCTGACCACATGGGGGACCTGTACCATGAACCACACTGGGCTTGGTTCTGCTCTGACTCATCTTTCACCATCTTTGCCTGTGCTCTGTAGTAGGGGTGCATGGCTTGGCTGGGTAGAGGTGTTTTGGGTGAAGGGGCATGTATGAACTGTCAGTGGCTGGGGAAAGTCACCTCCTAGTCAAGATATTTTGGACTGTGTGTGCATTACTGTGTCCCTTAGGTTTAGAGTGATGGAGGCAGAGTCTGACACAGAAACGGCACTCACCAAGAGATGTGGACACACGTATTTAGGTCTTTGGCTCTCAAGCTGCCTCTTTGTCTTTTGGGACTATAGGTAATTCTAAAGCTTTTCCGTCAGAACATATTCTGGGGCTGGGGGATTGCAGGTTAGCTTGAAGAGCTTGCCTTGTAGGAGTCCACAATGAATCTGGTTCTCCAGACCATTTTCTTCCTGGCAAAATAGGTTGCTTTTGCAATTGATATTGTATAAATCACAGGAAGGCTGTCCAAAGCCTCCTAAACTGGAGTAACCATTATGCAAGTTGTCATACATGACTAACCCATTATTATGGCCTCCCAGAAGCTAAGGGACTCCCACCTCATTTCTGGGGGAGCCCATTTCACACCTGAATAACTCTTATTTAAAAAAGTCAGCCCGATACTCATTACAAACTTGCCTTTGCTAAAAGACACTGCACTGTCTTCCATGAAGCACTACCCTCCTCCCCAGCAGAGTCCCTTCCTTGTCATGCCCGAAATAATTCTCCCTCCTCCATGGTGCTTACCTCTTTAGTTAATATTATAAAGGATAGATCAAGGGTGAATAAATATAATATGGTTATATTATTTATTACAGCCTTTTTGAATTCCCACTTACGGTAATAATGGCAGGTAAAATTCATTCTGTTTCTAAGGAATCAATTTCCTATTATCCTCCAAATGTCATCATTCTAAGCTTAATGTGGGGGATTTGTTACTACAAATAGACATGGTTATTGCTCTGTCCAGTAAGTAGCCGAGGATGCCAGAAGGCTCTGGGTGATGGTGACATCATGTCTTGACTACAAAATGCACTGGCTGGGTTGATATTTGCTGCAAGCCTGGTAGGCATGGATGTACCAGGGTTAGAAATGTGTGTCACGACTGTCCAATGAGTATACTCAGTGTGGCATCTGAGAGGAGCTGTGGTTGAGTTCAAGCATGTGTGTTTGGGGGGTGGCGGTACCCGTGTTGACTTTTCAGACTCAGGGCTTAGTGTCAGGGAAGAGCAGCACTCGGGAGTCTGACATTTCTGTGTTGCTGGTTGGCAACAGTCTTTTATCCATGCATGTGGCTCCATTGCGGGCAGCCTCACTTATCCCGCAGCCTTGGATCTTCAGAAGAAAGGGAAGAGAAAGCGGAGTTCGCCACCCTGCAACCTCAGAGACCTTTCACCCTTCTCCCCACTCTTTTTCCTAGGCCTCACCCACCTCCACCAACTCCTCCTTCTCTACCTCTTCCTCCTTCACCACTCCCCTTTCTTCCTGTTTCCCATCTATCCCCTTTCCTCCTCTCCCACCTCCTCCACTTCCTTTGTATCTTTGTAACTTTTATTTGCTACCAGCTATTTCCCTTTCCTACCCTTCCTGTATCTTTTCCTCTCTCCCTTCCTCCTCCTTCTCCTCCTCTCTTTTCTTCTCTCCCTCCTCCTTTGCATCTTTGTGGTTTCGGTGTCCTCTTCTGCTTCCTCTTGTTGCTGCTATTCTCCAGCCTCCTCTCCTCCTTCTCTCCCCTTTATGTCTTTTCAGCTTCTTGTGTCACCACTCTTTTTGGGTGGCTCTTCTCCCTCCCCTCCCTTTGGCATTATTTCTATCTTCTCTTTTTCCCCATGCCCTGTAATGATAGAGTTTTCCCCAATTGTTCCTCTCCAGCTGGGACAGCACCATCTCCTTTAAGACAGCTACTGTGCCTCTGTCTCTCCATCCTGCATGACAGTGACTTATATTTTCTTGAGTTGTTCCACAAACACACAAAATCAGCATGTTCTAGCCTTGGCTGACTTCCCTCCTATGTCTCTAATTTCTGTTCATGTATTACCTTTTTCCTTGGTACCAAGGGTCATGGAGGACCTGTTGATAGTGGAGACTGCAAGCGAGTCTTGGAGCCTGCCATTTTCTCCTCTTAAGTTCATGGAGATGGCTACTTTAAAAAGAAAAGATTATAGTTTTTGAGCTTAAAAATTTTTATTGCGATGACATTCACATAAAATAACCATTTCACACTATCAATGTAGTGACATCTGGCACATTCACAATGTGTGTAGCTGACAACTCTATCCACTTCTAAAACATTTTCATTATACCACAAGGGAACCATGTGTTTGTGAAGCACTTGTTCCTTAGCCTGTCTACCCAGGCTGGGTCTACCTATTGTGGATATTTCACATAGATAGAATAATACACCTGTGGCCTTTTGTGTCTGGCTTCTTTCACTTAGCAGAATGTTTTCAAGGTCCATCTGTGGCACAGAATGTATCAATGCTCCATTTATTTTTATGGCTGAATAATATTCCATTGCACATGTGTATCACCATGTGTCTATTCTTCCATTGATGGACACTTGGACTGTCTCTGCTCTTTAGCGATTGTAAGTAGTTCTGCTGCGATTGTATGTGTACATACAATTGGTTGAATGGAGTCTGGCTCTTTATTGCCATGGAACAGAGCTCAGCAAACGTTCTAGTATAGGGTCAGAGAGTAAACATTTCAGGCTTTGTGGGTCGTTGAATACCTGCCAGAATTACCTGTACAAAGTTGCATTACTGTATCCCAGGAAAGCCATAGAAAATGTGTGAGCAATTAGCATGCCTTTTGCTATGTTCCAACAAAGCAACAGAAAGGAGCAATTGACCTGAGCTCATTCTTCAGCCTTGCTGATGGCCACTGAAGAGCAACATTGCTGTCCTTGCTAACCTTGATCCCCGCATCTCTGCCTGATCTTGTATGTCCCAGATGTCACCACTCTGCATTTATCACAATTCAGATGGAACAGAGTGGATGTGGCTTTAGGTTTGGAAAGGCGGAAAGTCATCAGCCTGAGAAGGGAGTAGGGAAGTGCAGTCTGGTTGGAATACAGAAGGTACCCAGATGTTCCCTGGAGGCAACTCTGGCCTCCACTCCAATGGCTGGGAAGCAGATAGGCGAAGTCCAGTGCTTTGCTTCAGGCATACTTGTCCTTCCGGGGTTTCTCAGAGTATAAACCAAAACTTCGGAGCATTCCTACCAGGCATGTAGAGTGGACCCTTTCATATACTTAGGGTTCATCTCACTTTAAGGGACATAAAGAGACAAGTTCATTGTCTAGAATGTACTTTCTCAGAGAGCTGTAAGTTTTACAGAAACCAGGAGACATTTTCTTGTTGGAGACAGAAAGGCCTCTAGGGATGAATAAAAAGAGTTTATGGATGAAAACCAAGTGAGTCCTTTTTGCATGAGCAGGAAGCCATCTGGGGGACAGAGATAGTAGTGGGGATTTGAGACTCTTCGTCCTTGTCCCTCACACAAGCACCTGCTACATGGGCAGTTTTTGTCTGAGGGTAGAGACTGCTTTAGTAGCTGTTTTCCTCAAGGTCCAGTAGATACAGAGGATGCACAGTGGAGATACAGAAGTCCAGTATGACACTAGGGAGAAGCAGCCAAACCTGGCTCTCCTTCCTGCTAGAGGTGGCACTTGCAAATTAATTCCCCTCTCTGGATATCTCTGATTAGCCATCTGTAAGATGAATAGTCTCCTACTGTGAATTCTGGGGGTCTGTAGCCTCCTCCTGGTCTACCCCATCCTTCCATGTGTATCTCTTCTTTGATATGTCTTACTTTTGACAACTGCAGTCCCACCTTCCACAACTCTGGTAAATGGACATCTTTCTAATTCAGTGTGCTCAGGGAATGCTTCTTCTATGTAGACTACTGGGAGACTTTATTTTTATAGCAATGGATATTTGGATCATGTCCTTACAGGCCAGCTAACTGCTCTATTTGGGGGCGGGATCGTTTATTTATAAAAAGAGATTGCATGTTCATTTCCCTGCTTCCCTGACCCGAATGATCACATGGAGCACTGTTTGGCCTGCTAGCTCAGGCTTTTTATTAACTAACTCTTACATCTTAAATTAACCCATTTCTATTAATCATTGTATCACCATGAGGCTGTGGCCTACCTGTAAGGTTCGGTGTCTGTTTCCTACAGCAGCTACATGGCATCTCCCTGACTCTACCTTCTTTCTCCCAGCATTCAGTTTAGTTTTTCCTGCTTAGCTTTATTCTGCCCTGCCATAGCCAAAGCAGCTTCTTTATTAATCAATGGTAATAAAACATATTTACAGCCTATAGAGGGGACTCCCTCATCATTTATTCTTCTGCATCATATGCATATATGGTTGCCCAAATTAATTTCATACTTCTTTTATAATATTTTATTTATTATCATTATGTATTATTATTATTAGTGTGTATGCCTCTATTTAGGTGTCTGGGTACACATATGTGCTTGCCACACTGTTCACATGGATGTCAGGGGATGACTTTTGGGAGTTGGTTTTTTTCTTCCCATCAAATTCTGGTCATCAGGATTGTGTGGCAAGAACTTTGACCCACTGATTCCCTCTAAGTCCTCCATAAGGGTATTTTCCTAGATTGTCTTTTTAGATGTAGATCGTAGATGTAGATTGTGCTGAGTTCTCACCAGTGAAATGTGGGAGGAAGTGAAATATATACAAACTATTAGGCTTAGATCATAAATTCTGACACACATCATTTTCTTCATTTGCCTGTGGAAGAGTCTGAAGCCATAGCTTTTAGTAGAACAGGAGCTGTGGCTATGTGGTGAATTACTATATTCATGCTAAGAAAACATTCATTGTCTTTTTTAAAAAAAATTTTAAGACAGGGTTTCTCTGTAGCTTTGGAGCTTGTCCTGGAAATATCTTTGTAGACCAGGCTGGCCTCGAACTCACAGAGATCTGCCTGCCTCTGCCTCCTGAGTGCTGGGATTAAAGGCGTGCGCCACCACCGCCCAACTGAAAACATTCATTTTCTTAAGCCATCAGAACATTGAGAGTGTCTGAACCAGCAGGCATCCTGACTAGTCCACCTGCTGTATACTTAGGATGGAGATGCAGGAGGCAAGAAGGAAAGAGGGAGCTGGGCCTTCCCTTTGGAGCTACTTCAACTGGCAGCATGGCTCTTCAGAAGTATAGTGTGCAGGAGAGGCAATCTCTCCTCTTGGTTGCGAATGGAAGGACCATTTTCAGTCACAGGACAAGCTCACATCTGGGACAGAGGAAGGGGACATGTGAAGGCCAGAGCACGGAGATTGCTGTGAGCTGGCTGCCAGAACCCTGAGTGTGGAAGCAGTTGTTTTCTCAGTCAAAGGCTGGGTTTTTCCTGCCTGTTGGAACCTGATACTTGCCATTATCTTTGTCTTTGGGAGATGGTGGCAAAGCCGCACTCAGAACCTTCCTATAGGTAGGGTAACTGAAGCATTCCCAGAGAAGGCCTGGGTCATGTAGGCTTCTCGTTTGATACTAGCCAGCTCCTGACAGTTCTCAGTTTCCAGAAAACTTCCTTGAACTTGATGTGTGCGGGGAGCAGGGGCTGAGGGCACTATAGAGAGAGTCCAGAGCTTGACACAACAGGTCTCAGGCTGCTTGTGATTGGATTTGCTTAATTATTATTAGTAGTAAATACTAATACTATTTATTACTAGTTAATAGCTAGACTGAATTGCTTTTATTTTTTCTATTCATTTTGAACTCATTCTGTGGAGCTTTTTAGAGGATGGTTATATAGAAGAGTGTGTGTTATCGAGACATGTTA
>JAQHUG010000077.1:2036379-2061533 GCA_028555095.1 Dicrostonyx torquatus
GAGAGAGAGAGAGAGAGAGAGAGAGAGAGAGAGAGAGAGAGAGAGAGAGAGAGAGTTATCCAAGAACAACCTTGGCTGTCATTCTTTAGGAGTCATCCATGTTGTTTTCTGAGACAGGGTCTCTCAATGGCTTGAGTTCTACCAATCAGGTGAGGCAGGCTTCACAGTGAGCCCCAGGGATCTGTCTGCATCGGTCTCCTCAGAGTTGGGAATGTAAGCATGCACCATTATGCCTGGCTACCACCTCAGCCACAACAGATTAACTCCGTAACAAGATTCTGAAATAGTTTGTTTTCTTAATATAGTGGAGATTGGTTTCCTTCATCATCTCCATCTTGTGGTCCTGCTATTCTTTTGTCCCGTGGAATTCAGCTGGTGAGTGGGAAAAGAGGGAATGGAGGAGTCAGGGGTTTACATGAGCTGTGCTTGATTGCTGTGATGATATCTTCTTCTATCTCTGGGATTCTGGGAAACATGGCCTAGTGTGTCTCCAGAAGAAGGAGAAACAGAAAAAGGAAAGGATGCATAGGTTCAGTCCACTACTGACGATAGCTCATCTCTAAAGAAATGATGGTTGGGTCCTAAGAAAAGCCACTGCTCATGACTCAAAATCAAAAGAAGGCAAATGATTCAATGGAACTGTTGTGCTATTAGCGAAGTTTATTTCCAGAGTAAAGCAGCTGGGACTTTGAGCTCGCTAGCTTTAATCCCTGAGACTTCTGAACTTGAGATGAGCCCACTGCTTTTATCTGGATCCAGGCTCATGCTGAGTGCCTGAGAACTTTCAGCATTCCCTGGGAGGTGGGAGGCTGTGTCTCAGCAGAGCCTCCCCAGGTAATCGACTCTGCTTCTCTTCTTTGGAGCCTTCTATATGTCTGTGGAAGGCTGTCGATTTCCTAGCTCTCATTATGGAATAATAGCCCTGAGAGTGGTTTTCTTTTCTTTTTTTTTTTTTTTTTGCCGAAAGAGAGAGTTCATGACATTGAATTGATCTGTCCTAAGGCTGAGAACACATTGAGATGAAACCAGGGTGGCATTTAGCAGGGGGAGTTGGCGCTCTGTTTGACTAAATGTGGGGCAAGGTTGTTCCCCGGATGGAGGATAGTTAGGGGCCTGGTAAGGCTCTCTGACTTCTTGCTCTTTGCTGCTTGGGCCCTTTCCTTCATTTCATATCCGAGGTGCCCTCCTTGTTCAATCTTCTGTAACCTCACACAGAATCTCAATTCTAGCGAGGATCTAGAAACTGGAATTCACTTTTGCTCCTCTCAGGAGAAATTATTTGTGAGGCTAAATAGAAACGCAAAGTTTTCTGCAAAGCAGTTTTCTGAATGTGGAAGGTAGTGTCCAACAAGCGAGGAACTCGCTGACTTTAGTCTTCCAAATCAGCCACACTAGATTGCTGCCCCTTTGAAATCTGCCCTGCTGACCCATGTCTCATCCCTAGAGAAAGACACTCTTAGGAAAAGCTAGCACAAAAGGATTAGTGAGCCCACAGTTCTTTTTCCCACTCTTAATGACCTTATTAGAGAAATTGCACCCTGGGTAACAATACAGTAAAAACTCCCTATGGAGTTAGTTAGACTGAAAATCGGATTCCTTGGGAAGAAAATGGTAACTGTCAGCAATGTTCAGGTTTGAATTAAACCTGAGACTGCATGACCCATATTCTTATGTAAACATGAATCCTTTAATCTACCTGCATTTGATAGTCGTTTTGGATAATCTCTTCTAGTATAACATTAAAATGTTTGCAGGTCACAGGACAGCATGCCTGGGTTTTCAGAGAGCTTGTGATGAGGCGCCTTTGGTGGTTCCCAATCTCCCTGGCAAAGTGAAGTAGAGAATTGGTGCTGTTGTTCAGATTATTATTAATTAGCAGCAAAAATGAAAGGGCTGTTTATTGTTGCCCGCTTCTTTCCCTGGTGTGTACTGTACGTTATCTCCAGGCGTGAGAAGAGCCCTAAATCAAGGCTCAGTTGTGTCCATGGGCCTGCCTCAGGCCACCCAGTCAGGAAGAGACACAGTGAGATTCTGAGCTAGGACTGTTGACTCAAAGTTGTTTCTTTGATTTTTGCATAAATATATCAACTTTAGTCATCTTTAGGAAATGGTATTTTGTAGGTTTGGAGTTCTGACTGAAATGCACATCCATGTACCCATGCCTCTGATCAAACTGTAAAGTGTGTTTCCATCACCTGCATCATCATGCTGGTTGAGAAATGCAGCCCCTTCTTTAAAGATAAAAAGAGCCACTGATCAGTTTGATAATTGGAGTTTAGTGAGATATGGAACACATTCCCTGTGGTTATTTCTGGTTTATGTCTCATTGATGATTGTGGGTTTTTTTTTCTCATGAAGTATTTATTACTTAGTGCCTGTTTTTTTCACATTACAACATCATTTTGGAGCAACTAGGGGACATTTCAGAAGCCTGGTGTGCTGAGTGTGGCCAGGCAGAAACTGGCATCTATTGCTCTATACCATTCTCTTGGTTGGGCAGTTGTAGTTTTTTTTTTTTTACTCGTCAGTGCTCCCTCCCTCTTTCCCTGCTATCCTTGGCCTCCTCCTTTCCTTTTCTCCCTTGCTGCTCTCTCATCTCCACACTTTCCCCTTTTTCTTTGTTCCCCCCCTTATTTGTCTTCTTCGCTATCCTTTCCCTTCCCCCTCCCCCACTGTCTCTTTCTCACTCGGTCTCTCTTCTATACCCATTTCTCTTGAAATTTGCCTTACATTTTAAACTATTTAAAGATAAAGCAAGTACCAGATGGTTCCGTCACCTAGAAGTACACGGAGCTACGGAAAGCCTTAGGGTCTCTTGACGTCCTGGTGACTTTGCACCCTTGCAGCCTGTCTCTGCTGTGTGAAGAGACAGGGTGCAGAAGTCCCCATGTAGGTTTGCTTCATTGGCAAAGCATGAGTAGTGACCTCTTTTTATCTCATTAATTTGTACCTTCAACACATGTTTTCTGGATATTTCTCTCTCCTAGGCATTGGGCGAGGCATTGGACAGGTAGGGGAAAACCAACCACCCTAAACGTGGTCCCCAAAGTCTGCTTCCTTAAACTTGGAAATGTGGACAGACTCACATCTAATTAGTCAAGAAATGTCCTTAGCAGTTCCTAAGCTCTCCCTAGGTGTCATAGGGAGGTCGCCCCCAGGCATGTTTGCTGTCTCAGTACTACCTGGTCTTGCACTTTGCTGGTATGCTTACAAAAAAGGCAGTGTTTTGTTCTGAAGTAGTTTTGAAATGCAAAGGGGGTTGCAGAAGTCTTGCAGAGAGTTCTCTGAATCCTTTGCTTGGCTTTCCCTAAAGGCAGTATCTTGCATAATTAGACTTCACTGTCAAAATCAGGAAGTTGGTGGGTAAATCTGAGATTGATCTTATTGTGCCCCTCCCTCTCTTCCCCTCCCCTTCTCTCCTTTTCTCTTTCATTTCCTTTCCTCTCCTCTCCCTTTCCCTCTATCCTCCTTTCCTTTCTCACGTCTCTCCTTTCTTTCCTTCCTCTCCTTTTCCTTTCCCTTCTACCCTCTCTCTCCCTCTCCTCGCATCACTAGTTCTGTGAAGTTTAATCATGTGTATATGTTTATATAATTTCCCCCACAGTCAGGAAGAGGTAGCAGTGACTCACCCCATCAGGAAATTCTCTTGTATTACTGTATAACAACCACACAGGTCTCTGTCTCCAACCCCTGGGCAGCGGCTGATCTGTTCTCCACAATTGCAATTATACCATCTTAAGACTGTGATGTAAATGCAACCAGACAGTCTGCAAGCCTTGGCGATGGACCTTGCTCCCTTTGTGCAATGCCCTGGTGGCTCATCAAAGTTCTCCCATGTATCCATAGTTCATCTTGCTTTCACTTTTAAGATAAAAGGACTCCAGGATAGGACACTCGAGCAAGAAATTCTTTTGTGAAAATATTCATTTTGTTTTCAAAGTTAACCTTTACGAAAATATCTTTCCTCCCCAGGGACCGGCAGCAATTAATCTGAGTTTGATATGCAAGTTTGCAAATTGGTAGATGATTGTTATTTTTTATTTGATTTGTCAATGTTTTCCTAGTATTAAACGACTGCCTCTCCCCTAACTGGACTCTCACGTTTGCTTGGGGCTCAATATATAGGAGAGTCTTCCCTTCACTGCAGAGTTGTTGCTTGCATTATTTAGGTTGGTGCCAGGTGCTGTGATGAATGGTCCTCTCAAATAGGGGCTTTACATCATACAATTTTGTGCTTTGTTTTAGCCACAGAGTGTGTGACCATGTCTTGGCTTGGCTTTATAAGGATATTTGGAGATAGAGGTCCAAGTCTTTTAGGATCTTGAATTCTTCTCCATGCAGTATCACACAGGGAAGGGGGAGCACTGGCTTTGCGATTCACAATGGGCAGGCTGTGTAGAAGGCCGTCACCTCCCATCTCCAGTTTGATTGGCTAGCACCCTTCAGGTAGGTGGAATGGCTATGGAAGGATATACTTCTTGGAGGGTAACCACCTCCCTCCAGTTGAGCTCCCCATACAATGGAAGAAGGAAATTACAATTCCTTGGTGGTCAGCTTTGTTGGCCTCCATTCTCATTAAGGTCCTCTTTTCAACTTACCAGTTTTGATGGCGTTTGTAATGGGTGCCATCCATGGCTTCACATTCTTGACTTGGACCTTTCTGTGGCAGACAGATAAATCATTACCCCTCCAAATGGTCTCAGCTTGTGCTCTTCCCTACGTTAGTGGACAAATTAGATCTCTTCCTTTAACACTGTGCTAAGTTTGCTGACCTTGGACAAACGGGAAAGTCTTTCTGGGATCTTGGCTGAAGGTGGCTTCCATAAATCTGGGCTAGCCTGTTAATCCAACCCCGTGTTTACTGTTGCCCATTCATTTTTAACCTGGAAACTAATGAAAACACAAGCAGCCCTGAGACCACACAGCACAACTGTCAGAAACAGGAGGGTTTGACAGTTTAGCCCTGAGAGCGCTAAATCCAGCTCCTGATAAATAATTTACCCTGAGAACTGGGAAGCTGGCCTCACTGTCTTGTCTAACTTGCTTCTTGAGGAATGTAGACCATTCTGGTCATGCTAGAGAGGAGAGAAAGAGAAAATTTATCTTCCTTGCTCCCTGGCTGCTCATCCTTCATGTCTCCACAACCATTTCAGGAAAGCCGTGGAATTCTGTTTGCTACTGCAATGAATACCTCATTTCCCGTTTGCGTTGCCTTTTGCCCGGTCCATAATCACTTGTAGCTCTGCCTGTCAGAGCCCCAGGAAAGACTTCATGTGGGTTCACCATGTGCTGATTGATGTCGCGTTTACATCTAGGGTGAAAGGGGAGGAGGAGATGGAACTCAAACGTCTTCTTTCCACTTCCCCTGCCCCTTAATTGACAGGACCTGGCGGAGTCCGTGCCAACCTTGTGAGTTTTCGAGTCAGGTTTCATTTTGGGTTGTACGAATCATTTCTTTCGTGTTTCTGCAGTTGCTTTTCTAGATGCCTGGGGGACGGAATAGCTCAGCTATGCATTTAGTTCTCCGTTGTTGGGGTTTTTCAGGGGTCGGTGCAACTCTGATGCTCATTAAGATTACTGAGCCTCATCATTTTTAATGTTAGGCCCAAGGTAATAGTTAATGAGGCTGAAAAGTATATTAATAAAATCGCTTGTAGTAATTAGCAAGAAATTATAATGGTAGGGTGATGGGGCGATCTTAGAAATCAGTTAGGAGTGATCAAGACCAATCTTGAATGTCACTACTTATTATTTTTTGCTTTCAATCACCATGAACTACACCTTTGCATTTTTATCTCTGAAAATAAAGCCTTTGATTGAGCTCATGCATATTGCGATGACTTCATTCTCTTTTGTTCCCTTCCAAGGAGCATAGAGACTTGGAAGTAGGTGGGCCTTTTGAATAATTTGCAAACTGTCATGCTGTCCCCCCACCCCCAGAGGCAGATGAGTTGGCCATTATTTCTCCTTTGTGGCTTCCTATCTGAGAAGAGAGGCAGTCGGAGGCCACAGAGAGTCATATCAGTTTCTGGTGAGAGGAGATCAGAGGAGGGAAGGATATCTATGAGACGCACCAACTCGGGGGTGGGAGTGCGGTGATAGCAAATGCATGTAAGTCCATAGATTTGGGAGACCAGAGACGCGGGTTTTAACACCTTTGGAACATCTCCAGTTTAATGTATTTGTCTCTCTTTCCCCCCAGCCCCTGTTTTGTGTCACAAGTAGGCTTGGATGTAAAACTTCTAAACTGACCAAGACTAAAGCCAGAACTTTCCTCATTTTTGGCTATACCTTCAGCTGACTGGAGCATCTTGGAATTTTCCTTGCCATTGCTCCTGTTATTATCTTGGTATCATTCTTTAATGAAAACTATTTGTTATTAATGTGTGTGTGTCTGTGAGTGTCAGCACAGGTGTGCCCTAGTGCACATAAGGAGGTAGGAGGGCAACGTTGGAGAGTCAGTTCTCTCCTTCTGTACTGAGTTCTGAAGACTGAACTCAGGTCATTGGGCTTGCGCGTGCAGCAACCACTTTCACCCACCGAGCCCTCTCACTGGCCCATTTATATTTTATTAATCTTCTGCCTGCTCAGATTGGAGGAGCATCTGAAAAAGAGTCTAAAGAACATAGATGCTTTCCATACTCAGACACTGTTCTTGTCGCTTCATGAAATAGTGACGGGACTTATTGAAATATATATGTTACATTTCACTCCTATTTCCTGTGTTCCCCTTCCGTCATGTTTCCTGAGGCAGCATGTGTGCCAATTCCCGGGGATAGAGCAGTAAGCAGATGTCACTCCGGTCTTCCAGAAGTGGTATCGCGAAACTGCTTGATGTGCAGATCTCCCCGCTAACTTCAGCTGTCAACTAGAGACAGTCAAAAATGTGAGGGAGCCTCAACAGCGGGTTATCTCTTTTGGATTGGACTGCAGGCATGTCATGGGGCATTTTCTTGATTGCTAACTGATGTGGGAGGGACTAGCCCACTGTGGGCAGTAACATCCCTACACATGCAGACCTGGGCTCTCTAAGGAAGCTAGCTGAGCAATTCAGAGAGCAAGCCAATAAACACCATCTCTGCGATTTCTGCTTTAGTCTCTGCCTCCAGATTCCTCTCTTGAGTTCCCTCTCTGACGTCCCTCTGCTATAGGCCATTACCTAGAAGTGTAATATGAAATGAACCCTTTCCTCCCTGGGTTGCTTTGGGTCATGGTGTTTATGAGAGTAACAGAAAAGCAAGGCAGGACAGGGGAGCATGGAGATGCTGCACAAAGATTGGAAGGTTTGGATTATCTGTAAGATGGAGTGATGTTTCTGGACAGGAAAGGCAAAGGTGGACGGTCCAGGCAAGGATGCAACAGAGGCATTAGCAGAAGGGTACAGAAGCATGCAGGCCTGAGGAACTTGGTAGGCTGTGTGACGCTGCTGCATTGCTTTGCGTCTCTCGAAGGAATGGTGGGTTGTTTGGATGTGAGTGTGTGTGATACCAATGCATTGCGTTTATCTTGACATCTGTCCAGGGTTTTAGTCAACTTGGCTAGATTTGTCTGTAGGAAAACTGCTATAGCGTCTGGTGCATGGTGTGCTTTTCAGGGAGCTCAGTGGCAAGAGCTGGGGAAGGAGGAGGATGTGGCCCTGCTCCCATTATGAGCGCCAGCCCCCAAGCTGTGACCTTGGATGGAATGAAGGTCAGTATGGGCTGTTTGTCCTTGTTGAAAGTGGCCTCTAAGATTGAGGAGGGCCCTCTTCATCTCACACTTGAACGTGTTTGTTCTAAGTGTTCTTCAAAACTTCTGTCCTGGGTCAGGCTGCCCCTGTGGCCCCATAACAGAGAGAAAGGAGAATGGCAAGCAGCTAGCGGTGTTAAAAACATTGCACCCTTGAGTACAGCCAGAGGGAGGCCACTGTTGTTAATCACGCTGTATAAAAATGCCTGTGGTAAGTAGGGTAGAAAGCCCATCCTTGGAGAAACTGCTCCGCTCTGCCGGGAAATCGCTCTCCGGTTCAACTGTTTTCAGTTCTCCCAGTCATTTCTGATGGATGCGTAAGTGTCCTCTTTGACGATGATATCTACCTGCTACTGGATATCTGTCCATTTCTTTTTGCTGGTGCCATGCTTAATAAACTTACTCATTTGCAACCAAAATTCCGCTTTGCTAGATTCAGATGGAATCAAGTGGTTAGAGAAGAGGCCGAAGGCATCTTGCAAGAGAAATCCGCCCAAAGGACATAGATAGAAATGGAACTGTGTGACATGTGGCCTTAGTGACGAGTGTATAAGGCTTCCAAAGTTCGTCCATTCTGTAGCATGTGTTTGTACCAGTTCATTCCGCTTCACTCCTGAATTGTGGATTGTGGTGCACAATTAAGGTGTGTGTTCAGATGGGGTATCCCCTGTCGGACTAGAAGGGTTTGTGTTTTGGAGTTTTTCAGACTTGGGAATAGACTTAATGGGTTAATCATCTCTAATCTGAAAGCCTGAAACCTGGAACGCTCTCGGCTCTTCAGACTCGGGCTGATCAATTGATGGCACATTTTGCTTACTTTATCATCTGTTGATGGACACATGGGGGATTTCCATATTTGGCTGTTGTGAATAGCGCTTCTATGATGGCATCATGTTCAAGTTTTTGTTTGAACACCTGTGCTCAATTCTCTGGGATTGTCGATCTAGGACTCCATTTGCTGGGTCATCTGGTATTTCTGTGTTGAACTTAATGAAGCGCAACTAGAATTGACAAGCTATAGAAACAAAAGTATGTCAGTGATTGCTCAGGTTTGGGGGAAATTGAGGACTTTGAAGGGTGATAACCAGAGGGTATGGAATTGAAAATATGCTAATATTGACTGTGGTGAAGGCTGTCCATATCTGTGAATATACTCAAAACTGTTGAAATATAACCTGTAATTTAATGAGATCTAGTTTTTTTTTTGAGACAGTGTCTCACTCTGTAGTGCAGGCTACAGACCTATGATCATCCTGCCTCAGTATTATAGGTGTCTGCCACTGTACCCCACTACATATTACTCTTTAAATTGGTGAATTGTATCATTTGTAAATTACATATTGATAAATCCAGTTTTGATAAAAATAAAGCAAATGGCCTTCTTTTACTACTTTTAGGCATTGGTGAACTTGTAGATAGAAATGTAAACATGCTTACTGTTAGAGCTCAAAATTATGTGTTTTTATTGTTTATTGAAAAAGTAATGCTGAGAGCTCAGAGCAAGGCCAGTTTTATCTTTGTGCTGTGTTCTCAGACCCCTGCAAATTCCATGGCCCATACTAACTGTCTCCACATCTGTGGTAAATGAGCAAGCTGCCCTCGGAGTCCAGGGAACTGGTTTATCATGTAGAGCCCATGATAAAGCTTTGTTTTGCAGAATAGCCAGGGTGCTGAGGCTCAGATTTACTGGTGTTCTTATGTTCATTTAGGCTGCAATTTGAGTCATTGTTCTTGCTGGGAGGCCATGTTTCCGGCCAAGCTCACTGTCATGAAGCCAATGCTATGACCTCTTCTGTGGAAGGGAGGCTGGACTGCCCATGAGTGGGCTGTCTTCAGGACATATTAAGGATCACATGATAAGGGTCCAAGACTCTTCAGACCAACTTTTACTATTATTTTTTCATCAGAACATTAGTCCAACTATCAAACATAGTTCCTGGCCACTGGCCAGGAAATTTTTATTCATTTATATTGATTCTCTAAAGTATAAAAATCAAGATTACCTTGAAATGTTTGATGCTAAGAAAAAGTTAGTTACATTTTTAAGTCAGAATATTCTTGACAATTGTTTTTTACTGTTTCAGTCATACAGTTCCAACTGGTAAGAGATGCTATTAATATCTATCTATCTATCTATCTATCTATCTATCTATCTATCTATCTATCTATCTATCTATCATCTATCTATGTCTGCCAATCCATCTATCTACTTACTCAAGTTTTCCTGGCAACATGATCAGGACTTCATAAACCAGCCCACTGGGAGCTGAGTGCACTCTTTGTTTGCCTATATGTTTAACTTTGAAGATTAGTCTCTATAACAAGTTTGGAGCTCATTGGCTCATCTGTTTCACTGGATCAGCTTCTGCAGCCTGAATCTTGAGTATCTCCCCCAGTTCCATGCATTAAGAGACTAGTCCCAAGATCAAGGTACTGGTGGTAGTTTCAGGAGGTGGGGCCAAGGAAGGGAGGTTAGGACACTGGAAGTGTGCCTTGGAAGGGGATGTTGGGACTCTAACCCCTTTCTCTTTCTCTCTCTTTCAGTCATGATTGCCCTAGGAACAGTGTATACCACTGTGTGTTCTTTCCTTGATGTCCTACTTCATCACAAGCCCCCAAAAGAGGCCCAGACTGGACCTTTGAGTCAAAATCCCCAAAGTATGAACTCAACTAAACCTTCCTTCTTTTAAGTCGAGTGCTTCAGATGTTTGTTACAGTGATGGAAAGCAGAGTACCACAGTAGCCTTGCTTTCTCATCAGTAATGTAGGAGAACTGTCTGAAGTAAGCCATGTACAGTGGTTAGATAAAGCGGATGGCTCAACAGTAACTCAGTAAGGGTTAGCAGTCACTCTTGTCTGCAGCCACTGGCTCAGGGAGCTTCTTTAACAGATCTAAGATTACAGTCAAAGAGTGAAAGCCAGGCCTTCTAGCTTTCATTTAGTTGGGTTAACAGCCTCCATGCTACTTCCTAAGGCATTTTTAGACACCAAGGAAGAATCCTGTTGCCCCCACCCCAAAGACTTAAGCTTACATTTCAGAGAGATTTCTCCAGGAAATACTTGAAGGAAAATACAAAGGTTGTGAGACTTGAGAGCCTCATGGCAATGGCATCATTTGGGGCTGGAGCTCAGACCCAGTCTGCCCATGTCAATGTGTCTGTCCCTTTTAGCGGTGGTGGGAACTGAGTTGTACCGGAAGATTTCATGCCTTAGGTTTACCTGTATCATGGGCATTTGCATACCCAGTGATGATAAGGTGCCAAACGTTATGCAATGGTTTACAGTCCCAGTTTTGATTTTCATCTATTTGAGGAATACACTGGAAAGATTTTTTTTGTAGGCATCTAAACTAAGTGATGGGCTTGTGTTTTGAACTGTCCAGGTCAATCTGCCTACCCATGTGCTAAGTTTTCACTGCACTTTCACAAATCCTATGGATTTTATTTATTTATTTTATTTTATTAGGTATACATACGGAGCCTTCTTTCTCTGATGAATATTAACTTTTTGACAGAAGACTGACAGGATGTTTTCAGTCTTAGGAATTTTCTGGTATACTTGCGGTAGCCAGCTGCCTTGCTCCCATCAGCCTGGTGGATACAGAGAGGGGAATGGCTTTTTTCCCCCATGTTTCTGGGATGAGAGCAGAGTGGTTACCTCTGATTGGATTCTCATTTTGCTGCATTGTCTTGTTCAGGCATCAGTTGTCAGTGTTGACAGCTTAGTCTGACACTCCTGTGCTGTAGGAGTCAGGCCGACTGGGCGACAGGCCAAGCGCAGGTTAGGTGTAATATCTTGACGGAGGGTGACTGGGCAGTGGTACTCTGGGACCTGAGAGGGGTCATTTGACCAACTGGGGTTGGTCAGAGCCTCTGTTCTTGCTGTGAGTCCACAAACTTTGTCCCTTTGTCAGTCCTGTTCACCTCTCAGCTGTGGACAGTTAGAAGACACTGAAGTTCATCGTTACAGAAAGGTAAAATAAAATCCCAGACAACTTTGGGAAAGTAGTGACCAATATTCTCAGATTCCTCTGTGAGAACCACCAGCGCTGGTCCTTCCTGTCTGCCTACATCTCTCGGGTATCTGCTGTCTCCTCTGATAGACCCTTCTTGGGATCAAACTTTTATCCTTTCTTGGTATTCTGACACTGATGGTTCTCTACATCCGGGCTCAGTATCCCCAAATTCAAACAGTGAGCCTGCAGCCGCTTCAGGGCGGTGTCTAAGACTCTGTACCTTCCGTCTGATATCCACATCCTTTTCTGCCTCTTTCGGCTTGTTATTAGTCTGCCGAATGGGTCTCCACAGTGGATTACCCCCCACTAGCTTCTCCTGACAGGGAACCACCTGCCCATCCAACACTACCTTCCACGTCTTCTATTTGTATTTGTTTCCTAGGCACGGATTGTTCGTACATGCTACCCCCACCCCACGTTCCTTCTTCTGCCTTGAACCCCCTTTTTGCCTTCTCCCACTCTGTCCACCTAGCTCACTGCCACGAGACTGCTGCCATCTTCTTTGAGCACATTGTCCTACACATGATTGTCCTCTGCTTCGAGGCTGAGCCTGCGACTGTCTTCCATACTCCCACGCCCTCTTTCTTAATGCTTTTGTCAATGATTCATGCCCCCGGTGTTGTGTTTTACTCGTAATCCACATTAGATTCTTGTGGGAAAGGCTTGGCCTTGTGCGTATTCACACCCCGGAGACAAGGAAGCAGTGTGTCACGGTGGTGATGAGATAGTTGTGATTTCAAACTCCACGTTGATCTGTGGGACTGAAAGGAATTTGTTCAGCTTTTCTCAGGCTGAATTCCACATCGGGAATTCCACATCGTGTGTTAATTACCTGGGCTTACTGTGCGGGTGGACTTAAATAACTTTTATAGACCAACCAGTAGCTAGCAGAGTGGGATGCATATATGTAACCTGTTGTCATGGGCATTGCCATCTTCCTCATTCATCAGTGGGTTCTAGAGTTTGCTAGAAACTCAAGTTTTTGATTAATAGCAAACTAGATGTGTAATATAAGTCATTTTATTGAATCCCCATTTTCTCTGAAATGAAATTAATAAAGCCTTAATTTCCTCGTGTCTTTTCCCTCAGCCCTCAAAAGCGAACGTCTCTCAGACCTTAGAAAACACTTTGCTTGCTTAAGCGACCCAGGAACATTTGGAAGAGAGCCGCTTTACCCAATAAACTAATAGCTAAAGTCAGGATTCACCTCCCTGCTGTTTGACTGACACCCCATTTCCCCCTCTTAAAAGAGCCAAATGGCCTATATTTCTTTTTTAAATTAAAGTAAATGAAAATGAATTTCCCCACTCCCTTGGAGATGACTGGAGACACACTGGGATGTCAAATAAAAAAAAAAGCTGGGGACTGCTGAGCTCCAACTCAACACTGTGGGTTCCCAGGAAAGATGAAACATGAGAAGCATCCAGCGTGGAAGAGGAAGGTGGCAGGAGGCTCAGGGAAGACAGAGTCTGCCACATAGAGATGGAGGAGATGGGAAGGGAGGGCCGTCTGGAAAAACAACCACAGAACGAATGATCTTTAACTTCAGCAGGAAGAAGCCAAGGTCCCCCAGATGAGTTGAATAACTAATTGCCCAGATTATTCCTGGCCACCCTAGGCATGCCTTCTCGCTTTGCAAAAATCCTGAAACCAGAGGGGAAATGATTGTTTTCAGCTTTGGAGATGTCTCGGTTCTCCGACTCTGCTAACGAGATTTGAGCCCATTATTCCTGTCTGACTGTGAGCCTTCTCCATAGCAGAACCTCGACTTCCTGAGGGACTGCGACGGAGTTTGTTTGAGTTTAACAAGTGTTTATTGAAACCCAGGATGTGTCTGGGGTCAAGACTGGAACCACGCTGTATGCTAGACACGGATACTAGTTCATTAGCCCAAAGGGATTCGTGGAGAAGTGAGGAGGAAGGCTGGAGAACTGCTTGTTGATATGTCTGCACCTGTAACATGAGGGCTGGCTTGTTGGGGTTACTGTCCTGCCTGTTACCCCGCAGCCGGCAAGCCCCAAAGAAAATCACACAGAGAGTCTACATTAGGTTATTAACTGATTGGCCCATTATCTCAGGCTTCTTACTAGCTCCCATAAGTTATATTAACCCATTGTTTCCATCCATGCCAGGCACATGGCTGGTACCTTTTCTCAGCTGGGACAGACACATGCTGCTTCCTTGGAGATCTGCGCAGGAATCCCAGGGAAGCTTCCTGCTTCCCAATTTCTCCTGTTCTCCTTGTGCCACACCTATTTCCTGTCTGTTTTTCCCGCCTATACTTCATGCCTGGCCAATCAGCGTTTATTTAAGACATGATTGACAGAATTGTCCCACACCATGCACCTACCCTCCACCTCAGCACAGAAGCCAAGAAATCTTAGATCAGGGAGGACACTTCTCAGCAGCCCTTTGGAGCTTTGGTTGAGGCCAATATAGCAGTACCACTAGTGTGGGTTCCCAAGTGCTTCTGTCTGCTTCTCATCTCCTCTGGTCTTTCTTACCAACTACAGTAACCATCCCAAATCATACAACAGAATGAGTCACCCTCTTCGCTCTCTGCTGTTCATGGCTTTCTCTTTAACCTGGAATAAAGTTAACATTATCTAAATTCATTAACATTGCTTTGCATGGTCCTGGCCTCTGCCTGCCCCTCCCTTTCCCTCTTTCTAATTAGACTCCCCCCCCACACATACACTCTGTAGTTTCCTGAGAAGGTCCATCGCTTCATCACAGAATCTGAACTCCCTCCTCCCCTTTCTTCCTTCTGTCTTTGTCATGGAGAATTGCTGTTCGTATTATTATTTGTTTTCTCTCTTGTCCTTGTTTGTTCAACTATGCAGTGAGTTCACACGGGCAGAGCCCATGTTTTTCTATTCTCTGTTTTGGGCCCAGCCTGCAGAAGTTAGTTGCTCAATAAACAACCGAGGTGAGTGACTAAGGTACCTTATCTGCCCTATATAGCTGGATCAGTGCCAGGCGCTCCCGGAAAATAGACACAGTTGCACAAAATGCCCTCTAGATGCTCTTATTTGCATGGAGGGCTCTTTCTATTGGGTGATGCTATTTTAAGTTATGGTGGAAAAATTTAGGAGCTGGGGGCTGGCCACAGGAAGTAGATCACTGGGATGTGAGACTTGGAAGGATATTTTGGGACTCACGTTTCTTGCTCTGTCTCCTTCCTTCCTTGACCACATGGTCATAAGGAGGTAGAAAATGCCACTCTCCCATCCTGCCTTTCCGTCAACCGACAGCAATGGGGCAAGTCAGTCACAGAGCCACCCCCCAGAAACCACGAGCCACAATAAAATTTGGCTCTCTTGAAGTAATTTATTGTTTTCTGGTGTTTTTCAGAGTGGCAAGTGCCTGACTTGGGAAGGGTGTAGGGGGCGGGGTCTAGACTATGTCTACTGGCCCATTGTTTCAGGACTGCCCGATTTGAAAAGGAAGTGAGCTTTATGGCTTCTCCCTCCAGGATCTCAAAATTCATTGAGTGTAAGAGCTCAAAGACATAGTAGCATCCAGTTGATTGACAGCTCTTTGGCCCCAGCCTGGCCCAGAAATGTTTTCCTGAAGAGACAGTCCTGCCTGCCTGCCTGTCTCCAGGTGATGTTTTCAGGCTTAATTAGAGGCTGTTACCCCTTCTTAAGTAGTCACACACCAGGCACACCAAATAATCTTAGCATCGAGTGCAGGAGTAGGAGACAGGAATAACAATTTGATTTCAAGTACTTAAGAGCCAAAGGCCTCTACATCACAATTGCTCACTTCCTTACTTTAACAACTTAAATGAATTCTATATGAATTTTTAAATTTGTTCAAAAGCATTTTATTGAGTCTCCACACTGCTCACTATGCTGGCTTGGGCGCTGTGGGAGCTACTGTGGAGAAAGGCTCCCTGCTACCCTGCTACCAAGTGCAACTGTGAACATGCCGTTGGGAGCCTTTCGCTGGCCTTCCTGTGTTTAATCCTTGCAGCAGCTCCTGGCAGTTGGAGATAGAGACACAGAGCACCGGCAGGGAGCTGCCTTCACTGCAAAGACAGTAATCTAGGCCTACAGCCAGGGTTTGATGTGGACCTGCTTCACAGGAAGTGTGCACACATTGGTTGTAGCAGGAGGCAACTAGAATAAATGAGCGACTGTACAGTCCCCTCTGTGCTCTAACCATCTTCCTTTCTAAAGCCATAGCTATCCCAGGCTGGTCTTCATGACAGGCCATGTCCTCTGCAGCTTGCAGGGCTACCCTGACTTTGAAACCCATATAATAAGATCTCTAATGAGATTGCTACTTGTGTTTTAGGACAGAGGGGTACCTCTGGCTTAAGGCACCCTAACTAACTGACTAGGGATTTGTCCCACCCCCTCAATGTGTCAATCAAGGAGATGAGTAATGGTAAAAGCAGAGAAAGGAAATTCAATCAGTATAGCGCATTGGGAACAGGACCAGATAACACAGTCCCGTGACTCCAGGCCCATCTTGGGTATTAACATGATCTGGGTGAAGGCTTGGTTGTTCCTGGTTCTGAAAGGTAGTTCCAGGGGCTTTTTCTTGTTTAAAGGGACATGCTGATTTCTTGTCCTCATTTGAGGGGTGGTTCTCTACTTCTGGCCTCCCCCATTCTCTTTCTTGATCTTACTGTGTAGTCCAGACTGATCCCCAATTCTTTATAACCAAGGCTGTGCCCTTGGGGGACAGTCCAGATTCAAATGGTAACTCCGTGTGAAGAAATGCAGTGCTAGGCACATTAATGTGGTAGGTACTGGAGGTTGATGTGGGATTCACTTTGTAGCAGCCACACATTTGCTTTGAAGTCTCATCAGTCCTGAGTATCCCACTTAAGAAGTAGAGTCAACTCTGTGACCTCCACAATGGTTACTTGTTAAGACTGAGTAGGATAGTTTGAACAAGTTACTTACCCCATGCCTAATGTTCAGTTATATACAATGGGACATCAGCTAAGCTTTAGCGTTAGGACTTACTATTAGTGTTTGGTACTTTGTTTCGTAGAGGAAACAAAGTATTTGGCAGAAACAGCATGGTACCATAGGATGCGGTGCACCATAGTGGGAGGAATGTGGAGGTGGTGGCAGCAGATCCTGTGGCTAAAGCTCCTCCCACCCCAGGGCAGCAGGGAGCAGACAGCATCAAAGGTCAGAAGCAGGGATGGTCTTGTAGCTTTGGAGACTTGCCCTTCGTGACTCACTACTTCCAACTTGGCCCTACCCCTTTAATAGGTTTATAACTCCCCAGTCAGTACCAAAAGTAGGGGACCAACGTACCCAGGCACATGAGCCTGTGGGGAACATTGCACATACAAACCCCAGCACCGTTTTTTCTCTTTCCTTCTCTCCCTCATTCTTCATATCCCTCACATGTTTCTTTGGACACAGAACCCTTCATTCTTTTCTGCCTTTGGTACTGAAATGAATGAGCCTATCATATTGGCATGGTGCATCCCATCAAGAAGAGAAGTACCCATTGCTGGCCTCAGACTCCTGCCAGGCATGATGGATTGCAGTTGGCATTGATGATTGGTGGCAGAGCTGGCTGTTGCAAGAAGAGGTCACTTATCATTATGACTATGGATTTGGAGGTCAAGGGACCACTATGTTTTTCTCATTCAGATTTCATGGCTGTCTTTATTCCATCCATTATTTTTTTCTGATGGTCACAGGGAGGAGCCACAAGGGCCACTGCCCAGGAGAACTGGATACAGGACAGTCAGCACTGAGATTCATGATCGCATAGAGATGGCAATGTGGTTGGAGTAAAGGCAGGGTGGGAGAATAGGGAACAGAACCTTGACCGAGAAGATCTGTAATGCTAGAAGTAGAATCTGGAGAGAGGAAGGGAGCAGTTCAGAATACTCGAGCAGGTGGTATTGGAAATATAGGAGGGTGGGTGGATGTGGGGACGGGTGGATGGGAGGGGGCAGCCAGTGTAGGGGTGGGAGAGCCTTGCCCACTCCCTCAGCCTGAGGCAGCTCTCCTTGTGGGGTCTTTCTTGTGCGTGGCTGAGAAGACAGACAGATTTAACGGCAACTGCAGGCTATCAAACCTCCGCTTGAGAAGGAGTCTAGGGCGGCCATAGGGAACGCTTCCTGAGGCAGAGATTTGTGGGGCTGGAGCGATAGTGCAGTCAGGCCATTCTTCTGTCCCTCCTGCATTCAGGATCTGTTGTTCCCGGGAGCCCGTTTTTCATTTCCAGGGCAGAGCTGACTGTTGGCTCCGAGCAGGACAAGTTTGGCTTTGGGAGATGATGTATGGTATCCAAGTGTGCTGTGTGGTTAGTAAATTATCCCCGGATCACTGGACAATGCCATGTTTTAAACTACAGCCCGTGAGCTTTATGGGGCTTCTACAGTTCTGAATTTGCAGAGGGAGTCAGCCCTGAATTAGCAGGAAATGGCCTACTATATGCCAGAGCATGACACTCCAGATCTCGAGGAATGTCTTTCGTGGACACCTACTGTGTGCCAGGCCTTTAACACATTCTATTTCAGTTAATTACCACAGTTTTGTGGGAAAATTTTTAATGAAAGCAGGGAGGCTGAGGCCCAGGAGGGTGAAGGAACTTGATACGCGACAGGCACTGGCATGTGACAGCCTAGAATTTGATCTGGGCATGATTGACTACACAAGTCTCTCTCTGTATTGTGTGACAAACATTTAGACTAAGCAACCATTTTTCTACAAGGATCCAGATAGTAAACCTTTTAGACTTGGCGGGATGTAAGGTTTTTGTCTCATGTATTTAGCTTTGCCAGGATGGTACCAAAGTAGCCACTGATACTACAGAAACAAGTGAGTTTCGGTAATGTCCAATAAAACTTTATGAACTAAAACATTCAGTGGGCCAGACGGGCCTGCAGGCCAGAGTTTGCCAAGCTTTGTTTTGGAGAGTATGGCATGACCTAGATGTTAGGTTGGCCCAGATCACCGAGGATAGCTGGATTTCTTCTCCCACTACCTACCTCTCAGATGGCGTAGGTGTGCACAGTGACCCAATGGCTCAGAGAGAGTGGCCTGTACCTGGCAGCCCTCCAGGCTGTCAGAACTCTTTCAGATGTTTGTCACAAGAAATGATGTGCTGCTGCCTGGGAGGACACGGGCTTGTCTCGCTGGTCTACATGTGAGAGGTATGATGTAGGTAAAATTAAATGGAGGACGATGGGAGGATCATCATCTCTGTTTCCTTAGTTCTGAAAGTAATCATAACATTTAAGAATATTATTTGTGTGTGTGTGTGTGTGTGTGTGNTGTGGGAAAATTTTTAATGAAAGCAGGGAGGCTGAGGCCCAGGAGGGTGAAGGAACTTGATACGCGACAGGCACTGGCATGTGACAGCCTAGAATTTGATCTGGGCATGATTGACTACACAAGTCTCTCTCTGTATTGTGTGACAAACATTTAGACTAAGCAACCATTTTTCTACAAGGATCCAGATAGTAAACCTTTTAGACTTGGTGGGATGTAAGGTTTTTGTCCCATGTTTTTAGCTTTGCCAGGATGGTACCAAAGTAGCCACTGATACTACAGAAACAAGTGAGTTTCGGTAATGTCCAATAAAACTTTATGAACTAAAACATTCAGTGGGCCAGACGGGCCTGCAGGCCAGAGTTTGCCAAGCTTTGTTTTGGAGAGTATGGCATGACCTAGATGTTAGGTTGGCCCAGATCACCGAGGATAGCTGGATTTCTTCTCCCACTACCTACCTCTCAGATGGCGTAGGTGTGCACAGTGACCCAATGGCTCAGAGAGAGTGGCCTGTACCTGGCAGCCCTCCAGGCTGTCAGAACTCTTTCAGATGTTTGTCACAAGAAATGATGTGCTGCTGCCTGGGAGGACACGGGCTTGTCTCGCTGGTCTACATGTGAGAGGTATGATGTAGGTAAAATTAAATGGAGGACGATGGGAGGATCATCATCTCTGTTTCCTTAGTTCTGAAAGTAATCATAACATTTAAGAATATTATTTGTGTGTGTGTGTGTGTGTGTGTGTGTGTGTGCACATGCACACGTGTGCACGCGTATGTGAATGAATGTGTGGTATGTGGAGGGGCATGCTCATTTGTAGTTCAAAGGTTGATCATGTATCACCTCACCCAGATTTTTAGGTAGCTGTTGATGAACTGAACTCAGGTCCTTATTTGTGCATGGCAAATCCTTTACCAACTGAGCCACCTCTCAGTCCCTGTTCTTTCTACTTCCTATAATACAGTCCCCTGAATTTTAGAGTCTCTCTGTTCATCCAATGATACCTCTTTTGGCTTACTGATGGAGCTATTACAGGCTGTCACACCAGAAAGGATTCATCCCCTATTACTATAAAACTTCAAGTTTCACAATTTTTTTGCACATATGTTCTTCCAGAAAAATATTTAGCATAATTCAACCAAGTGCTGTGCTCCTTCAGAATCCTGACCCGACTTCTATTAGTTCTGCTTTGGAACCGTAGATTACGTTAGAGGTCACAGGCATTTTTAGGATGTTGAATCATCTAAGCACTAAATAAGTTTGGTTTTGTTTGGAGGCAGGTTGCATGTAGTCCAGGCTAGTTTTGAACTTGCTACTTTACCTTTACCTTCCGAGCACATGGCCTCTCCAGTGCTACCACACCTGGCTTATGCCATACTGAGGCTGGGACCCAGGGCTCCATGCCTTGCTAAGCAAGCCCTTCGCCAGCTTAGCTTAGGTCCCTCTCTGAGCTCAAGAGGATATGTTTGGCCATTTGCTCCCATCTCTGGCATTACGCTTCAGCCAAGTTTGAGTGACTCTCCTTAGAGTCTGCATATTTCCTGTTTATTTTGCATTTATTTTTGTGTCTTTTGTCTGTGAGTTAGCAGTTTCTGTTATGTTTCCTAGCCAGCTAGTGCTGATTTAAAGCTATGTGTTTTAATGGGCCGTGGAAATGATTCCGAGGGTCAAGTACTTTCTGTGCACACATGAGGATGAGTTCAGGTTTCTAGCATCCATGTAAAATGTGTGACATGGTAGTGGGCAGTACCTGTGATCCCAGCACTGGGGAGTCGGGGACAGAGGAGCCCTGGGACTTGCTGGCCGGCCTTCCCAGTCAAATTGATGAGCTCCAGGTTCAGTGAAAGACCATGCTAAAAGTAATAAGGAAGATAATTGATTGAAGAGGACACCTTATGTTGGCCTCTCGATTCAAATGCGCACACGCATAGTGAACACATACCCGCATACGCACATATACATGTGTCCACACATACAGAGAGAAAAAAACTTTAGACACATTTTAAGCATCTATTTTATATCTGGATCCAGCACTAAAATTCTTTTACCACTCATGCTCTCAGCTATTAAGGTAAATGATAGCATCCGCTGCAAATGGCAACCTGCTTTTTCCTTTAAAAAAGTTAAAGCTCTTTCCGTTTTATTATTTTGCTTCTTTGAGAAATTCCAGGATTAGGTTAAATAGTAGTGATGATAGCAGGTAATTTTTCTGATTCAATTACAGTGCTTCTGGAATTGCATTAATTATAATGGCTATTTTTCCAAGATACACATTGTATACCATGTAGTGAACTGGCGTTCCAATTACTTTTATTGTTATTTATTTTTTTTATAACAGGAATAAATGTTGAGATCATCATGTAGTTTTACCCCTACTGACATATTTTTACTGATGTGTAAGTAAATTTTCAAATATTAAGCCATCATTGTAATTAACTTAAATTGGCTTTTTATTCCTTTAATATGGTAGTAGATTTGATTTGCTAGTATTGGGCACAGCTCTGCAGTCCTTTATATGAACCATGTTTGTGATTTGGGCTCCATTTGAACCTTGGGAAGGTGTTTTGATGAATGCATGGTGTGTGTTTTGTAATAACCCTGCTGGAGTCTGGGAACACCCCCCTTCATTAAATATGCTAGTGTCTGTGCAGCCAGACACAAAAATGCAAAACAGGATCAGGGAATAGATGTCACGAATGGCTCTAAGTGGAGCTGGCCACAGATGCTTAGGTCAGGTGTTCTAGTTTCTAGTGGTGGGCTCCCTCACAGAGGCCCTTAAGACAAGGGGTCACATGATGCTGACTCATTAAAAAATGCTCCGAGGAGACACAGACCTAGGACTAGAAGAAGGCCAGAGGGGACAAGCAGAAGAAAAGTCTCTGGAAGTGACCCTGGCTTTAGCTGCGCAAAAATTGCTAAAGGCTGTCCTCTCCGGACAAGAGAACTGGGATATTTGTAGTCCTGCCCCCTTAGCTGTAGGTGCGTCCAGCAGTAGCAGAGGGTTGGGTGGGAAAGAGGGGTGCATTGCTAGTACAGGCCACTCCCACCATGTGAGCTATGGAAAGACCAGAGCCAGAACCCTTATGCTTTCAGAATCTCGATAAGAGATTGAGAGCTTGTATTTGATTTGGCCCTGAAAGTCTCCAAATGAAGAAATATTATTGCTTTGGACTGTTCCCTGCTATCTGGTAGCTGACTTTTGACAGTATCTTGAAATGTCCAGACACACATTTTCCCTTGTTGTCTTGGCAGAGGAGAGATTCAGAGAACCTCAGAATTAACTTTACTTTTTTTTCTGAAAACAAAAACAAACACAAACAAACAAAAATTGTGCTTTTCATTGAGGCATGGCATGAGTCTCACACGTTCTTTCATGAAATTTGAGTGACGCGTAAGAGATGGAGGAACATATTTTTTCCTCCTTTTTAGTGGCTAAGGGGAACTACTGTTTGGTCTGTGGGTGTATGACTATTTCCTGACTCCTCACAGGAGCTCAAACAATGTTTGCTGAATGAAAGAATGGATGAGTGTAGCTCCTCAACTCTCCAATTTCTAAATTTATGAATTTATTTTTTTCTTCCCTGAAAGAAGGTTAGTTATTCCTTTGGTTTTATTTTTAAAAATCATCTAAGAGCTGGTGGTGGTGGGCATGCCTTTAATCCCAGCACTGGGGAAACAGAGGCAGGCAGATCTCTGTGATTTCAAGGCCATCCTGATCTACAGAGCTAGTTCTAGGACAGCCAAGACTACACATAGAAGCCCTGTCTTGAGACATCAAAAAAATAAAATAAAACTCCATCTATCATACTTTTCTACCTCTGATTTAAAATTTCCAATTCTTTGAATACTTCTTGAAATTCATTAATTTCGTTAATTTTCTCCTGCTTTTCATATGTTTTCTAAAGACTTAGTTTCAGTCTTTGTGTGTGTGTCTCTTTGTGGCTCTGTGCACATGAGTGCAGGTGCCCATGGAGGCCAGAAGAGGGCAGCAGATGCCATGGAGCTGGAGTTCCAGGTGGTTTCCAGCGGTCTCTCAAGTCCTTGTGTGTTACAAACTTACACAGTTATAACAAGTTGTTTAGTAAGTTCTTTTCTTTTTTGACTTAAGAAAAACTCAGTCTGTATCTCTAAATTCAGCCTTGGTTGCACCTCTAAAGTTTGAAATGGTAGTTATTTAGTCCCATGTTTCCTAATTATCCTGTAATTAGACTTTACTTCCTCTTCACTGGCACAGTGCATTGTCTTCTAGTTCTTGAGTGCCTGCATTTTAAAACACTGGTCTATCTTAAGTAATGCCAAATTTATTATATTGTGATCATAGAACTATGGCCTGTATGATCTAATTTGGGGAATTTATTTTTGTTTAGTTCTTACAAATTCTAAAAAAAAAACCCAAATTATTATTTTTTCTTCATCTCCTCTCTGGCTTTTACGCCATACCTCATACAATTTGATGAGAAATTTGTGAAGTTGGTCATCTCACCAGTATTCAGTAGGGTATTTAATTATTTTGGGGCTCAGGTCATCTTCCCTTCCCTTTATTAGAGAGAGTATGACCGCATAAAATCAACATGTGTTCAACATGACCTGCTTAGGCAACTTTGTAATACAGATTCAAACATTAAACATACTGTCTTGTCTTTTCTCTGTTGACTCAAAAGGAGGCATCCCATAGGGAAACGCTCTTTCTAGCCATCTGTTTCCTTAGGTTTGAACCCCTCGCTGGACAGAGACTGTCTCTGATACTCAGACAGTAGCTGTGACTGTTGTGGAGTGAAGGTTTAGAGGTAGTTCTACTGCCCATTTACCAGGATGTTGGAGAAGGTTGCTTGCTCGTTCCGGCTGCCCAGAACCAAAATAATAACATAGAAACTGTATTAATTAAATCATTGCTTGGCCCATTAGTTCTAGCTTCTTATTGGCTAACTCTTACATATTAATTTAACCCATTTTTATTAGTCTGCATATCACCATGTGGCTGTGGCTTCCTGGCTAAAGTTTCAGCACATCTGTCTCCCGTGCTCCATGGCTTCTCTCTTACTCTGCCCTCTTTCTCCCAGGCTACAGTCTAACTTTTCTCGCCTAGTTCTGTTCTTCTCTGCCTTAGGATCAAAGCAGTCCTTTATTCATTAACCAATAAAAGCAACACATAGACAGAAAGACTTCCCACACAACCAGGACAGACCCCTTCCCACCTTTATCTTCCATACAGGAACATAGATGTTAATTCTTTGTCTTGCGGTGATGGCCGAAAATGGATTTCAATCCAGATGGGTATCTGCATGTTCCTCCTAACTGGCCTGTATCCTGCAGTCACTGTAGAAAGAGACTTGACAGGGAGAGTAATTAACCTCGTACAGGGTTAAACTGATCTGAGCTGCTTTGCATTTGATCCCTGGACATCAACAGCTGGGAACACCTGAAGTCGCACTGGCCCTCAGCTGTTCTCTTTGATCATTTGGTGAGTACTACTTCCCTCTTATTCCCACTGAGAATCTGAGAGCCCAAGCCACTGAGAAGCAAAGGCGAGGGTGAATTGAATAGATCCACTGTCCTCTAGAACAGAGGCCAGAGAAGGACATCCCAGCAGACAAACAGCCCTACAGCTTGTCCAGATTACCAACTGTTTTTTTTTTTGTAAATAAAGTTTTATTGAACACTGCCACACTCATGTTTTTTGCTTTGTGCCTGTATTTTGTGCTAGAGAGGCCACACTGAGCAGTTGCTGGGGAGGCCATAGGACCCACGCATTCCACAGCATTTATTCTCTGATCCTCTGTGGAAACAGCTTGTTGACCACTGATGTACACAGTTCAGGCCTAGGCAGAGAGATAACACAGACCCCACTATTCTGGCATAGCTTAGAGATCCACGTGTTCTTAGTAAAATAAGTCCATTTCCTGGGTAGTTTGGTAATTTTCCTGCTTCATGGAAATGTCTGCTGGATGCTTTGGGCCTGTAGGCTGAAGATGGATGCCCCAACGGTAAAGAGGAACTTTGGGTGACTGTACAGGCAGTGAGATGTCTCTGTCACTTCTAGAGTTCAGAAATTGCTTACTTCTTGTTTTCTTAGGTACTATTATATCCTTCTGGAGTCTTTGATGGAGTTGAAGAATGGATAGTTATAGTTTTCCTTAGTTAAGATAAAAGATA
>JAQHUG010000077.1:2061816-2082861 GCA_028555095.1 Dicrostonyx torquatus
TGGTGACATACAGACTTTTATAATGGGTTAGTTTATGAGGTGAGGGCTAGCCGGGAAGAGGCTAGAGATAATGGGCAAGGCAGTATTTAAATTAATACAGGTCTCATGTGGTTATTTTGGGCATAAGCAAGCAACCAGCAGCTGTGCGGGCCAGCAGTTGGGGGCTTGGGAGCCAGGCGCTGGGAACACAACCCACACCTCTCCCCCTATTTACAACAGTTTGGGGGCTACATGTGTTCTCTCTGACCCTTGGCTCTGCTCACAGGTTTATCTGTGAATGGATTGCTGTGGTCTGCCCTGTTGGGTTCTCATATACTGCACCTTGTAAATCTCGCGGAGTAGTTTGGTGTTAGAGGCACTGAGGATGAGGACAGGTAGGGAGGAAAGATCGTGAATAAACACAGATGATCTGTGGCTCTGCAGAGCTGAGGTGGAGAAACTGGCTTGGGCCAACCTGAGGAGTAGAGCATCCATGCTTCTTGGTCGCTCACATCCCACATGTTTACATGCAGAAAACATCTTCATTCCCAGTTTTGGGAGCATAGCTTTAGGGGTTCTGTCTCCTTTGGGTCTCTGAACCCTGAAGCAGGTTTTAAAGTCTTTATTTAATTTGAGATGTTTTAGTAACTAGGGAAGCTATAACATCTAAGCTTTATGTAATCCTGGAAGCTCCTCTGCCTTTAGAGGACAGTCAGGGTAGGGATGAGCGAGACTCTGCCCTTTCCTTGGCAGCCACACCAGGCCTCCCTGTGCTTCCCTACCTGCTCAGGACATATTGAGGAATGGGAATCCTGAGGTGGGGAGGACTCAGCTCTTAGTCTGGCCATCTCCTCAGTGTGTGTCTCATGGGGGCTGCTTTCTTCTTCACTTCCCCAGCCACTATATGGTCTGAGCCACATGCTAAGTCTCTATTCTTGTACTGAGATGCTGCTGTCATGTGGCTGTTTCCTGGGGTAGCATTTCACCGTCACCCGAATTTGTTTGAAACACGGGTTTCTTTTTAAATGGAGATGCAGCCCAGGATGTGGCCTCAGGACAGAGGTCATTCCTTGCTCACATCCTCTTCATCTAGCTGTATGGCTGGAGCAGCTGAATCACCTGACTGAGCTTTGGTCTCCCCTTCTGTAGAAGGGGGCAGATGTACTCTTCTGGACGTTACGGTCACGGATATGAAGACAGCACAGCGAGAGGCGGGAGGGTGGTCAAATGCGATGGCTCCTTGGTCAGCTGTTCTAGATTTTTAACCCTGGCTGCATCGCTTGCTGTATGACTCTGAGACTGGCTAAGTGTGTGCTTAGTAGTTTTCTGCAGCGGTGGGTGCCCTCGCCCCCTTGTGCCAGTCTCTAACTTCATTGTCTTTTCTTATGTGTACTTCATCTGTTGGAGCCCTTGTAAGTTTGGGGATAAAATTGCCTTATTAATCATTCCTTTGTAAATACCACTGTGAAACAAGGGGATATTGCATTCACTCATCTTTTCATTATTATGGTAATAACTTTCAATTTATAACTAATTAACGTTGCTCCTTCCTAACCTGGCCTTCATTACAGGCAGCCAGTGAGGGCTCCAGAAGTTGACACGCAGCAAGTGGGAGCCCGCAGCAGCCTCTGCGGGGCAATTTCTCCGACGCTTTGATTTTTAGATTATAGGTGGTGTTTCCATCTGCCTGTGTCTGGGGCTCAGGTGTGGCTGTCCATCTCCCAGCACGAGATTGGCTGGTGTGACTTGAGTCTGGGGAGTGGCGGCAGCCTGCAGAAAGCAATCAGAGAACACAGTTTGAGTCGCAGGAGGTGCTCAGGGACATCCCAGAAACAAATGCCCAAAGGGCCACAGCTACTATCATCAAAATGTCTTCGACGGGATCTGGATTTTTTTCTCTGAGGCCCCAGGGAGAGACCCGGGAGAAATGGGCAGTAGTGAGGAGGAGGCAGAGTTGGATGCAAGGTAAGATGTGTGCCCGTTACTATGAGGGTGGATCAGTCCTCCTTGGGAGGTCTCAGTTGCTATCCCGTCTTCATTTCGAGATATATTCAAGTTCATTCCAGTTTAAACTCACATGGCTTGGCATGACTTATAGATAGCAAGTCATTCAGTAGACCTTCTAGATCCCTTGACATTCTGTTTTGCAAATCGCATGTTTCTGTTGTGGAGTAGGTGACTAGAAAGGGCGTTAGACGGTTAGCACAGCTACCTTGCTTTGTCAGGGAGTGTTACTACAGCATCATTCTCCTGCCAGCTGATGTAGGCCAGTAAACTGAGCAGACTCCGCAAATGCAGGGAGGGCTGGCAGGAGATGCCTCAATGACATGCTGGTCCTCTTTGATCTCTGGCATGATGCAGTGAGCACCAGCCCCCTCTTGCCGCCCAAGGGGCTGAGATGAGAGACTCCAGTTTCCCTGTGGACTTCGCTAAAATGAGAGTCATTAGCTTTCCTGTTTATGAAGCGAACACATACAAAAATGGTTCCCATTCTCCCTTCTGGATTAATTAGATATATTTAGTCCTCTTGGATTAATTAGGTTCATTTGTTACTTTTTTTTTTCTCAGTAAAAAGTTTTGCGACAGTGGGTGAAGGGCACGGAGAAAAATCTGTATTGTTGAAGGCCTTGCTACCCTTCCCAGGATCCCAAAGTAGCCTGTCACATACGGTCCAATAGAATTTTCCACAGTGATTGAGAGAGTCCACATCTGGTCTGCTCAACAGGTGGTCACTATAGCTGCTGAGCTCATGTGATCACTGAGCGCTTCAAACATGGCCCGTGCAGTGGAGGGGCTGAATTTTTGGTTTTATTTCATTCTGCAATGAAGGGATTCAGAATGAAAAACAGGATTCTAGTTCAGGCAAACCTTCCCCAAGTGAAAACTGAGTGACACTGGGAATGAAGCACCTGAGAGGGCTTGGCCCATAGTCACCAGAGGGGTCTTTTGTTTGGACTGCCCTACAGTGTGGCCCCAGTCATGGGATGCTCAGGCCTTTTGAAGCTGCCCAGCAATGTCTGAGGGAGGCTATTCACTATTCATTCTGCTGCTCTGACAGAACGCCTGAAAGAAGGAACTGAAGAAAGATTTATTGTCTCATAGTTTTGGGGGGATTTCATCCTATTGAGGAGAGGCATCAAAGCAAGAGCCAGCTCTGTCCATGTCATGGGAGTATGAGGTGGCTGGTCACACACGGCGTCTGTCAGCCAGGCTCCACCTTCCGAAAGCCCCCAACCCCCACAAACACCATCACTTAGGAACCAAGGGCTACACATAGGAGTGTATGAGGGGCATTTCACAATCAGACCATACCAGACACTGCAGAAGTGTCATTCAGGTCCTCTGTCACGTGGACAGATAATGGACCCTCATCGAGCATCCATTTTTCCATCCATAACAGTAGAACCTACTCCAAAGGATTGTGTGAATGGATTAGTTACCATCTGGGCTGCTGTAACAAAACACCTTCCATCCGGCCCTTAGAAACAACAGACTTTGCAGGTCTGGAAGCCGAGAAGTCCAAAATGAAGGCTCCTGAGATTCAGTGTCTGGTAAGGGCTGTTCTCTGTTTCAAAGGCAGGGCTGTTTTGCTGTGGCCCTCGGTGGTGGGAGGGCAAGGGAGCTTACTCGAGATTTTTGGGAGCAGAGCCCTTGTGTCTCAGGCCTAATACAATCCCACTGGTTCTTGGCTCTGACCTTCATCCTTTATTTCTTTACTTTTTGAGGATGCTAAAGCTTATTCTATAGCAAGGAGGATCAAATAACTGTGAGCTATTTAGCAATACTGCTTGACTTACAGTAAATATTCATCGGGGGCTGTATACCGTTGTTCCCTGGGCAAGTAGATGCTAAGTGACTGTCACCTCCTCTCAGATTCACATGCCCAGCTTAGGATCTGGGCACTCGTTCTCTGGCTCTGAGAATGTCTTATGCCCCTGGATGAGCTGAATCCTGTCTCAGCACTGACTCCATTTTAAAGCTACAGTCTACCACCTCAGAGAAGCTAGGTAAAACGGAGGGTCCTGAGAGTGACTCGCATGGAGGGTCCAAGGAAGGGGATATAGTTGAGAACTTCTGGGTAACTGGGAGGAGGATAGAAGGAAGGGGATGGGGCATGGAAACATGAGGGATCCAGATGGCTGAGTTGGCGGAGGGATGGAGAGGGAGAACACTGAAAGAGATATCTTGATAGAGGGAGCCATTATGGGTTTAGGGAGAAGCCTGGTGCTAGGGAAATTCCCAGAATGACCCCAGCTAAGACTCCTTGCAATAATGGAGAGGGTGCCTGAACTGGCATTCCCCTGTAATCAGATTAGTGACTACCCTAATGTCATCATAGAGCCTACATTCAGTAACTGATAGAAGCAGATGCAGAGATCACAGCCAAGCACTGGGCTGAGCTCCTGGAGTTCAGTTGAAGACAGGGAAGAGGGGGTCATATCAGCAAGAGGGGGGGGTCAAGATCATGATGGGGAAAACCACAGAGACAGCTGACCAGAGCTAGTGCGAGCTCATGGACTCCGGACTGTCAGCTGGGGAATCTGCATAGGTTCCTTTGGAACTAGGACCTCTGAATGTGATTGACAGTTATGTGGCTTAATCTGTTGGGGGGGGCCCTGGCAATGGGACCAGAACTTATCTGGGTGCATGAACTGCCCTACTGGAGTCCATTCCTTATGGTGGGATACTTTGCTCAGTCTTCATACAGAGGAGAGGGGCTTGGTCTTAGTATGTGTTTGGGGGGACTGTATGTGTGTGCGCATGCATGCATGCGTTTGAGTGTGTGTGTATGTTTGAGACAGTCTTGCTGTGTACCCTAGGCTGGCTTGTAGTTTTAGTCCCTTGAGTATTAAGATTACAAGCCTTTCCACACCCCACAGATTTTTTTCTTCCTGTTTTTAAACCCTGAGTATCTTTTCTCCCCTTTGACCTACTAGAACACCCACTCCTTTCTTTGTTGCTGAAGAGTCCATCTCCCAACCCTTGTATTCCCTTCAAATTCAGTTCGCATGCCAACCTTATTTATTTATGGAATTTTATAAATGATAGGCAACTCTGTAAAGTCAGTTTGTCCTCTGGGTAGAGGAAGTAGAGAGAATGATGTCATCCCCCAAGCTCCTGGTTCGTCTTATAACAGAACTTGCCACAGGGTATTGCAATGTACCCATGCCATGGTTCTGTATTTTTAATATGTGCTTCTATGATATGCTTCTCCCACTCAGCTTAGTGGCTGTCACATAGTAAGTCACTCAGCTCTCAAATAGTTCTCAATTCTTAGTAGTAGGTTTTTGATAAATATTAGAGGATGAAAAGGGGGAGATGTGCTTTAGTCAGATATAATAGGCTCTATATCAATAGTAAATGATCTCCAATAAAAGTTCCCAAATGCCAGTAAGTCACTACAGAACCTCATGCTCCAACCATGCATCCCATGTACCACGGGTCGGCTGAGGCTTTATTCTGAGTGGCTGTCAATCTACTCCCCAGACCTTGACTTGGGATATGGACAGTCTGTGGCATTCACACATGAGCTGGATCCTCAGCTCTCTCCTGGAAATGACACAATGGTCCCAAACAAGTCCAATAGGCGCTGCTAAGCTCAGTGTCAGGCCATGTTCCTCCCGTGACGAAGGGTGTCAGAACCTACAAAGCCGGAACTTCTACCTCTTCAAAGAGGGCTAAATAATCTTCCTCCATGAACCACCCTAAAACCCATGGTCAAACCTGATGTCAACAGGTTAGAGAGACATAAACCCTATAGTTAAAGCTCTCTGAGTAGTGATAAACAATACCATGGACTTAAAGGCCATGGATGAATGGCCCCTGTCCTCACTGCCCAGGGGAGTTTGGAGGCAGTTCTCAGGAAACATGACCATCTAAGGAGGAGCACACCCAGCCACCTGGTTTCTGGACACTGCCGCTCTTTGCTGCAGTGCCCACTCTGTGCTGCTGATGCTGGTGTTGCAAACCAAAGCCCTTCCAACCATGACAGCCCCATGGTGGCCTGTATGCACGACTTCACTGTATCTCGTGAGCAGTCGGTGGACCATGGAGACAGTTGATGGACGGCTACTGCTTGTAATTTCCGGGCCTGCAACTTGTTTGGAGCTGCCAGGGCCAGACAGCATGACTACTCTACCATTCTGGCTTTGAAAAATGCCCTTTGAAAGGCTTGTTCTAGTCAGTCACTAGCTGGAATAAATCGTGGGAGGAACAGAGAATTGCCGTGGCAAGACAGATCTTGTGATTTGGAGATGCGATGCAGAGCTCAGAGCGGTTGCATGGCTGCTGAGGAGATACTGACAGGCGCCTGTCTTCCTGATCCTTCCCTGCCCTAACTTGAAGGTGGAAGGCTTCCTTTTTCTGTAGGGGTGGAGGAAGAAGGAAAGGGGTGATTTGTGTGTAAGATGTGAGAAGCCCAGTCCCATGTGTGCTGGCTGGTTTTATGTCAACTTAGCACAAGTTAAAGTCATCTGAGCGGAGGGAACAGTTAGGAAAATGCCGCCCTATGATGGAGCTGTGGGCAAGCCTGTGGGGCATTTTCTCAGTCAGCGATTGATATGGGAGGGTCCAGCCCATTGTGAGTGGTACCACCCCTGGTGTCCTGGGTTCTATGAAAAAGCAGGCTGAGCAAGCCATGGTGAGAAAGCCAGTAAGCAATACCCCTCCTTGGCACTCTGTATCAGCTGCTGCTTCCAGGTCTCTGCCCTGTTTGAGTTCCTCCCCTGGCTTCCTTTGATGATGAACAGTGGTGTGGAAGTGTAAACCGGATAAACCCTCTCCTCCCCAGGTTGCTCTTTTGTCATGGTGTTCCATCCCAGCAATAATAACTCTAACTAGGGTACCATGACATCCTGACCCCATGTCTTCCCGACCTCTTGACTTCCGGAACTGTATCATCTCTAGCTCCTCTGGTTCCACCCTCTGCCTCTTGTTCTGTTCTCACTCGTCCTTAGGTTTGCCTCTCATGTCACTCCCCTTCCTGCTCCCACACCGAGCACTTGCTGCTCCTCAGGGACTGGGATCATCCTTGCATCCCTCCGTCATTAGTCTATAGGATCTGTCCTGGACTGGCGGCTATAGAATGCTCAGGGCAAAGGAAGGAACTTGTGGTGTCTCTCTTGATTCTGTAGCTCAGCTCATTGATACTGCACCCCTCCAGAAGCTTTGTGAGCCCAGCTTGTCTCCCCTGAAATAGCAGGGCCCTGGAGACAAAGTCTAAAATGTAATGTCGTGCTCAAATGGGGTCAGTGGTATAACATTCGATTCTTTCTTGCAAGATTGGGGTAAACTGGGCCAAGACAGTGCAAGACAGTGGGGGCTTCTAGAACTAAGTTGAATGAGAGGGAGCCTTTTACTTATAACATTTCAGGGAAGTTGGAGGCAGGGGAATGACCATGTTTGTCACCGGGGAAATGTTGCTGTGAACCAACTTGAAAAGGCAAAGTGGGACCAAAGGAAAACTCTCAGAAGGTATGCCTATGTCTTGCAGAGTAGGAGGGGCCTGGTGTCAACCACAGGTTGGGGACAGTGGCTCATAATTCAGAATAGAGTTGGGCTTAATGTAGTTGTCAACCAAAGTGCATCACATGGCCCTCTACAAGGGAACAAGGTCTCAGATTCCCAGGGTGCACGGGGCAGGGCTACTGTCATTGGCCAGAGTGGGGAGGCACTGGCGAGAAGAGGCGGGAAAGGGAATACTCTATTTATGAGACTGCTCTCTATCAAAGCATGTGTGTTGGCTTTTTTTTAAATTATAAAATAGCTTTTTCATTAGGTCAGAAAGGGCATTTTCTGAAATGCAAGTGGGAGGGGACAGTTGAAGGAAAGACTTTACAGTCCCTCCCTTCCTACAAGGCCACAGTTTGGTTTCTGTTTCCAGTTCTTATGCAGGTAAATCCTCTCTCTCCCTCCCCCTCCCACACACATTCACGTGAACATCAGCATTCTTAGAAAGGACCATTATACCTACATAGTTATTTTCTTCTGTAGAGTTAGCTGTGTCCTCAGCTGACTGGACAGTGTCCTTGAGGATTATCTTCCCCACTCAGTCCTCTGGTTCAAACACCTGTCTACTCTGGAAACTTCCTCACCTCTGGGTTTGCGGCAGCCATTTTCCCTGATGCCAAGCCACCTGGGCTTCCTTTCAAAGGCAAAGACAGACTCAGTCCTTTTGAATATAATATAATATTATATATATATATGTTATATATATTATATATATATATAATATAGTAATTCTTTGCCTGCCTGCCTGCTTCCCTCCCTCCCTCCTTCCTTGCTTCAAAAGAGACAAGGTCTCAAGTAGCCTAGGCTGGCCTGACCTTGCTATATAGCCAAGGATGACCATTAACTCCTAATCCTCCTGCCTCCGTGTCCTGGGTGCAGAGAATATGCGTCCACACCGCCACGCTCTAAGGTTGACAAACACCTTTTACACAGCCCCACCTCCTGTATAGACAGTGTTGTGTTCTGTTTCCTTGGCTTAGGGATGGATGGTTGGTGAGTACCAACTGCAGCAGAGTGAGAATATCTCCAGGATATCTATCTCTCTTAGCTGTGCGATGATGAATAACCCTATGCCTCTGCCTTTGAATTTTTGCGGAACATATTCCTAAAAAGAGACTGAATGTGTCAAAGAGAATGTGCACTTAGAACAGCAATAAATATTAGCACATCGCTCTGTGGAGGGATAAAGCTGCTTCCGTTCTATTTTTCAACTCCTTGTGCTCTTGAAAACAATGGGTATGCAGCCTTGCAAGCCCACATCTTGGAAAAATTGTGCTTTAGTTTTTTAATGTAAAATTGTGAGTTTTGTTCTTACATTTTTTTGTTTATTTGTCTTGAATAGGAACTGTTCTGTAATTTTCTTCAAGTCCTTGGTCTACATTTCCTCTTGGCTTGCTTTAGTTGTTGTTGTATGATAGGCATTCTTTACATTTTAAGGATACTCATTCATGTTTTGTCATACATATTTTACATTATAATCATTTGTCTTTTAATATTATTGATGGTATTTTTGGTAATAGAAGGAACTCAATTTTGTTTGGTGAAATCAACTTTTCCCTGCATGAGTTTCATGCCATACTCAGAATGGTCCCATCTTTCAAACAATACAACCTTTTCCTGTACACTCAGTTAGAGGTGTTATTTTTTTTTTCTTTTTCACATTTAATTACTCAATCTGGTTGTAGCTGATTCTGAGGGTGGTGTAACTTGTGGGCCTTACTTCATTGTTCTCAAGTCGTTCGGCCACTGTGAATGTTTACTTCTGAAGAAGGATGGATGGATGGGGAATCACTGACCTGTCTTTATTTCTTATTCCCTGGGCTATGTGAGATTATTTTGCTCTTCAAATCGATAAGGAAGGAAAAGAATCCTGGCATGCTCTTTAGCCCCATTGGTCTCCTAGATGCTCCATGGTGGATCAGGGGATAAGCTGTTGGCAAATCACTCAGCCCTCATGTTCCTTCTTTCATTAGCAAAAAAAAAAAAATCATGGTGTCCTGTCTCTGACGTGGAATGTAGCATTAAATTAAACAGAGGATGATGGCTGTAGTGTATCAAGAGGTGTTAGGTGAGTCTAGTCAGCTTCAGTCCTCCGAGTCCTGTCCTAAAGAAACACAGTGAGGAGTTTGGCTCTGTCCTGGGGGACCAGGGTCCTTTTCAGCCTCAGTCTGCTTCATTGTGCCTTCAGACTTTCTCCATCGTAGTCTGCCCAGCTTCATGGAAAGCTGTCTTCCATCATTGGCACATGACTCCAGCATCAGCCAGCTGCCTATGGGACAAAGGAATTTGTTATCAGAGCCACCAGGACAGGTGACAGACATGTGGAGATGAGTGACAAAGAGAAGAAACAGGAATGAGAAAGGGAAGAGGCCAAAGCAAGCCTGAGATGGGTAGAGATAAGTGGAGGGAAATAGGGGGAGAGAGGACCAGAGAGGACTAAAGATGGTGGGGGGATGGAAGAGACAGAAGGGAGAATTCACTGAGAGGGATCAGTGCTAAGTCAGGGTGTGTCCTGAACACAGCATTTCACAGTTCTCCTCCTCACCCCCTGGTAGGAGGTTCTTCTGTCTATGTGTGGCTTTCATTGGTTGAATAAAGAAACTGCCTTGGCCTTTTGATAGGACAGCACTTAGGTAGGTGGAGTAGACAGAACTGAATGCTGGGAAGAGGAGAATGAGAGAGAGCCACCATGAAGCTGCCAGGTCAGGCATGCTGACTCTTTCCCGGTAAACCACGACCTTGTGGTGATATACAGATTATCAGAAATGGGTTGAATCAAGATGAGAGAGTTAGCCAATAAGAGGCTAGAACTAATGGGCCAGGCAGTGTTTAAATGAATACAGTTTCTGTGTGATTATTTTGGGTATAAGCTAGTGGGGCCGGTGGGACAGAACAAGCTTCCCCCCTGCTCAATACAATAGATTGATGCCCAACATCAGGCTCAAACCCATGACCCTGAGATTAAGAGTCTCATGCTCTACCAACTGAGCTAGCCGGGTGGGACAGAACAAAGGGCCTGATCCTTTTAACAGCCCCCAACTCTTATACCCCTTCTCCCCCCTCTTCCTCAGTGGTCCTGAGCCAAGGAGGGTTGGCAAAGAGGACCCATTTAGTAGTCACTCATTCTCCACACTTTGACCAGTCCTGAGTTTCTGCACTAACTACTGCCCACTGTGAAAGGAAGCTCCTCTGGCCAAGGGGGAGAGCATCCCCTGTCTATGGTGTGGTCGTACATATTCAGACAGTGGATTTCTGACATGCTCACATTACCAGGCATGAATTCCCACCTGTGGTATCAGCCTCAGATCCAACTTTAATGCTACTGTTGCAATGAACACACACTGCCTGATAGGTAAGTATCACAACTTTCAGTGTTCAGTCTTAGTTAAGGTGGTGATAGCTTTTCTCCTCCAGAAGCTTGCTTCTGAGTGTGTAAGCTAGCCAGTGAGGAAGAAGTTTTCAGGGCACTTCCAGATTGATCTACGTCTGACAAGCAAAATGTGTTGTTTTTTCAGCAATAGGGTCTTACCAACCAGTCACAGTGGGGAACGTTGTTTTTGAGTGACTTTTGTGCCTCCTGGCCCATAACTCGTACAAAAGTATCCATGCATAGGATTGAGACTTTTTATTTAATAATTTGTGTCTTCTGGGGGAAGCATTTTCCACTTATGCAGGTTACCTGGTTTCAAATACTTTTTTAAAATTATATTTTTAATTAGAGTACAATGTAAGTAGTACAAAGTAACTTTTTATGAGGATTAAAATTTTCTTTTAGTCTTTATTTTTAGGACTTAATTTTAGTCTTGTTTATGTGTACCTTTGTTTATGTATGTGCATGTGAGTGTAGGTGCTCAAGAAGGTCAGTAGGGAGCGCTGATCTCCTGAAGCTAAAGTTACTGGCAGTTGTGGGACATATGGGCTGGAAAATTATCTTAAGTTCTTTGCAACAGCAGCAAGGACTCTTGCAAAACCATCTCTCCAGCCCTTTCATAAGGGTCTCCCCGTAATGCTTCTTAATTTCAGCTAACCCACCCCTGATTCTGAGATAGGATGCTTCTTGCATGTGAATAACTGAAACCATTTGGCTAGATTCTCCGAGAGGGGACATGTCTCAGTGCTTGGGTCAGATGATTCCTTAGTGTGTGTGTGTGTGTGTGTGTGTGTGTGTGTGTGTGTGTGTGTGCACGTGTGCATACATGCGTGTGTGTATGCAGGTGTGATCACCTGTTGCACGAATGTGTGCAGGTCAGAGGTTGTCCCTGGGCCTCTTCCTCTGTTGCTCTTCACTTTATCTTCTAAGGCAGGGTCTCTTGTTGAACCTGGAACTTGTCATTTTGGCTGGAATGGCTGGCCAGCCAGTCCCTACAGTCTGGCCATCTCTTTTCCCAGTGTTGGCATAACAGATGCTTGCTGCCACACACAACTCTCTTACATTGGTTCTGGGGATCTGAACCCAGGTGCTCATCCTTGAGCAGCAGGCACATTACCTCTTGAGCCATCTCCCCAGCCCTCTTTTTCTTTGGGAATGCCGTATATCCATTCTGTGAATCTTTCTGGCTTTCATCTCTTCTTGGGTGTTTTCTCCTAATCTTATATTGTGTCCCCACAGGAATTTCAGCAGGTGTAACATGTGGGTTGCACACCTAGGGAGGGCTGGTGCAATAGTTGTCTCTTGTATAGGTGAGAAAGTCTAACAATGGAAAGGGATACTCCTGGCACTTACGTGTGGTGGCACCTGGAGTCCTGCCCGGGAACTGTGGTTCTATAGTTCACACTCAGTTCTTCCTTGAGGCTGGAAGTTATCCAGCCCATTGCCTGTGCCACAGAGGCAAACCAGCGTGCTCACTGAGTCTCTCCATCTACGTCCAAGTGTTGCCATTCAAACATTTTCTTACTGTAGATGTGGACCACAGGGAATCAGATGTTGGTTATTCATTGAACAGAACACTGCTGGCCCCTCCTTATTTTGTTTATTTTATTGCCACTCTAAGGGCAAACAGAAAGAATGGACATAGTACATCTAAACACCTATGTTGTGCCAACTACGTGGATAGCCATGAAAAGCAAGTCACAGAGAGTTGATGACCATGAAGAACTGGAGTGTGACCTTGGGTCTGTCTGATTTCCTATTTTTCTACTCCTCTGTCTGCTAAAAAGTAAACACTCTAGGCTTTAGTGGACAAACCGACAAACATGTCCCATAGGGTATCAAGTCCCTTCATGACAGAGTCAGGGCAGGCTAGCCAGAGGGAAGGTCTGCAGGATCTAGAAGAGGATTCTGTGGTCACAGTGAAAATCATAAAGGACTCAGTGAAGCATGCCTACCATAAAAGCCTGAGATTAAGATAGAAAGTGAGGTTCTTTCCCTTTAAAATATTGTATGCCCTCACTTTATAGAAAAAATGCTTTAAAATGCTTATCTAGGACCCCTAATTCCACATCCCTTACACTATTTGACATGCAAAGTGTCATATTCAAAAGCAAATTAGTCTGAAATGAATCCTCTTTTACCCTTTTTATTTTCAAAATCCAGATTTAGAATTTAGGTTCATTAATATGCATAAACACTACTCGATTAAGCCTGTTTTAATTTCTCTGTGTGCTTTGTAAACAGGGATTACAAAGATGTTTGAATTTTCATAGCAGATTTTGGAGTAGTGTATACATTTGGGCCATTATCACATAATAAGTAAATAACCTCCTGGATCCGGGAGTTGGTGATGTCATCCCAGGATGTTGATTTTCTTCTCCTCATCTGGTCCTCTAAATATATGGCTTTGGCCTTGGAAAGCACTTCCCTGAACAAGGCTGAATAACAGCACCCCGTGCTTGGGTCCCCACGCGGTGGGCATGTTGCAGCATTAGTGCTGGGGGATTGAAGCTTCCACTTGGCTTTGGGGAAATGGACTTGGAAAAATACCACATTTATTAAATCTCACACTAAACGCTGACAGTTGTAGGCATTAGTTCTTCATGGTGTCTGCCAAGTGAGCTGGAAGAGCAGGCTTATCTTGTTATATGCAGATCGAAGAGTGACAGCCTCGCAGAGGTTGGTTCCAGCCATCAGGGTGAAGGGCCAAGAAGCATGTCAGGGAAGTGCCATAGGAAGCAGGCTTCTCAAGGGGAGCTCAGTTTCCAAACGTGGAGGCAAGATGTACTTTTCCCACGATGCACCACGGCACTGTGTTTTAATTGTTATCTGCGCATGGGGGCACTTGAGGGAAAGAAGTATGTCCGGTAAGCAGAGGAACGATATATGAAGTGTTTTCATCATTGCATATTAAACAAAGAGCTGGCTGGCTTCCGTTTCCCATTCTTTGATCCTCATAACAATCCCTTGAGATGTTTGCTTTTATTTTTGCGATTGTTGTGCTTATGTCATAGATAAGGACAAGAAATGTCGAGAACTTCCCCAGGACTGCAAGGCCACAGAGAGCTCCAGCCTAGCTTTGTCTGCCCCAAGCCCCTCCTCCTCACCGCATCTCTTGCTCATCTCTGTTGTGTTCCCAGGGGTAGGAAAGCACAGATGCCCAGCAATGTTTGCTGAGTGAGTGACTGAAGGAAAATCCTAAGTGGGATCCGCTGGCTGCTCCCCTTCCTTACGGCACCTTGCCCTGTGTTGCCATGAGTCCCTGTTTCTTGGAGACGCATGGCACCTGTGCCCTGCATTGCCATGAGTCCCTGTGTCTTGGAGATGCTCTTTAGGTTCTACCAAGAGTCTCTCTTCCTAGATGCCACCCCTCCTTGTAGGTGTGTACTCCTTCCTGCTTTCTCCCTTATTTCTGCTATTTTGCCCACTGTTTATTTGCTTTTTTTCCCTGGGAAGCAGGCGTGAAGTTTGAGCTCTCCCACTGTTTTAACCGGCTCTTGGGTCTAGCATGGCTTCTGGGCACAGAGAAGGTGGCAAAGTTTGTTTTCTTGTACTACCTCACTTGCAGGTTGCTTATGGGGAGTCAGATGCATCCATGAAAGCAGAAATCAGGTCAGTGAGCTCTCCGCTTTGGGGTAACAATCTCAGCCCCCACACATCGGTCGTGCAAGTGTTCCCTCTAGGTTAGGGCACATCCTCCTGACCATGTCCCTCCTCAGTGTGGGAGGGACTGTCTCTGAATGGGGAGAAGTAGGACTTTCGGGGATCAAACAGGAGTAAATTCTTTTATGAACAACATGGAAACCCAGAGCTATGTAGACCTTTATACAGAACACCGGCAGTATCAGAAGCCATGGAAGGGGTTCAGGAAATTATTAAGATGCTTTCATAGGATGGCAACAGTGGAAGAAAGGAAAGACGCACTGCCTGATGCTGAGCCTGATATGAGGACTCGTGGGTTGGTAACTCCCAGAAGAGAATGGCTCAGGGATGAACTCTGTAGGAAGTGGAGCCAGGGAGGGGCAGAAAGCCAAGCAAAAATGTGTCCTCAGGTAGAGACAGTGACCTTCAGCTGGACACCGGGGATCTCTGAGGTAGAAATCTAGTCACAGATACTTCTTCCTAGAAGTGAGAAGTGTTTGGCCCTCCAAGGCATTGAACCATTATCCCCTGGCTGTCTCCATGGAAAACGGTTTGTGGGAGCTAGCCTTCCATGTGGCTGCTGCTTTGGACTGGCTGAGGACAATTCTCTGATCCTGGTGGTCACTCTGAGTTCCAGCATCCAGAACTGGAGTTGAACACAGCAGTCCAATACAGATATCAGGACAGGTATCTCGAGAGTCCTCTCCAGCATTACAACTACCTCTTTGGCATTGGATAAGTCTGTTGAATTGTTGTTCCTCCTCCTCTTTGACTATATAGAAAATAATGACATTTTACCTCTTCAAATCATTCATGTATTTTATCTTATGCGTGCGGGTTTTTTTTGCCTGCATGTATGTCTATGCACATGTGTGCAGTGCCTGTGGAGGCCAGAAGAGGGTATCACGTCCCTTGTAACTGGAGTTACAAGTGGTTTTGAGCCACCATGTGGGAGCTGAGATTCAAATCCAGGTTCTCTACAAGGACAGCTTGTGCTCTTAAATGGTGAGCCACCTCTCCATCTCCTGCTAATTTTTAAGTGTACAATAAAGGGACAAAAGGGACAATCACATCTCTGACATCCATTTTCTAACCCTTTTCCTCTTCTGAAAACTATCTCCCCACCCACCCTACGACAATTCTAATTCCCAGTCCCCTCTGTACCAACCACTATTCTATTATTTTTCTATCAATTTGATGTTCAAGACACATCATCAAAATGGAGCCATCTGCTCTTTGTCTTTTTGTGACTGCTTCCTTTAGTTCTTAATGCTCCAGGATACATCATGTTGTTTCTTACACGAGAATTCCCTTCTCCGTGTGTACAGTATATGTTCCATTTTACTTACTGAACCATCAGTGGGCATTTGGATTGCTTCCAACTTGGGCTACTGTGAAAAATACTATCTTCAGGGGTCTACAGATGCCCGTAGTCGTTTCTTGTTTTATGCTGAAGTGCAGCAGAGCCTCGGGTTTCACTATGGAAGATGCTGAGCCAACTGAGCATCCTTGCTTGAGGCGATGACTGCAACCTCCTTTGGTATCTTTGACGGTGGAGCTCAGCCACTTCTGTAGAGGTAGGAGGTGCTTAGCATGCTATCAAGAATGACTGCCGGTTGGGGGATTACCATCTTTGGGAAGTATTTTTAGAAATTGAGATGAATTTCAAAATTTCACTTAGAATACTTAAAGAGAGGAAATTTATGATCTATGAGGTTTCAGAGGCTTTATCTACCCTTCTTCAGCAGACTCTGGCAGCTCCTCACTTGGGACATTTTCTAGGTGACTGTGCTCCCCTCTCTGGCCCATGTCACTTTCTGTAGCCTGTCTGATGCTTATGTAACAAGAGGGACTATCGTTGGACTCATCAGTCGACTCTGAATAGATGAATTGGTAAGTCAATGAATGAGTCCATGGGGAGACCGAGGCTGCTCTATCTTGGGTTTGAACCAACAGCATGTGGCTTACAGATTTGCTTTCAGAATAAGCAAAGGGCATTTCCCTAAGGAATAAGGAGGAAGGGGACCATGCTTCCTTAGTTTCTCAGGCCTCTCGAGTTTTCAGGGCAGCAGTCTGTTTCTTGTCTCTCTGCCTTGATACACAAGGACAATGGAAAAGCAATTCTTTCTTGTTGCCTCTCTCAGGGGACGTGTGAAGCTGCTTGGCATGGAATATTCCAAACTCTTTAATCTCTTAGGAAGAAAGGAGTTTTATGAGGATAATAATAGACTGTCCTTGGTACATTAGAACCTGTACAGTACCCATGGCTAGTGGGGGGAATTGATTTTGAGGGATGTCCTTTTTTTTTTTTTAAATTGTTCATTTCTGTTTACCTAGCAAGTGTTGAATTTCTGCAGCTCTGTGTTTCTGGCTGGGGTGAGGTATTTATAAGCGAAGTTCGGTGATAGTGACATGGCTGTGTTGATGGTGATGATGGTGATGGTGATTGATAGTAAATGCATTATTATTACTCGGTTTGAGCATCCATGCTCCATGATGTCTTCCATCCCTCATGATACCATAAGGCTGATGCTATCATTGACTCAACGGTAAAGATTGGGAAACTGAGACCCAGAGGAGACACATGATTGGATCTAGGTCATTCAGTTGGTAAAAAGCAGACTTTTCCATAAATGATTTTCATGTGGCACACGAGAAAAACATTCTCCCTAATAAAAGTGTAAGTCGAGATCTAGTCAACTGTCAAGGAAAGGGGCTCATGCTGGACAGCCTGTTGGGGACACAACCACCTAGGTTCTGAATGACATATGCATGACTATGTGGTTTACACTTCAAGGGATTGGGAGTCTGTGGCCCCCAAGAATGACTGATAATGGAAGCTGGGATAATGGAGGAGGGGCACTAGTGATAGCCTGGACCAATTGGAAGGAGTTCATGACCGAGAGATTGTACTAGGAAAGGAAGGAAAGGATGGGAGAGTTTTAAAATTTTTGTTTATTTTTACTTCATGTGTATACATGAATGTTTGGTCTGCATGCATGTATGTGTACCATGTGCATGGCCGATGCCCAGAGAAGACATCAGAAGTGTTGTATTCGCTGGAAGTAGAGTTATAGACAGCTGTGAATTGCCCTGTGGGTGCTGAGAACCAAACTTGAGCCCCTAAATGAGCGGCAAGTGCTTTTAATCGCTGAGCTATATCTCTCCAGCCCAGACAGATAAATTTTAAAAGAAAGACCACAGACCCAGTGAGAGATAGGATGTGGTAAGAAGGGAGAGTGAACTTTTGAACTTGAGTGAATCTAATGCTAAAACTTAAGAGAAGCGTTTATGGAGGAGAACACGTCTTGCCTTGGGTGTGATGAGTTTGGGCTGCTGGGAAGGCAGAGTGCAGACATCTATCAGCCCGCTACAAACGTGGCTCTGCTGCTCGCTGGCTCCTTCCTGTTTGCTCCAGTAAATCTGAAGGAAAGGATACTGAAGTGCAAGGGGCCCCTACTCTTTGAGGAGGTCAGATTCTCAAGAGTTTGTGTAAATGTAGCCATAGTCATAGATTTCTTATGACTGGCATGTGTCAAGACCATACCAGAAGCAAAGATGGTAGGAGGATCTTTCTGGGACACAAACCTGAGACTGTCTCAGAATACACTATCCTATGGTGTGCCTTCAGGGAGTGGTCTCCACTGTCACCACAAGAGAGTAATGTTCATTAGTTTACTGACAAGTTCGCTCAAGGCCTAGAACAGGTCTTAGACTATTTTTATCTCAACTTCTCCGATCCTTCTACAGTACAAAGAACACACACACACGCACAACACACACACACACACACACACACACACACACACAATGTCCCCCTCATTGAATGTGAGGAACATACCCAGTGTTCTTTCTCACTTTTATAATTTGTACTGAACACTTTCTTTTCCTGGAACATCAAAGGTGGATTTTTCTTCAAGACTGTTGGCTCCCCAGTAATGACATGGAGACATTAAATATGAAAGCTTGACCAATTGATTAGGCATGTTTCTCACTAGCTCTTTTAATTTAATTTAACCCATTTCTGTTAATTTACTTTTTGCCTCATGGTTTTATTACCTCATCTTCGTGTTTCCTGTCCTGCTTGCTCTGTATCTCCTGGAGTTCCCTCCCTCTTCTACCCAGTGCCTTTTTGTGCTTGGAAATCCTGCGTTGCTATTGGCTGTTCAGTTTTTTATGAAACCAATCACAGTGACATCTTCACAGTGTACAAAAAGATTATTACACAGCAGAACTTCTTCTTTGCTTCAGTTTCCCCAGTCTTTCACCATCTCAACCCAACATTTAATGATCTGTAACTCTCTAGGTAATGTGTGTTCACTGACAAGTTTTTCCTCAAAGCCTGTAGTCTCCCTAAAACCTGGTGCATCCCTATAGTCCTACCTTCTAGAGAACTGACCATGTAATATGTGTGAAGGAGCCATTCAATTTACAGTACTGTACAGCGAAGAGAAAGAAAGGAATGGATAGGTGGTGTGTGTGTGTGTGTGTGTGTGTGTGTGTGTGTGTATGTGTGTGTATGTGTGTGTATGTGTGTCTGTGTATGGGAAGCCAGCTGCAGAACCATACTTCCAGCAGGAGAGGTGTAGCAATACTTCCCTACCTTCTATCACAGGGCGCCCAAAATAAACCAATTTAGGATCCTACTAGAGTTTACCCTAGGGAACCAATGAGTTTATTGGTCTTACTTCCAGAGCATGGCTGACCCTAAAGTAGCTGCACTCAACGATCTGTGGCCAGCATGGATGGCAGCTCCCCAGTGGCTGCATAGATGAAGACTCATCTGTTAACTTTCCCCAGTTGGGGGTGGGAGTCTCTGCAGGTGTCAAGGCAGGCAGTGATCAGTGGAGAGGTGAGAATGAAAACTCAGTTCAGATTGCCTTTATCAGTCTGGATCAAACTTCAGGGAGTCTGATGCCAGGAAGTTCATTGCCAGCACATTTAAACCCAGTATAATGGAAAGAAATTCCTGGTGTAATATAATCCCCTGTGGACAAGAAGGCATAATTACATCAAAACTCAAGCCGGAGTAGATGGCATTTCTTCCAAGATGATGAGTTCTAGAGACAGAATACCCATACTAGCTTAAGGGTTTAAGGGAGGGTCTGGCCTGGTCTGTATCTTATAGATAGCATACAGGTTATTTGGGCTATTAGCCACCACTGGTCCTGATTGTGGGAGCCCCTGGCTATACAGGTAATGTAAGAGTCGTTTATATTATTAGTCACCTCTGGTCCTGATTGTAGGTGTTTGATATGGCCTGGTCCAACAGAGAACACAGATCACCAGGCTATTAATCACCTCCAATCCCCAACTTTCTGGATGTCAGAACAAGGTTTACATATTTTCCTTTGAAAAGACAATCATGCTTAACATTTCTAGTTTCCCTGAATATCTTTTTGGTACAAGGACCTTTGTGTCCCCCAACACCCAGTTTGTATACTGCAGCCCTTCCCTGGGACTCCTGAGACCATGTGCAGTTGGAACAGAATTTCATACAAATGGGTGGGTACTCAATTTATGGTCTAATGACCCATCCCTCACCTTCCTTCTAGGAGGGAGTGTCTGAAGTCTGTTGGCCCTATGAATTGACTCTTGCAAATAAGCAAAGCTGATCTGGGTGAATATGTCAGCTGCTTTGCTCAGAGAACTGTGCTCTACAATGTCTCAGGACATACACATGCCATCAATGTTTAGTTCTTTCCCAGTGTACTTCTCAAGGCCCCCTTTCTTTCTTCTTTTTCTCCCTTTTTTCCTCCCTTCATTTCCTTTGTTTACAAGATGTAAACGGAGTCTGTCTTTTGATTTTCTGACTGCCCAGACCTGAATAACTGCACAGAAACTGTATTAATTACAACACTGTTTGGCTCATTGCTCAGACATAGTTCTGTCTAGCTGTTATATCTTAAGTTAGTCCATTTCTCTTCATCTATGTATCACCACAAGGCTATGTCCTACCGGTAAGGTTCCAGCATCTTTCTCCTACGGAAGCTACATGACATCTCCCTGACTCTGCCGTCTTTCTCCCTGCATTCAGTTCAGTTTTCCTGCCTACCTCTCTTCTTCCCTGCCATACGCCAAAGTAGCTTCTCTATTAACCAATGGCAATAAAACATATTTACAGCATACAGAGGGGAATCCCACATCACAAGAAGCATTGCAATTCCTGGAAAAGCAAACTTTCAGTGGCCACTTGTCTTGCACTGGCATTTGTTGCTCATTTTTATTACCATTTATCTTAAAGATTTCAGGACTATCAGCCAAGCAGCAAGGGTCCTGTGAACCATCTCATTCTACTGAAGCTTGAGAAGGACCTGTGTGTTTCCAGAAGAAAGGTCTGGTCTTGTAAAGTCAGATGGGGAGCCTTGGACTGTCACAAGAGAAGGGTCTCCAGGAAGTGGAGCAGCTTTGTGATGACCTCATCCAGAGCATGGGTGAGGAGGGACAGCACTGTGGTCAAGAGAGATGTTACAGTTGATTCGTGCTGACTTCTTGCCCTCAAGATAATGGGTCATAGTCTATTTGTGCTATTATAATAAAACCCC
>JAQHUG010000077.1:2088588-2100331 GCA_028555095.1 Dicrostonyx torquatus
TATATATTTGTTTGTAGAATTTATATATTTGTTTGTAGAATATATATATTTGACCAAATTCTCATGCAAGCTTTTTCATTTATCATGATTTAAAGTATATTAGGTGTGTATTGCCTCAAAAAGTTCTAGCCTTAGATCTGAAGGAATCTGAACTAAATAGACCAGAATAACATTTTATGTTATTGAGATGATAAAAATGCATACATAATATGCAAACCAGTATTCAGAGATTAAGACAGCTTGCTGCTTTGACATGGTTCTGCTAATCTTACCCCGACAGACCTTGACATAGTCTTCACTATTGTTAAGTCATGCCGTAAGGAAGATCTTGCCCTCTAGGTCTCGTGGATCCATTCTGATAGAATGGGTGCCTTTCTAAGAACTGTTTTCCACAGCAGACTCAGCGTGGCTGTGTACCAGTTGAACATTCTGGCAGATGTGTGCAGGCAGCCCAGCGTCTTCACTAACTCAGAGCAGTATTCTGCTCTGAAATCTTTGTCTGGTGAGCATATGTTCATTGGCATCTTTTTTAGTTACGGGGTGTTACATAATCTTTATTTGTTAAGTCACTTTTCCCCCTGCTGCTGCTGCAGTAGCAGAATCTAGAACAATGCCTGGAGATTGGAGATCATTTTCCATTTGCTTCTTATTTTTTTTTAAAAAAGTCCCTGTTTTATTAACCCTTTGTTTGAAACTTCAAGTCTATTTTCTTTGGCAGTTTTTTTTTTACATTTTGCTCATGATTAAAAGTTTCTTTCGCAATACAGATTCTTAAAAAAAAACTGCTTTAAAGTATCTCAGTCATTTTTATGATTTCTGGCTTGGAATTGTATTCATAAAAGTCTTCCTCCGCTAAATAAATTTACCCGTAGTTTTCTTTTCGCTTAATAAATTTAGCAATAAACTGTTGTCACATACTCAGAATGAGCTCTGCTCCCTTTCTGTTCACGATTTATTTAACAATGTGGGATTCCTTTCTGTTGGAAGCTTCCATTTGAAATTGTGTGTGTATGTGTATGTGTGTGTGTGTGTGTGTGTGTATGTGCTCACGTGTGTGTATGAGTGTGTGTGCGCGCACGCGTGTGTATGTGTGTGTGTGCAGGCGCATGTATGTGTGTGTGTGTGTGTGTGTGCAGGTGCCCATGCACTATGACACAGGTGGGGAGTGTCAGAAGGGCAATCTCAACATTTGGTCCTTGCCTTCCCCCTTGTTGGAGACAGGGTCTCCTGTTGCTCAGCTCTGCTCATGACAAGCTAGATGGCCTTTGAGCTCCTGGGATTCTCCTGGTTTCTTCCTTCCTGTTCTCCTTGGGAGCCAGTCCTGTTATTAGAGATGTGTGCTAACAGTTTTGTGTGTGTTCTGGGACTCTAGACTCAGGTCCTCATCATTGGCCATCTTCCCAGACCTCATTTTGGGCTTTTGAGTCTATGTCAGTAAAATACTCTACGATATTATCTTAAAGGGATTTTGTAGTTTTCAACTTTTCTCTGGATTTAACACCATTTGTTTATGGATGCCCTGGGGAGTTTTTAAAAATGAAGCTGATTACTGATTAGGGCCAGGTTAGGGTTAGAAAGTTAAGTCTTTTCTATATGTTGGGGGGTGGAGTGGAGAGGGCGGAGTTCTGGAGTCCACCCAGGATCTTGTTCATGTTGGCAAGTGCTCTAACTTCAAACTGCAGCTCCAGTCCTGAGAGTTAGTTCTTCCCATGAGTCATCAGCTAGTGCTCTCTGTTGCAGGCTTGTACAGACCACTGCTTTCGAGAGGGGCACACTCGTGTACACATAGTTTTATTCAAGTTCTCAAATTATTAGCAGAGGAAGTATTTTCTAATAATTGTATACTTGCATTTTTTCCCCTGTATCTCATTCCACTGTTTGCTTGTGTCTTTGTGTTTCCTCTTTGATTAGATTAATTCATGGCTTATCTACTTTATTGTCTTTTCTCAAAGAACCAGCCTTTAGATTTATTTATTAATTAATTCTGTTATTTCTGTGCATGTTAATGAGCTGATTTCTTCTTTGATCTTTATTCTGCCCTTTGTTCTGCCTCACCATACTCTAGTTTCTTCTATGTTTGCATATTAATTTCTTGACTCTCATTATAGTTCTCGCTCAGTGACTAAAGTATTTAAGGTTTTGAAATTTAGGTTCAGCATATGTTGGCCAATCTCCATGTATTTTCATATGTGTTAGTCTCACTATTGCTATTCTCTAAAATTCTGTAATTGCTATTTTGGTTTTATTTTTTTTGACCCAAGAACTATTTCCAAGCTGCTGGAATAATTATTTTGTTCTACTTTTGAAATTAATTTCTGGTTTCTTGGAGTGTGAGAGGAGGCTATAATCTATATTATTAATTTCCTTTTTTGGAAATTTAATGGGATTTTCTTGTTTGTTGCCTATTGGCTGATTATATAACTATTTAGTGGGCATTTGAAAAGGAACTCAGTTATTTATTTGCAGTTTGTAAAGCATGGATAAAGCTTTCACATTGATTTTAATAACATTAATCACAGTCTCTAATTCTTATTATAATAATGAGCACTCTGCTATTATTTTTCCTCCCATTATCTTGAATTTAAAACAGATTCAGTTTTGCCCTTCCTTCTCTTTGTTTTCTTCTGATATATTATCACTATGTAGCCCAGGCTTGCCCCTAACTTTCCATTCTCCCACCTCCACCTCCCAAGTGCTGGAACTATAGACAGACAGTACCACACTTACTTTGCAACAGTTTCTTCTTTACAATATTTGGTGCTGTGTAATTTAGACTGTGGATATTTTGATATTTATATATTTATTCTGGATTGTGCCATTTGTCAGTTTGAAGGTGACCTTCTTAAAAATACAAGTTAATGTTATTGTATTTACCAAATCCCATTTATTAACCTATAGAGTCGCTTCTGCCTTCATTTTACTTGGTATTTTTGTTTCTGTCTTTACCTCTCTTCCATCTTTGTGTGGTTCCATGATATGTGTGTGCATGTCTGTATGTGGAAAGAGGTATGCACACACACACAAATGAGCATGTTCTTGGGAGTCAGAGATTGACATTGGTTGCCCTCTTCAGTCCCTCTGTACCTTGATTTTTGAGAGAGAGCCTCTCACTGAACCTAGAGCTCACCAGTTTAGCTAGTTTGGTTGACCAGCAAGCCCCAGGGATCCTCTGGTCTCCAGCTCCCAGCCCTTGGATTACAGTTATACAGCTGCATTTGTTTGTGCTGCAATGGTTTAGAGGGATTTAAACGTAGGTCCTCATGCTGCATGACCACTTTACGGACCAAGCCATCTCCTCATCATAGTTTTGCATCTTGGAGTTGGAGTTCTGATTGTCTTCATTATCCTGGAGTTCATTTGGAAAATTTTTTCTTGTTGAGTTCATACTATCTATGTGTGATGATTAATCTCCATATTTCTGGATTCAGAAACATTTGGGATTAGGATTATTAGTGGGGGTGTTAGCAGGGAGGTATAACTGAGCTGGGAGATCCACTGTGAGCATATAGGATACTATCAATGGCCCAGGCTCCTGCGAGCCATAACAAGGAGAAAGATGACTTTGGCGAGCTTCCTCTCTCATGTTCCACTTTATTATCTTTTGAGCCAGGGTCTCTCATTCAACATAAAGCTCATCCTTCCCGCCAGGCTGGTTGGTTAGTAAAGCCCTAAGATTCCCTAGTTCCCCTGCAGCAGTGGAGTTATAGATGTTATGAAAACCCACACCTGGATTTTTTTTAATACTAATAGAACAATGTTTTTTATTTATTTATTACAAATACAGTGTCCAGCTTCCATGTCAGAAGAGAGGGCACCAGATCTCATTACAGATGACTGTGAGCCACCATGTGGTTGCTGGGAATTGAACTCAGGACCTCTGGAAGAGCAGTCAGTGCTCTTAACCTCTGAGCCATCTCTCCAGCCCCCCCACACCTGGATTTTAATGTAGGCTCTTGCATCTGGATTCAGGTCTTCATAGTTGCTTATGCAACAAGTCCTTTCCTACTGAGCCATTTCTCCAACCCCAGGCATTTTTTCTTATAGGATGTAAGTTCTCTCAACGGTCAGACTTTCTTGAAGAGCATGGATATTTTCTCTTTCAGTATCACAGATTGTAGTGTCTACCTTGCTTTCTTAATTCCTTTTGAGGGGGACAGGCTACACATAGCAAATACCAGACATTTTATTTTTTAGCTTCTAATATTATCAAGGATTTTTAAAATCCAGCTATTATACACTCATTCATTCCTCAAGAATTTCAGGTTTGCTTTGCTCCTACCTTGTTGGATTTGCTCCTTACATATTTTGCAAGGACTTGTTTATTTCTCTTATTTTCTGTCATTTCATTTCTTACTGTACTTCAGATTTGATTTAATGTTTTCACAATTTTTTAGTTTTTTTGAGAGTTCAGATCATTGCTGTCACAATTTTCTTTTCTGTTTTTTTTTGAGTTTGTCTTCATGAAATGTATGATCTCAGAAATGCAAACCTATAATCCATTTTTAAAAATCTGTTTTTCTTTTTCTTTTTTTTTGTTCCAGAAATGTTATATGAGCCTCATTTGTACTTTTTGTTGACTTTTTAACTCATTGTGAAATAGGACTTCATATTTAAGATCTGTTACTTGTTATAGGATCCTGTGCTTGATTTTTCTTTGATATGCAGCTTGCTTTCCTGGTGCCGTCAAATCTCCCATAAAACCAGAGATGTGGGCCAGCTTTGACGTTGCCCTTCATGTTTGAGTTTTCCTGTTCCTTTGAGAGGCAGGAGAAGAAGGAAGAGCTGAGTCTTTGGTTTACTGTCACTGAGGAGTTGTGTGTTAGTAGGATCTACAATATATTCCAATTCTTCTTTTCCCCAATCATTTCATTCTGTCTTAAAGCTGGTGATGTGAATATGCACCATGGCTCACGATGTGATGAGTTATCCAAATTGTCCCCCATCCCATACTGTCTCAAAATCTACCATATTGGTAAGTAATCCAAGTAATCCCCTATTTTTGTTTTTACAAAATAAGACCAAAGTCACTGGAATGGATATGGTTTCTGTTAGGGATGCCAGAAGGCTTTATACTCTCTCTTACCCACTCTGATTTGCTTTTTTTTTCTTTTCTTTTTTAAGGTTTAACCAGTTCTGCCACAAAAGTAAAAGATTCTTTTTTTCTTTTTTTCTCCTTTTTTCTTTCTTTTCTTTTGGTTTTTCGAGACAGGGTTTCTCTGTAGCTTTGGAGCCTGCACTGGAACTAGCTCTTGTAGACTAGGCTGGTCTCGAACTCACAAAGATCCGCCTGCCTCTGCCTCCCGAGTGCTGGGATTAAAGGCATGTGCCACCACCGCCCGGCTAAGATTCTTATTGTGTAAATCTCTGAAAGTGATTTTAAAAACACCCAAAGCAGAAAACAAAAGTGTGCTGTCATCTCACCGTGCGGAAGTAGCTGCTCGCTGTGTGACACTGTTGTGCTCGTCTGACTGTGTGTGCGTGTGGGATAATATAACGTGGAAACTTTATTTTTCTTAGCTTAGAAATATACTCTAGCAATTTTCCTGAATGTCTAAATATTCTTTCTCATCACCAGCTTTAATAACTGCACGGCAACTTCCTTCTCCTCGAAGCTTTCCTCTTAGTTTCCTGTAAAGAAACACTATGTACAATAACTGAGCAAAAGACAAAGCTGGGGCATACAAGATGTGTTATACATTCAAAACAAATGAAGCCTTCGCTGGGGAAGCAGTGGGTGGTCTTAGCACGCCTCTGCACTTCTATACACACTTCCATAGACACACGCATGCCCATCCTGGAGGTCACAGACAGTATATAGCAGGTGTGGAGAATATCTCTCATTCCCAGTGTGTGATGGGGGTGGGCATGCGGTTGCCCCATTGGTCTTCTTTATCTCAACTGTAAAACAGGAGGTGTCACATCTTCCCTCACACAGCTTTCAGAGCAACTTGATTCCTAAAATGCTAGTGCAATTGCTCACTGAATGGCTCGTTCCATGCTCCACATAGGGTTAATGGGGGTGGTGAAAATCCATTTGATTCCACTAAAGTTTTCAGCACCTACTCTGAGCAGAAGCCAGGGTGGGCAAACCACTACTGGGGCACCACCCTCTCCACTGAAGTGTCTTGTTAGGCAAATTCCTTTCTTTTTTTTTTTTTAATCAATGATCTTCTGGGTGACAGTGCAAGCCTCCTCTCATCACTGATATGATTAATTCATTCATCATGTTGGACTGATTTAATTATTTATTATGTCGTTTTGTTTATTTAATTTGCATATCAATGGCCAGGGTACAGCATAGCTCGACTTCCTGCAGAAGCATATTAAGAAAGGTTTCTAGGCCAATGCAGGTTCCAGGGGCAAAAGAAAAAGGAAAACAAAAAACAAAAAACAAAACAAAAAACAGAAACAAAACCAAAATGCCTAGCAACCTCCCCACCCCACCCCCCAAAAAAACAAAGCTTCTCCATAATTGAATGAATACTTAGATGCTGGAATGCAACAGCTAAAATTTTTTTTCAGACCTGATGGCCAACCAACTCATTCTTTATCCTTCCAGGGAGACATTGAATTATTCATTCTCATCTATCCTCGTGTCGATGTTGGCTGATTTTGTCTTTCCAATTGAAGCTGTTCAAAGGAAGCTGTTCCCTTGAGATAAACCTGTCTCAAATTCTTGGTCCTTGACTTAAGGAACAACAACACTAGTAGTTGCTCCCAGATTCCTTGTCTCTGGATTCTCTATTTCCATATAGACTCTAATAAGATGAGCCCCCAAAGAGATATTGTTCATGTTTCCATCTCCAGATCCCCTGCTTGGAGCAGTAGGAGGAAGATAATACATTTTCCTGTCTACTTGGCCATCAGCATCTTATGAAGTGGACTGAAGGCCTACGACCGAGCCTGGACATGATGTTTAGTGTGACTTTGCCAAACCACTGAAAGCTAATTCATATCTCCCAGGCACTTTTATTGTCATTTTGTAATCTCCCTCTGTGTTCCTGCTCTGGTCACCATTGCTTTATAACAGGGCCACCTAGATGCTTGATGGCTGTTGTAAATTATGGGGGAGAGGTGTGTGTTGTGTTCCCCAGCTGCCAGCCGCTGGCCCGCTCAGCCGCTGGTTGCTTGCTTATGCCCGAAATAACCACAGGAGAACTGTATTAATTCAAATACTGCCTTGTCCATTATCTCTAGCCTTTTCTTGGCTANATACATATTTATTTATATTTATCAAAAGAATTTATCAAGTCAGCTTACATTACAACAGTAATAGCAGTTGTTTCTCATTTGAGAGACTGAGACCCCTGTAATTTCTGGGTCAGTTGTCTGAGGAGTCCCACAGTGGCTGCCTCACATTGCAGAGGGACCTGATAGTTTCTCAGTCCATGAGGCTAAACGCTTTGGCTGTCCCAGTCTGGCTCCAACATCCTGGAAGGTTCCTGGAAAGTGCTGGTCCTTAGTCAATGAAAGAAGCATAGAAATTATGGTTCTGACATCAGGAAGAAATCAGAATCTGTAGCATCAGGGAGAATCAAAAGGAAGACTGACAGTTGGGCAGGATGATCAAGCAAGCAAAGGGTAAATGGTCTTCCTTCTACTTTGAACTTTTTGTTGTTTTTGTTTTTGTTTTCTGAGACAAGGTTTCTTTTTGTAACCCAGGCTATCCTGAAAAGCTCACCCTATAGACCAGGCTGGCCTTGAAGTCAGAAATCTGCCTTTCAAGGGCTAGGATCAAAAGCTTGTGTTACCTCCACCCAGTCTGCTATGAACTTTTAAAAATTTGGGCTGCTACTAGAAGGGGGAGCCTACAATTGGGGTAAGTCTTTCCACAGCAATGAAAATAGACAAGAAATCCCTTAGTTGAGGCCTCCTACTCTGGTGATCCTAATTTGTGGTAAGTTGACATTAAACCCAGGCAGCATGCCATCTCTTAGACTTTATGAATATTTCTTACATTTGGGGCAAAGCCATTGGTGCAGCATTGTACTTAAGAGACCATTACTGGCAGACGTTTATTGAGCTAAGACAGGACTTTTACTTATCTCACTTTACAGCTGCAGCAGATTCTAGTCCTTCATTCATTTTTATAGTTGTTTTGTGACTTTTCCTGGTTAGACTTGAAAAAACATCTATTTATTACACATAGGCATCAGCGACAGAGAAGAAATACAACTCAAATCTGTCTTGGTGAATCTATTGATGTTACAGGAGCAGGGGTGACTCAAAGGCACCTCTTACCACCAAAAGGTTCACCCAAGCTTGGGTGACAACTCACAACGCTGAGTACCTGGGACTGTGGCCCCACCAAAAGGCCCACCCAGGTATGGGCGGTGACTCACCAAACTGTGTACCCGGGGCTGTGGGCCCACCAAAAGGCTCACCCAAGCGTAGGTGGCGACTCACCAAACTGTGTACCTGGGGCTGTGGGCCAGTTGGTCTCCTCTTCCCCAGAACTCATTTGCTGCGCATAAAGCTTGGGAAAGGGCTTTGTGAATCTTGACACTTGCACGAGCTCCCTAATCCTTTTAGGATCCAGGAGTTTCCTTGTCTTATGAGCCACCCTCCAGGAGAGAACACTTGAACACAGAGGAGCTGATGTTACCATTCCAGCAAAGGAAAGGGAAACAGAGTGACTCTCACTTGGCCAAGGCCACAGAGCCAGTAGCTGTAGGTGATGCCTGAAGCTTTCATGCCGAATATATCTTTGAGCTGAGGCAACTGACTTTTTCAAACTAGGTCACACTATGACTCCTCCTGCATTTGAGAGAAGAAGTTTGAGATAGGAGACTGGAAGGCTGATGGGTGATACGACCATATTAAGAGACCCTCTGCTGGAACTTAATGTAGAAAATCTCTGGGTGGTGGCTTTGGGTTTCAAGTGGCCCCTGAAGTCTGCAGAATCCTGTCTAGACATTTTCCTAACGCGCTTCGAATCAGGCAGTTCTGTGGTATTCAGCGGGATAAGCAAATGTCTTAACGAGAAATATTAGTGTTTCTGGATCCTTATCTCAATCATAACATTTGGTACAGTGGCTTTAATTTACATATCAAAGTTACTGAAAGAAAAATGATAAATAACTCATGAAGGCAGAAATAGCTAAAGATAGTTGAATAACAAGATCTGCGCAGATGTGTTTGTTTCTAACGTAAAAATCAGAACCAACAAGATTCTGACTTTCTGAGATCTTACTGCTCCCTTGAAATCCTTTCTTGTCAAAGGAAAGAGTGAAGCAATGTAATTAACAGGCAGCTCTCACGGCTACTCTGCTGGATGCTCTATTTTTTAATTAAACGATGATGATGATGTTGTAGATCTTGTCTTACCTTTTGATTGACGTGGCCATCTCTGGCACTCTCATCTGCGCTTTCTCTCTCGACTCCTCTTCCTCCCAGTCTTGATTTCAGATTGCTTCCATTGCTTTGGTGAGATTTAACTGGGGTTTCATTCAGGCTGGTTGGTTGGTGGCCTTGCATTAGAATGAGATACTATCTTGGTGACCCCTTCCTATGTCCTGTGGTCTAGAGATTTCTGTGTAGAATCCAAATGGCATCACTACCCCTTGCCTCACAGCCTTTTTCAGGAGATAAAGCTTAAATCAGCTTATCATCCCCACCTCCTTCATGTGCCAAGGTGCTAGACGTCTCGGCAAGTGTGTCTCTTTTTCAGGGGACCCACAGGCTACTGTGGCTCAGTGACCTATAGAAATAAAAATACCTTCAGTTTCTTCTGAGAAGTGTCAACATATGATTTCACTCATCAGATTTTGCATCCATGAAAAGAAACAAAGACGATTTGATAAAATGCGTATCAAAGCCTTTCATAGTATGACCCACAGAAGCGGAAGGCAGCCCTGGGAAGAATGGGACTGATGGCGCTGTCACCTTCAAGGGGAGGTTGAACGAGAAACACTGAGGCAAAGAGGTACAAACAGAGCTGAATGGCATGCAGGGCTCTCTGTAGGTCTTGAGGTGAAATAGCCCCTATTGATGATTCTGCCTTGGATTTTGGGAATCAGAATAAATTATCATTTGCTATTACTATGCAGGATGATATGATCTCGTTTTAACTAAAGTAATCTTCCTTGATTAGGTTCAGCCACTCTGCTTTATTTCCAGATGTATTGGAAAATAAAAGTTTTCTTTCTCTTGAGACATAAAAGACATGGGGGAAGCATAGTCTGACTTTTCTTTAATTTTATAAAATGGCATTTATTCTGTATTTCTGTTTTGTAGCTACCTTTTTGGGCATTGTTAAAAATATAGGAAAATGTAGGAAATATATAGAAGAAAACAAAGCCATGACTCATATTTAGAGTATTTCTATTTTGCATATGGAATTAAAATGCCATTTTTAATAAATTGGTGTCTAACTATGCATTAAACTTCCTACTCCTTATTTTAAAATTGGCTATATTATCATATACATTTATTTGACCATTCCATTCTCGCTATTAACTTGTTTAAATGTCTCCCTCTGATTGTGCATAAAGGTCATTTGTTGCTTTTGCTATTGGAAGACTGTTAAAATGAAAAGTTTAGGAAATGAATCTTTGCATTTTTCTGTGAGTACTTTCGTAGGCTAGAGTCACACAGGAAAAAAAAATGACTAAGAATATTTCTTTTAATTATGTTTAAAGGTTCCTGTTCGACCAGTTCATACTTTTACCTATTTGCATTTTAAAAAAATTGGGCAGCATTTGGATGCTCTTGGCATGGCTAGAACAGACTGAGAGGGCAACACGCACATAGCACATGGCACACGGGCTTGCTCTCCGAGTAAACACTGTGGAAAAGGATACAGAGAGTGGTATGTAAGCCAATGATTACTATAAAAATGACAGCCTCCCCCTCGTTGCTGAACTGTTTGCTACATATAGATTCAGGGTAGATCACTGCTTTCAGTTGTCTGCCCACCAGGGGCACCACCAAGCTCCCATGGACACGTCCACACTTGTGGTGACACACGTGGTGCTGGTTAAACTAAAGGGGTCAGAGAACAAAAGTCATGAGCCTTAGAAAAGGGCTGGTAGAAAGTAGGGTGGTGGTAGTAGGGATGGGAAGGAGCTAAGAGAGGGTGTGGAAGACTAATCAATACATTATATCCAACATGAGTAATCAATTAAAAACTGGAGAGAATTATGGCCGGTCCCTCCCCTCCTTGCAATGAATCATACAAAAGACAAGCAAGAGATCATAGAATCTAAGAGGGCCAGTTAGTAGAGCTGCCCTGATGGACAGATCATGTAGTTGAAGTTTTAACAACAAAAAACTTGCTCTGTAGAAAATGAGGAAAAACCATTCCAAATAGAGAAGAACGCCAGGAGAAGAACTCTGGGGGTGGCAACAGAGCTTGGAATGTCCTAGGAATTAAGAGTCTTACAGGGAAGATAAAAAAGAAGGGATAAGAAGGGATAGAAGAGAGAATAGGAACTGATCACTCTCATGCAGGACTTAGCGGGTGGTGTGTGTGTGGTGTGTGTGTATGCGTGCATGTATGCATGTGTATCTGAGTGAGCACGCGTATGCGTGTGTGCTCATGCACATGTGTGTGGAGGCCAAAGATCAACCTTGGGTGTGGTTTCTCAGGAGTTGTCTACCTGCTTTTGAGACAGAATCTCTCATTTGGCTTGAGGCGCACTGGATTAGGCTAGTCTGACTGGCCATCTTGCCCCAGGGAATCTATCTCTCATTCTCCAGCACCGGGATTACAGGATTTTTGAGTAAATTCTGGGGATTGGAC
>JAQHUG010000077.1:2100421-2115926 GCA_028555095.1 Dicrostonyx torquatus
CTTCTTCCCAGTGTCCTCTTCTCTTTTCCCCGCCTATCTAAGTCCTGCCCTATCAAATGGTCCAGGCAGCTTTTTTATTTAACCAATCAAAGCACAAAAATACAGATGAACCCTTCTTCAGATGGCTCAAGACATTAACTACAAATGTTGCTCATTTGGATGTATAATTAGTATTAGTTATCATAAGGAAGAATTGGGGGGGGGCTGTGCATCTATGTGTGCACAGGTATGTGCTGGTGTACTCTGTCCCCAGTGTTTGCATGTGAGAGGTAGAGGAATACCTCAGGATCTGATCCATCACTGTCTGCTGTAGATCCTTAAGTCAGGCTTCTCACTGAACCTGGACTCCACCCTGGAGGGCAGCCAGCAAGCCCTGGGGACCTCTGTATCCAGCTCCTGTAGTCCAGGGGCTACCAGCATGGCCGCGGGGCTTAGGTGTTGGAGAGTTGAACTCAGGTCCTAATGCTTGCACAGAAAGCATTCCTAACAGACCCTTTCAGATTTCGTTTTCACTCTAAAGTTTCTACTTGTGAGCCAGGAAGATGGCTCATTTAGCAAAGTGCTTGATATGTCACCATGATGAACTGAGCTGAGATCCCCAACACCCACACAGAAATCTAGATGTAGGGGACCAGAGAGATGGCTCAGGGATTAAGATCCCTTGTTGCTTCTCCAGAGGGCCCAGGTTCTATTTCCAACACCCACATATAAAATGGTTTATAACCATTTGTGACTTCAGTACCAGGGAGGGGAGTCAGTGCTCTCTTCTGCTCACCAAGAGCACCAGGTACACCAGTGGTATACAGACATACTGGCAGGCAGAAAGAACACCCAGACATATTTTAAAATGTAGTGGCATCCACTTGGAATCCGGTATTGGGGTGCTGGAACTCACTGGCTGTCTAGTCTAGCTGATTCAGGTTTAGTGAGAGATCCTGCTCCAAAACAAGGTAGCTGGCCCCGAGGAACGAACCTAAGGGTTCCCTTTGCCTCCACTGACATACGTGTGTGTGTGTGTGTGTGTGTGTGCATCTGCACACATGCATGTGCCCCCACAAATCATGTACATGCACACCATGCGTAGCAACACAAATATGGTTTTTAACTTGTTTTAAGATTGAATTTGCGGGGGCTGGATAGATGGGTTAATGGTTAGAACTGATCCTGCTGAGGACCTAAGTTCAATTCCCATATCAGGCAGCTCACAACACCCTATCCCTCCAGCTGCAGACAATCTGAGCAGCCTCTGGCCTCCACACATCTGCACTCACATGCACATACCCACATACAGACACGTGCACATAGACTTCGTACACACACCTCATTTTAAAATAAATCATTAAAATTAAGTTTATCAATCATACACATGTCTAGATTAGTCCTACATTTTATGAAAACATTAAGAATTTTCCTTAAAGAGAAACATATTGCTTCTATAGGACAAATTATGCTATTCTTCCAGGTCACCTGGCCCAAATGGTGGCCAAAATTTGCAGCATCTCTTCCCTTGTCATATAATCTGAAGTCTGAGAGAATGGTTATGACTTACCCAGCAGTCTCAGGCAGGGGATTAAGACACCTGGGTTTTGTCTGGTTCCATAGACTGTCTCTGATAAGCACCCTAAGATACTGCTCAGACATTCATACTGGGTTTCCTAAGAGGGGGATGTGTGGCTACTCCTGGAGGTTAGGAGCATAGCCATGTGGCCTCCCTCAAGTGGGGCATTTCTTTAAAGTTTCATGCCTTCACTTAAAAATTCATGTGGATTTTTAATTCTGCTTATAAATATATTCATGTTGGTTTAGCATCATGTTGTTACTCAGAGTAGACTTAGCTACATCTTAATAACAGATAAAGCCCTACCCTCTGTGGCTCGCTGGATTGGGGAATGCGCGTGGCTGTGCTGTCCCTTCCATGTCTGAAGCATCACGGATGATGCAAAATTGTATTATCTCAAATTCCAATATACCTTAATGTTAGGTTTCTTAATTTGGTGCTCAATTTGAAGGCAGGAAATTAACATCTTAATAGCTTAATATACACGCACATATGCATATGTGTCTTGCTTGATTAATCCTTTTTATCCGCTACGTAAAAGATACTTCGGGCATTCTAATAGTGACACACCCATTTGTAATGGAGAAATATGCGGATAACTTTTTGAGTGTGTGTGCATGTGCATGCGTGGTGTGTGTGGCCTCCATGTGTGTGCATGCATATAGAGTCTGAGGTGGATATTGGAAACCATCTTTGATCATCCTAACAACTCATTCAGTGAGGCAGCATCTATCAGTCAATCGCAGTGCCTGCTGGCATCACAGTCAAACTCAGTGCTCGCGACACTGTTAGTCTTCCCAGCCAGCTTGCTCTGGGGTCCCCTGTCTCCATGTTCCAAGGTTGTAATTACAAGTGGGCTGCCATACATATCCAGCATTTAAAATGTGGGTTCTGAGGATCGGAACCCCCATCCTCATGCTTTAACTGCTGAACCGTCTTTCCAACAACCATGTGCTTATCTCTCGAAGAATACTTAAGAATTCTTCACTGTGACACAAAACACATAAGGCAAAGCTCATTATTTTAACCCATTAAGTGGCTTTAAATATATTTACAATATTGTGCAGCCATCACCACTGTCCGTTTCCAGAACTTTCTCATCACTCTCATAGAAACTGCAGCCATGAAACAATACTTCCTCATTTCCTACCTGCCAGCCCCTGTCAACTACCATTCTGCGATCTGTCTCTGTGACCCTGCCTACTTTAGCTACTCCGTGTAAGCTGGGCCAGACGTAATGTTCCCTTAGAGCACAGCCTTGCTCACTTGTGTTTTGTCTGACTGCTTTTGCACCGTGCTGCAGAGGTAAGCAGCTGTGATGGACGCTGAATATCCCGGGGACCTGAAAATATTTGCTATTAATGCTCTCCAGAACAAAGTTTGCAGACTCCGGAATGCGATTGGAGGTGGCTGACCTCTATGATTATTTCATTAGTGTGGGAGAGGAGCCTCATTTCCAGACTGTCAGGGATAGACTTTTGCAGCATAAATGTAGCCAAGACCTTTTAACTCCACCTGCTGAAATTCCTAGCGTTTTCAGCCTCCCTTGGTTTTGTAGCTAAAAGGATGAAAACCATTTGGGGACTGTAGTTAACGTATATTTCAAAATAGCAGAAAGAGAAATTTAAATGTTTCCCCTAAAAGAAATGAGAAATACTCGAGGTGATAAATGTGCTTGTTAATGTGAATTGATCATTCCCCCACCTCTGCATGCACTGGAATTGCATACATATGAGCAAATATTTATCATTTAAGAACAAAACAAAAAACTTGGGGCCAGCGAGATGGCACAGAGGGTGAAGATGTTTTGCCATCAAGCCTGATGATGGCTGAGTTTGGATCCCTGGACTCCAAATGCTAGAAAGAGAGCTGATTCCTGCAAGTTGCCCTCTGACCTCCACATCCTCACCAAGGCACACAAGTGTATGCACACACACACACACACACACACACACACACACACTCACACACACACACACACAGTGCAAGGTGTGAAGTCCCTTCTGTTGAGTACACTTTAATTCCAACGAGGTGACTGTAGGTTACCTGCAGGATGTAAGTGCCGTTATTGTATCTTTCAGGATATCTTGCTATGTTGGTCACTGTTGTCCTTCGTTATAGGATGACATCCTTATAGCTGGATAGGACTATTGATTGCTTTTCTCTTTAGGCAGCTTTCATGACCCTTTTCTAACTGTGACAACTCGCCCTCAGTGAGGGGGTCAAATCCAGGGCGATTCCTCCAAATCTTGTGTTCTAATTGTGTAGTGTCTTCAAACCATAGGATCTTACTTTTTATTTCTAGAAAGCACCATGGACAATGGCAAGAATCTGTTTTGTCTGGGGAGGGGTTTCTTGAACTCCCTTGACCAACGACTGGAAAGGTGGTTTCCCATGTCTGTGACTGGGGATTTCATTAGATAGTCTATAGAGTATTTTGGGGGAACATTGTCTCCTTAATTTTATATATCTTCAATTCAAATATATGTATATATTGATAGACATATATATATCTTTGGTTTTTTTGGAGACAGGGTTTCTCTGTAGCTTTGGAGCCTGTCCTGGAACTAGCTCTTGTAGACCAGGCTGGCCTCAAACTCATAGAGATCCGCCTGCTTCTGCCTCCCCAGTGCTGGGATTAAAGGTGTGCGCCACCACCACCCGGCATTTGTGTATATTTTATATAATTTTAAGTAGGAATAAATCATACATGGCTTTTAAAACCCTCTTAGTGCTACTTATTTTCCCTCTTTCCTCCTCCATCAGTGGTGCCATTGCTTCTCCCTCCCCAGGTATGTCCGTCCACCTCTTTTCGCATTTCCCTCTTATTAGTAACTGTGTCCTACTATTCCTGCCAGACCCCTTCTAGTTGATATTGTCCATTCCTCACAGTTTTTCCTGATTATGAAATGATACTGGGTGAACCAGCTAACTTTGCAAATTCCTTTTCCATTAGTTTGAGTGATGGATTTGTTTTCCCTGCTTAGATTTTTGACCTTTTTTGTTTTGTTTTATGATCTTCTCTCTTCCGTGAAGAAAAATAAGACTCTGACTTACAGTTCTAAAGCCACCACTGCATCTGTCTTCAAACTCCTTTCTTATTTTACTGTTTATTTAGAAATACAATCCAGGTTATTGTGATCTTTTACTCTCCAACACCCATCACTTTTGCTGTCCCATTGACCCCGCCAATTGATGAGAGATGGTGTCGTGAGTGATGTAGAACTATTTGCCATCTCTCACTTGCCAAGCGAATGTTTTCATAAATATCTGCGTTATAATGGTACTGGATGAAACCTCAACCAAATTATACATGTCAGAGTTTGGCAACCATGTCACTGAAGATGCAGATAGTCAACTCCCAGGTGTGTGTGTGTGATGTTATATGTGAGTGTGGTGCATACACATGAATGTGAAGGTACATGTTCCCATGTGTGTACATGTGGAGGCCAGAGCAGGATGATAGAGGTCTTCTTCCTTTGCTCTTCAAGTTCCTGCTTTGAGACAGGGTCTCTCACTGAAATAGAAGCGCTCTTTGTTAGCTAGGCTGGCTATCAATTGAGTTATTGGGATCTGACTGCTTCTTTTCTCCTATTCTTGGGCCAGAGGCACAGACAGCCAAGCTCGACTTTTTACGCGGGTTCTGGTGATCCAAACTAACATACTCAGTCTCGCGGGATAAACGCTCTTACCTACCTAGCTCTATTTGTTTGTTTTAATGACAAGGTCTCATTCTGTAGTCAAGGCTGGCTTTAAATTCTGGGCAATCTTTCTGCTTCAGCTTCCTAGTCCTAGGATGATCGGCATGAACCATCACATACCTTACTTCCAATATATTTTTATTAAAATAAAATTTTAGTGGCAAAATAAAACAGGCCACGCCCTATTATAAATGATGTCATTCTGTCTCCCAACCTTGCATGTGTTTATAAGTGTGTATTTTTTAAAATCTCTCTTTGCAAAGCTGATGGCTTCACGAGGTAGGTTATGGTAGATACCCTTGCATGAATGTCACCATACTTAGGCAATTTCTCTTTGTTCCTACTATAACCAATAAGAATAACCCATGCATGGAAGCCAAAGCACCAAGCTCAACCTGCTCTGCATTGGTCCTTCTGCCTCTCCACTTGTGGTCAATCCTGCCCACTTCACACAATTCAACAGCTCCTTAGTACTGTGTGTTATTGTAGGAAGCCCTGGGGAGAACATGCTTGTGGTGTGACCTTCTGCAAGTTGAGATTTCTATATGTTCCTCTTTCAAATTCTCAGTGATTTCAAGTCTGTTTCAAGACTCTCATTTTGGTTTCCCCCATTTGAAGTCATCTAGGAGGGTAAATGAAAAGTAAGGGGAAAAAAATCAGAAAATACGGAAGTGTTCTCCTTCCTCTGGCAGGAAGGTAGAGACAATGTCCAGGAAAGAGAACCAAGCATTTGTGAATGGATGCCTTGGTAAGAACTAGAGTTGATGGGAGAGAGCAGATGGAGTTTTGTGTAACTAGGCAACGTCTTTTTTCTAGAATGCCACAGTCTACATTTCCGTAGTTCTAGCTAGGATCACCAGAACCCGTGTAAAAAGTCAGGCTTGGCTGTCTGTGCCTCTGGCCCAAGAATAAATCAAAGGTGAATAGTAAGGGCTTTGATAGCTTGGGGCCTGATGCTTTATTTTCCTTAAATATGGGAGTAAGGCCTGTGTAGATAAGACACCCAATCATTCTTAATTTCATTTATGCATAAAAACCATGTTACACTCATGTTCTGGGAACAGAGAGACAAGTGAGACAGATCATTTGCCAGAGGTAGCCCCAACTTGGCTCTAGAAGTCCCACCTCCTGGGTTTCTCACTTTGAGGACTTCCTTCCATGTGGCTCCAGGCTGGTGTGAGTAGACAGTGGGATTGGGCAGAAATCGTGATTTGTCATTTCCAATAGCAGGTCATAATATGATATCACAGCTTCTTCCTGGAAGTTTGCTCTGTATGGGATCCCTCAATCTGGGGGAAGTTAGTAACCTCAGCATGAACAGTCTTCTAAAGAGACCCATGTGACATTTAGACAGTAGCTATGGGTGTGAGTACTCACTAACCTGTGACCTGTAGGTGTCACATACCTAGCAAGTGTCATGTGACATTTAGATAGTAGCTATGGGTGTGAATACTCACTAACCTGTGACCTGTAGGTGTCACAGACCTAGCAAGTGTCATGTGACATTTAGACAGTAGCTATGGGTGTGAGTACTCACTAACCTGTGTCCTGTAGGTGTTACAGACCTAGCAAGTGTCATGTGACATTTAGACAGTAGCTATGAGTGTGAGTTCTCACTGTTCTGTGACCTGTAGGTGTCACAGACCTAGAAAGTGTCCTGAAAGGGCAGAAAGCAAGGGATGACAGTACCTATAGCAAGTGACATTTGCGGTGACGTTGAATGGTAATGGCCAAGATGATGGTGGAAAATAGGTAAGCATGTGTGTGGTTGCTCCAATTGGGTGTTATTGAGTAGCCTGAGAAGATGGAGGGAGAACAGGTACAGGATTATAACCTGTGGGACAAGGGGTTCCTCTGGGAAGACTGTCAGAGTGAGCAGGAATCGAATAACACAGCCGTGCAGGTTATAGAAGCTACGTGTTGGAGCACTTCCTGTGGCCATGGTCATCCTGTATCTATATGGTCCAATATAGTGGCCCAGCAACAAGTGGCTACTAATGACTAGAAATGTGGCTGGTAGAAATGGGTGATTGTGTTACAATTTTATTCAATGTCAGTGGCTTGTAAATTTCTCTGTGAGGTTGGTGGTTGCTATACGGTGGGTGGCGTACAGACAGGGGAAACTCTGGGGGTGGCTTCTGGCTGGTCAGTGGTGAGCTGGATTACAGGCCTGCCTTACCAGGCCTGGTGACAGTGGCTCTTTCAGGAATTGGGGAGAACTTATTGATGGCCTGAAGGATGGGTGGAAGATGGCAGAGAGATTCTGGAAGGAGAGTTCAAGAGAGAAATGACAGGCACCCTACCAGTAGCCTGGATTCTGTGGCCTCTTTTGCCTTCCGGAGACCCCAGGACTGGAGAACTGGAGCTGTGGAAGCTGAGTGGATCCATTCCTGCCCAGACATGCCTGAATGAAGTAGTGCGACTCCCATCATGCCAGTTTCTTGATGGCAAAAGGCTACATCAGCTTACCTCCTCTACAGAAGGGTTTGTCTGCAGCTCCTGGCACTCAAGAAGTCCCTCTCCACTGTAGAATTTCATTTCAACAGATTCTGTGTGTCTGGCTCTCTGCGTAGGAAGGCTACGGACTTCCTGTGCTTTGACTTCTTCACCTCTAGAATGGAATCTAAACACTATCTACCTTATACAATTTTTATGAGCCTCGAGGGAGCTAAATTCATGTGAACTACTTGAGAGTGAATGGCACATGGGAGAATTAAGGTCTTCTTGGAGCTAGGGAGATGGCTCAGTCATTGACGTGTTTGCCGTGCAGAAATATGGGTCCCAGTTTCCATGTAAAAAGCTGGTATCACAGTGTATGTCCATAATGGGGAAGGGGGAGTGAAGCTAGGTGGATCCCCATAGCTCACCCACTAGCCAGCCTATCCAGTCAGTGAGCTCTAGGTTCAGCCACAGACCCTGTCATTAAAAACAAACAGAACACACTTTACCTCGGTGCTTGGATTAGAGGTGTTTGTTACCGCACTCAGTGTTTTTATGATTTAAAATTTCCCTTTTTAATTTAGAAACACATGATACTGCCACATGCCTTTAGTCCCAGCACTCAGGAGGCAGAGGCAGGAGCTCTCTGTGAGTTCCAGGTCAACCAAGGCTACAAGGAGAGAACACATCTCAAAAACAACAATATAAAAGGAAGGGAGGGAGGAAAAGAGAGGAGAGGAGATACCTGCGCACACACACACACACACACACACACACACACACATGAATTCATATTCACATAGTCTCTTATGCACACACAAACATGCTTGGGCACACACACACACACACACACACACACACCAAATAAACATAGGCACACAGAGAAGAATCGAGAGCTGCTTGCTGTCAATCATTTTATCATCATCATCACAGATTGTCATCTTTGAGTTAGGAATCTCTAGTTCCATATATTGACTTTGTCTCACCTCATCTGATATCCAGGGCTTCTCTGAACCTCATTTAGAAACTCACAAGGGGGTGTGTGCTGGGGTTAACAAAGCAACAGGATGGTGTAGAGGGGAAGGAAGACCAGGGATGAACAAAGTGGAGGAAGATGCTAGAATCCTCTAGTCCCTTTCCTCAAATGCCAGGTGTCCTGAAACGGGAAGGTAGAGGGCCAGGAAGATGGTTGACTCTGATGACAGCAGACAGCCTAAGTGAGACACGGCCGATGAGGGAACACCAGGGCCTGATTCCCACCCAGTGGCATTCATAGGGGAGCTTCTCTCTGAGAAGATAATCTGGCTAGAGTGTCCCCTTTCTTCCCGTGGCCTTTGGAAGGCAGAGCACGTGTGCAGTGAAATGTTAATTGGCAAAGGTTTGGAATATCTCATTATCGCCGAGTACTCGTTAATATCATGTTAATAACCGATCTCTCTTCCTGTTGCTCAGTTCACGAAATGAGAGACTGGAAGAGATGAATGAAAGGCGCTCCTGTGAGCCTGGCCTTACTCTGCACGCACACTCGTCTCCGTCGTTCTGCTCTCACCTTTTCAGGCTCCGTGGCTCACAGGGGCAAATTTACTGTGACCTAGTTCTCACCTCTTCGTTCACGTGATTCCGGCTACTAGGCTGTGCCTTGAGCCAGGAGGCACATCTTGCCACACTGCTCTTTGTACCTCACCTCTGCCATCTGCAGGACCACTTCCCCACATCCCCCAAGTCTCACCATGTGCCAGTTCTGTTGGGCTAACCCTGACCCCTCTACTTGAAACACTGGCATCATCCTTCCCTGCTTTTTGCCCTTTCTTAGTTATACTTCCCTGCAGTGCTTACTAACTTTATGTAATTTAACTTTTTCTAATATTTTGGGGTTTTGATGTTTGCCACCACAAATTAGCAGCCTCCCCCAAGAAGTGCAACTTCAGTTCTGTGCGGTCCACACTGTCCTCATTTCTTGGCATGCTGCCTGGCATAGATTGTGTGTCCATCAGTCATAGAATGAATGCGTCTCTGGGCTCCCAGGGTGCCGTTCAAGGCTCTGATCCTGAATCTCACTTTATTCCACTCTCTTAAGAGTCCCCCCTGTTCGCACATGAGTTCTCTCTATACTTGCTCTTCATTCACGTCGGGATAGCCTTACTTTCCTGGTCTGCTATTGTCTCAGTCAGCTCTCTTTTGCCAGAAGGATGCAGCCGAAGGCTCCCTACTGGGTGCATCTGACCTTTGACACTGTTGCATGACGTTATCATCTACCCAACTCATTGAGGGCTTGACTTGTAATCAGGTTACAAAAAAAAATCTCATAATGCTTTAAGTTAGCTGAAGGTTTTGTGTTGGGCTGTCGTTATAGCGAGCCTTGCTACATGCACACACAGCCACAGATGGACCGTAGCTTCACAAGGGAGACACCTGTGAACCACCTTGTCGTCCTCTGTCATAGCTGCTCATCGAGTTTATTTACTATGCTATATTCTTTGGTTCTTATCGACAGCTCTCGGGACTTGAGTCTTTCTTTACTTTTGGTGCTTTTGTTAGTTAGTTTTCTTGTGGCTCTAAGAAAATACCCAATGAGAGAAACTTCATAAAGGAAGGGTTTATCCTGACTCACAGTACAGGGCAATGGAAGCGCGAGGCAGCACACATCGTCAGGGAACAGAGGGACTTGAAGGCTTGTGCTCAGCTCACTTGTTCCTTTCTAGCGAATCCTGGACCCTAGCCCATGGAATCATGTGACCTTAGTAAACTTAATCTAGATATTGCTGAGACTTGTCTCCTAGGTCATACTAGATCCTGCCAAACTGATAACCAGTGTTAACCATTACAGTAGCTGTGTGTGGGCTTGCCTTGGCTTTGGTTTAGGACATTGGACATTGGTGTCAGGCATACCTAGATTTTTCTTTCACTGCCTTGAATACTTGAAAAGTGAAAGAACTTCTCTGAGCCCATTTATTTTCCCCTGAAATTAGGAGTAAGGATACTTACCTGAGAAGTTATTGTGAAAAGGACAGAATATGACATGCGCAGCAGCACACAGTAGGTGCTCAAGGAAAGTGCTAAGCGGCCGTGCAGTGAGATTGGAGTCGTGGATAGGTGTGGGATCAGTTATGCTAATTAGAGGTATGTTATTTCCATGTGCTGAATTTGGAATGGGAGATTGTTTTTGTTCTACATTAGAATAATGAGAAGACTCTTATCTTTATTGAAATTCTTCTGCCAAAAGAGGCGAGCTGTATTTGTGTCAAAGATAATGCTGGCTTTTTATAAGCGTCTGTGTGGTAGACAATAGTGGGGCCTTTTAACACATGTGCTTAGGATTTTTCTGTCTGTCTCTCTATAAGATCTGTCAATTCCAGTCTTGCCTTGGCTTTCGGGTGACTTTTGTGACATTCGGGGAGTCATTTATTTGTGAATTATGGAGAGGTATGGGTCTGCATATACTTGCACACCTACACATACTCATGCATACATGAACATACCCAGTATACCTAGGGAGACAGGTGCTTATGCACATATAGATAAATGCATATTAGTGAACACATGTGGATACAGTGTAGTGGGTGCACATATCCATTTTCATGCATACGGACATGGTACTCTCCTGCAGGTAAAGTCTATAGGTGTGGTAGATCTTCAGAGTCAACTCTAGCCCTGGGGACTGAGAGCAAAGTGGAGTTTTGGTTGGTTGGGGCACAAGAGGGAAAACTGAAGCCCATGGGACTACTGTGTAGCTTCTGCTATGCCATGAGAAATGCTACTTATGTTAAACATGGCATACAGAAAATTAGGCTGCTAGAAGCAAAACAGGAAATGGATCATATACCGGATCTCAGGTGGGAGGGTAGGGGCTGCTGGCATTGGCTCCAAAAGATTTGGAACCACTCTGCTATTTTAGAGGGCTATGGGTATGGGCTCTGCTCACTTACCCCAGAGGATTTACTTTCCCTGGTAGTGTGATGTGAGTATTCACAGTCCCCAGGAAGGGGCCTGAACTAGCACACAGCTGCTGTGTTGATGTTCTTAGAGACTCCATGTCCCTGTGACAGTGGACTTGGCATGGAAGGGGAGCAGGTCACTTGCTGTTATCTGAACCCCCACTGTAGTTGTGAGCTTGGGAAGATGCTCAGGCTCCAGGACTAGTCCGATGATGTGCATAGAGCTTCCAGAAATATAACCCTGACTCGCAGAGAGGCACCCAGGCAACACAGGACCTTCCTTCTTTGCCCAGCTGCACGGTCATTTCCAGACCTCAGAGTTCGCAAGACTCTAGTGGACAACAAGGAAGCACAAATGAGACATAAAGGGATGTGCTTAGCCACCGTTGGGATTCACCAGTTTAACAGTTTCCAGAAGACACAGGACAGGAGAGTTCAAAATGAATAAGAACAAAGGAAACCAAAGCCAAGGTACCACAGTACAGAGAGACAAAAGAGCCAGCCTGGAGTCCCTCCGTAAGCAAGGTCAAGCTGTGTGCTGAACCTGACTGACTGTGCAATCTTAGACAGGTCAGCTTATCTCTTTGGGGTGTGAGGAAGGTACTGATTATACCTACTTTGTATGTCATGAGATGTTAGGACCTCTCCGTGGGAGGAACAGTGATGACAACCTAGAGCATGTTCCCAGGAGGCTGGGTTGAGAGAGCGTTGGAAGGAGCAGTTGCTGCAGTTGGGAAAGCCCAGGGGAGCGGATGTAGATGTGATCCATCTTGCGGCTTCCTCTCATACCACTTTTCCCATTGAGCTCTTTCTACATGGGCCACATCTCACTTCCCAGAGGCCCTTGCTGCCTCAGAGCTTGTGCTCAGTTCTCTTGGCCTGAGACATTTTCAGTGTTCTGCATGATGGGCTCCTTTACACTCTTGGGGCTAGTTTCCAATTTCATCTTCCTTCTTGAGATCTTCCCTGTCCATCTTGGCCAAGTGCATGCTCGCGGTCCCTAGGTCAACCACTCTCTGCCATGCTCTGTTTTTTTCTAACCTCACAAGGTAATCATTTTACACACTGTTTACCCCACTGTGTTCTACACACACCACACTGAGCTCCCTAAGGATAATAGAGGGCCTTAATCACTGCTGCCTCCATCCCATTCATCCTGCATTGATTGAGAGATGCCAAATGATTATGGATATCTAAATGTGAATGATCCAAGTATGACATCTCTGAGTCCATAGAAGGAAGCAATTCCATACTCTGAAGACTGAATACCCTTCCCCAGAGGGGTGTGAACTAAAACAGTAGCCCCACATATTGGTGATATGGTAGACAGCTGGTAGGTCTCTCTTCAGAAGAAGTTAGGACCTTAATGGTACTTTCTGGCATATAGCTTCTTCCTATGCACCTAACTTTGGCCAATTGAGCTAGAGGTAGCTGGAATAGACCCAGCTGCAATGAGATGCCCTGTCTGACAGGCATGGTGACTCAGTTGCTAATACTCAGCTCTTTTATCTATGACCAAAAGCCATCCTAAGGAATGGGAAAAAGAAAAATGGACACGGATTTCAGATCTGATGCTGTCGGAGAGTTTTTGTCTCATCACAACCTATTCCACAACTTAGTGACTTAAAAATGACTGGCTTTCATTTCCTTTGTGTGTGGTCCTGCTGGGCCTGTTTCGTTTGGAAACTGTTGGGCTCTCTTGTGTCTAAGATGGCTCTCTCATATCTGTGGTATTTGGTAAGTTGTCACCTCTTAAGAATTGGTCCTTCTCTAAGTGGAATCCCAGACACCAGTTGACTGGCATAGGTTCTTACTTATGATACTTTCAAGTTTCTGAATGTACCTGAAGGAATGCTCTATGGTCATGCTCTTTGTGCATGCCATGCCATGTTCTCTTGGAGCCATATGGGTGTACATATATGGGTGTACATAGTGTGACTGTACATGTGAAAACAACAGTACAGCCTTGGTTGTCCTACATCAGGCACTTTTCAGTGTGTCTTTAAGATGGAGTCTCTTGTTACACTCCAGCTTGCTAAGTGGGCCAGTCTGGACAGCTAGTGATCCCTAAGGATCTGCCTGATGCTGCCTTCTTAGCACTGAGGTTACACTAGCATGTCACCATGACTAACCTTTTTTATGTTGGTTCTGAGCATCAAACTCAGGTCCCCATAATATTTTACCAACTGAGCTCTCCCCCTCCCATGAGCTTTTTAAAGCCTCTGTTCATGGCAGGTTTGTTGTTGTCTTACAAAGCTAATAGTGTGAGAAGTGGAAGCACTAGGGTGTGGCTCCAAGGAGTTAGTTAGACATTGCCAACAGTCTGTCCTTTGTGCAGGTAACTCCATGCGTGGTCTATGTCATTCCTTCAAAGATTTCATTCTTAAAGTAAGGGCCTTTATTTACAGATGCTTCTTATTTACAGATGGGTGCCTCAAGGGTCACAGAAATTGGAGGAGGTGTGTTCACACGGTTGGGACTGACTGCGGGGAAACTGCATAGAGATAAAATTAAACAAGGAAAGTGTGACAGGAGAGAGACCAAGTCCATCTCTGATGAAGCAAAGAGCCAGGCTGGGAGATTTTCAAGAGGGGAAATACTTAAGTTTCCTGTGTTCACTAAGAGGCCTTTGCAAAGGAAAAGTAAATGTTCTTGTAACTTAAGGATAGCAGAGAATTTTAAAAGTTGAGTCAAGGCACTCTGAGGTAGGCACCTTCCCACATCTTTCTGTATAGCCTGGGTTCCTACCTTAACTTCCTGAGGTCTATGGGCTGGGAACAGAGGTACGTGTCATCATGCCTGGCTCTCTTGTCCTCCCCATCTCTCTTTCCAAAGTTTCATCCATCCCAGGCTGCCCTCAAACACACTCACCTCTCTTCTTATCTGAGGTTGACCTTGCTGTAACCTGCTGTCTTTCACTTCCCTAGTACTACACAGGTATGCAACACCCACCAGATTTATGCATTGTGGGCTGGTGTCAAATGCAGGATTTCACACATGCTAAGTAAGCACTCTACAAGCTTAGCTGGATGATGCTTACATTTTAGTGAGATATTTCCTAGAGAAAGACATTTCTCTGACTATCTATTCATTGGAGTTCTCTAAAAATGTAGAGCTGATAGAATAAAAAAAATCTATATCTTTATTTGTATCTATATACATATACATACATATAGACGCACATGTGTGTGTGCATGTGAGAGAGAGAAAGCGTGGCCTACAGACTGTGGTCTGGCTAGTCTGGTAGCGACTGTTGCCCAGTGGAAAGGCAAAGATCTGGAAGTCTATGAGATTGTATTCACTCTGTCTTGGAATCCCTAAGAAGCTGGTTCTACAAATGGTGAAGGAGTGCCTCAGTAACAGGCTAAATGAACTCACCAGTCCAAGTGAGAGCAAACAAGCAGAAAGCAAAGCTTCCTCCTTCCATGTTCTTTTATGTGGGCTGCCACAGGATAGTACGGCCCAGATCTAGAATGGGCCTTCCCACCTCAAATGATCAAATAGGGAAGATCTCTCACAGGTGTGCAGCTGCTCAGGCTTTAGTTGATTATAGACATGGTCAAATTGACACCCAAAATCAGTCATCACGGGCCGTAATACCAGTAAGAGAGCAGGTGGCTGTCATACATTTTAAATGGGCAGAGGAAGTATTTGCTTTTGTAAGTTTTCTAAACTAAATTTCTCTGAGAAAATGGAGGGCACAACAACAAGAAGAAGTTTGTTGTTCGGGGAATATTATTTTTAAGGTGTGTTACTTTTGTTTATGTTGCATTTGTTTAACTCTGTGTGTTGTAAATAGGTGGAGAGGTGTAGGTTGTGTTCTCGGCACCCAGCTCCCAGCCCCCAGCCGCCGGCCCACTCAGCCACTGGTT
>JAQHUG010000077.1:2120899-2133206 GCA_028555095.1 Dicrostonyx torquatus
CTCTCTCTCTCTCTCTCTCTCTCTCTCTCTCTCTCTCTCTCTCTCTCTCTCTCTCACACACACACACACACACACACACACACACACACACACGCTTAATGAGTTGTCCCTTAGTTGTAATGTTCCTGTTTTTAAGGGGAAACATAAACACATGTAAGTAAATAGAAGAAAACAAAGCTAAGACTTATGACTTTCACCCTGAGTGGGAGATTGTGGGTAATTTATGTTCTGAAGGAATGTGCAAACTGTTTTTCATATTTCTGTAGTAAATCCTTTTAAGTCTAAATAATAAAATAAAACAAATGGAAATGAAAGGAGAAGGAGTAGGTTTAGGCTAGGCCTATCTGCGTCTAAACAGTCTGAGATTGCATATACTAGCTCATTGCGCTGTTGTCATATTTGAATCTATTTTTGAAATGCTTGCACTACACGTTCTTGCAAGATTGGTCTAAGGGTGAACTCAGAGTACAAGGAAAGAGAAGAGTGTGGAGCTGCAAAGACTCGCTAAATATTGCTAGCGCCGTCTGTTCCCTCCTTAGTCGGTGTAAAATGATGGATTTGGATCTGTTGGTCTTAACTGCTCTTCAAAATTTTGTCTTTGTTCTGATTTTGTTCTGTGCAATCATAGCCTCTTGTGACTTTCCCAAAATGAAGGCCAACAGGCCTGCTCCCCAAGGCTAAATCACTTTTTGTGGTAAGAATTTTTTGAATAGGTATATTTAAAAGCTGGCTACAGATCTTTCCTTTCTGTCCCTTCTTTCTTACCATTTTGACAGAGTTTTCTAAATTTTCATAAAATCCCGAGAGGTGGTGAAGTTATAATGGAACAGCTATTTGTGTGCCATGTTAATGAACATGCAAACTCATCTATCCTTGCTTAGGAAAGGTTGGAAGGATGGACTGGCAAAATGGCTCAGCCAGTAAATACACTTTCTGCCAAGCCTGACAGCCTGAATTGATACCTGGGATCCACATAGTAGGACGAGAGAGCAGGTTCCACAAACTAATTCTTTTTTTTTTAATTTTTAAAACTTTTAAAAATATTTATTTATTATATATACAATATTCTGTGTACATGTATTCCTGCAGGCCAGAAGAGGGCACCAGACCTCATTACAGATGGTTGTGAGCCACCATGTGGTTGCTGGGAATTGAACTCAGGACCTTTGGAAGAACAGGCAATTCTCTTAACCGCTGAGCTATCTTTCCAGGCCCTGCAAATTTATTCTTTAACCACCACTGGAATGGGTGGCATGTACATTCTTACACATACATGCATACATATATACTGCATACATACACACAATAAATGAATGTATTGTATTTTCAACACAATATGGAAGGCTATATTAAGTCTTTAAGCATCTTCATCTCTTTGCTCAGTAATCTCATTGAGAGAATAGTATTCTAAGAGACAAATTAGATGTGTATCATAGTTTCTCCAAACTGAGTTCCAGTTCTGTCCTTTCTAGAGTTTGAGGGGATAATGCAGAAACCAATGGACTGAGAGCCTCTTGGGAAGAGACGCATGCTGGACTGTCCAGAGGATGGTGGTGTGCTGGGATCCATGTTCCTGATGCAGTTCTTTGTCTTCGTTGTCTAGATGAATTTCGTTTACATCCATAAGCTTGGATTTGCATCTGAATATTGACAGGGAGCTGACGTATGAACTTGACTAGTGTGCCTTCCTTCTCTGTGCATTCATTGTCCCATCTGTAAAATGAGCCTGCTAATGTTTCACTTACAAGGGTTTGCATGGGCAAGAGTACACGCAGACCACATGGGCAAGAGTACACAATTAGACCACATGCCTGTGTCCGTTCCTATGCCCGTCTTTTGTTTTCAATGATTTGGAATCATAGTTTCAGATGCTTTGGCCTTATTTACCGATTCTTCTGGGATCTCTAGGAAATAGCCAGGCTGCCAGACTCCTCATTCCCCAGCAACCTCCATAAACAGTGCTGACTGAAACTTTTATTAGCCATCCTTGGGACCAGGCTTGGGTAGAGGGTTGGTGTCAGTTCTCAGTTCCTTCAGGTGTCATAATGCCAAAAGGGTAGTTTAAGATAGGCTCCTTATTATTATCATTTTATTTATTTTATATTTTGTGCATGCATGTGTATGTGAGTGTCGCCTGTATGTGGGGCATATGTACATATGTGTGTGTGTAGGAATGTGAGCAGATAGATGCCAGGGGAGGATGCTGGGTGTCTTGCTATATCACTCTTTTTCTTATTCCCTTGCTGAGACAGGGTCTCCCACTGATGGTGGAGCTGTGATGGCAGCCATCAAGCCCTAGCAATACTTCTGTCTCCATCTCTCATAGTCCTGGAATTACAGGTTTATGTGCAGTCATGGCCAGCCTTTTGTGTGGATGCTAGGGTCTGAACTCATCTTTATATTAGCTCAGCAAGCCTGCTTGTGCTTACTCACTGAATCATTTCTCCAATTCCCAGGACAGAATATATTTTATGGAAAATGTTCTCACAAAACGAATTGACAAGTTTTAGATATTGCATGAAAAATTTCAGAGTAAGAGAGTAGAAAGACTAAGGAAAAAGTAACAACATGTTTTATGATTACCCAAACATATCAATTATTTTCATGTGCTTTTTAAGGCTGTTTGGTTTAATGGAATTGATTTCGTGAATTGCCATATGTTTAGATTTTTTCATTAACCATATAGTATAATAGTCACTTTTTCATGTTTTTAAAACTCTTTGTAAAAATACCTCTGCACATATGCATCATATTCCATTTAGATATCTTGATTATTTTCAAATCAATAAAAAACAATGTTGCTCTTCACATTTGATGGTTTTGTTTCTTACTCTCGGTGTCAATATTAGTTATTTTACAAATTGTTCCCTTGGTTTTTTTTTTAAAATTCATTATTTCTTTCGGAATTTACTATTGTTCTCAAAATGATAATGAATTCGACAGAGACTGAGTTTTGTTGCTAAAAGTGTGTGTGTGTCCGCACTCATAAATGTCCTTTGTGGTCAGAGAGCAAAGCATTGGGGAAAGCAAACAGGCAGTGAAGACAGGTGAGAGCAAGAAAACTTTGCCAATGCTGTTTGCCAATTAAGCTAAGCGCTGCAAGATTATTTTTTGATTCACCGTCTGTAGTGACTCTTGGTTAAATCTGTAATAGAGTCTAGCTATCTTTTAAATGTTCTATTGTGTATGATTTTAATAGGGTCTAACTATCCTTTAAATGTTTTATTGTCTGTAATTTTCATTCAGAATCCAGGTGACAGAGGGGCCCTGATGAGAAATCATGGCACAAAAGAAAGCAAACTGTGCTTTCTGACTTGGCGCAGATATTTATGGCAAATTGGAAATGACCTTTGCAGATGATACATGGACCGTGTCTGTGTGAGTGTGGTATATATGTACGTGTCCTCTATTTGCATGTGTGTGAGCAGAGGCCAAAGCAAGATACCCAGTATCTTGCTGTGATAGCTTTTGTTTAAATTTTGTTAAGAATTTGGATCATTAAAAACCAAAGAAGATGTGTTCCTTCCAGGGGATAAAGAAACAGATTTTTCTTCTTCCCTGCCTCTAGTCGTATTGAAACTTGTACCAATTTTCTGGAGTCGGTCACCCAGCACTTACAATTGCTTTCAGCAGAAAGGATCTTATTTTAGGAGCCTGTGAAGAGGAAAAGGAAGTGTGTTCTCGGGACTGAGAGTCAATGTGGAATGACAGAAGATGCCCAGGAGTTTGGCTTGTGCCTGTAGCGTGGAAAAGTCTGAGCGGGCCGCGTTTATGTTGGAGTGCAATACAGCCATGTATTGTCAGAGAGGATCTGGTCTGTAAGGGGAGGAGAATGTGACAGAAATGACACCTTGCTGGAATGAACAAATGTCCCTAAGATTTGGGGCTAATATGACTTACCTGTTATTGGTGAGCTGTGCTTTTTGTTGGTGGGCAATGTTAACCAGAGAGGCCGCATGACTCTGCAAAGCTCCTGCAGCTGGCTTCATTGCCATATGTGTCTGTTGCTGAGTGTCTCTTTAGCCATCTTGGTTTCATTTCCTGTCACAGTAGTAAAACACCCTAACAAGGCAGAAAGGGCTTCCTTGGCTCACAGTTTCCGGTTATGGCTCATAGCCGGTGGGGCAGTCAAGGCGGCAGGAACTTGAAGCAGCTAGTCACATTACGAAGAAAGAGTTTGCTGTGTGAATAGCGCTTGCTGTTTTGGGGAGAGATAAGCGCAGACAAGCCAGGGGTAGAAAATGATGGGGACTATTGAGAGAGAATGACGAACAGGTAGATGAAGACAGTGATAAAGAGGCTGTGATGGTCCCTCTGAGGAGGTGACATTTGAGCTGACATTTGAGGCCCAAATGTCAAGAGTGAGGCTGCCACATGAAGACTTGGACAGAATCTCTTGTTCTTGTTGTCTCTCTGTCTCCTCCCCGAGACATACCTCTTCAGCTGTTCCCACATCCAAACTGCACCATGACCATCCAGCTGCTGAAATTAGACCCTAGGTGTTTTCCATGGTTTTTCATTTCCTCTTTGTTCTCATCCCACTCCCGTCTCTCCCCCTGAAACATACTCCCAGCCAGAAACATTCCTCCTCCAGAAGGCTGCCCTCCACTCGGCTGCATAGCCTCCTGATGAATCGTCCCATCTCCACTCTGGTCATTCTTCTCCTACATCCCATAATTATTCTTTCCCCAGCAGTTGAGTTGGGCTGATCAATACGGTAACTGCCATCCACTCGTGAGAGCCTAAAAGGAAATTAATTAGAGAATCCAATTAAGCCTTCAGTTTTCTCAGTCACATCTGTTGTGTTTCAAGTGGTCAAGAGCCGTGTGGCCAGTGACATGACATATTCTTGACAGCATGTCCGTATGACGTGACATCAACGCTGGAAATTCATCTGGCAATCTAGAGCATTGAAGCACCTGGTCACATCCCTCTCTGTCTAAGAGCTCAGATATTTTCACAAGCTCCCTTGGACTAAAATCCCAACTCTCACTCGAGGGGAGCTGCACAGGCTGCTTCTCAACAGTTCATACCACATCTTCTTTTTCCCTTCCTGGGTCACTACCTTGTAGTCAGACACCATGTTCTATTTCCAGACCACCAGGAGAATGTGCACTCCTTGGGGCTTTCCATGAGCATTTACACCTTGAGTTCCCTTCCTATGGAATGCTCGTCTTCTTTGCTCTAACATGTCACAGCCTTGGTGTTGGGTATTCATTGATAATATTTGCCATTTCTTTTCCCTGGCTCCTTGTGCCCTGAGCATCTTTCATAACTGTGCTAGTAGCCTTGGTGGGTTGGTCATGCCAGGCAGGAGGAACAGCAAGTTTAAAGGCTTGGTTATGTTTGATGTGTTTGTCGAAAAGGAAGGAAACAAACAGCAGAAGCCAAGACTGGAGTGTCTAAGGCATGCTCGTGAAGGAGAACTTGTTAAAATAAAGCGTATATTAAAAGGTGGTCAGGGCACAGATCACATGAGCCCTGGAAAGCCACCAAAAGGAAACTATTGTATTCCAGGTTCAGTAGGGAGCCATGGGAGGTTTTATCAATAGAGAAGAAATATCTGATTTATGATTTACTCACTCTTCTAGCTTCATTGCTTTGCCTCTATGGGTAACTCTGTTTTAACATTTTTTACCTTAGGTGGAGGACTTGGGGATAGTTTTAGTTTTGAGATTTTCTTTCCCAAGGGACAGTACTCTCTCAGAGGGAACAATTAGACTCCCAACACACCTTGACTCTCTGCAATGCCTTTTGACATGCATTGTTGATAAGTTTGAAGGTTAAAACCTTGGCTTCCTCCAGAGGTGACAGAGGCACACACTAAAACTAATTAGCAAAAATTTAAAGTGTGGCTTGCAACCATTTGTTAAGGTTTTGAAATACAAATAAAAAAATCCTTGCCTAACTCGTCCCTGGGAAGGGGGATAACTCTGGGACTCATACTAGGTCTTAGAGTTCCTCTGTATAAGACCATGTGGCCTCCACATGGAGACATATGTAGCCACAGTTCAGGTCTGTAGCCTGTTCTTCTCTCACTTCCTTAAGACCAAATTGGGGAAAAGATGTCCAATGTTTCCAAAATGTTCCCCTAGTCCTAAGATGCTGTTCAGGAAACAGAGGTACCTGTAGATAAGCTGTTGCTTTCTGGAAACAGCTACAACATAAACATTATATTAAAAATACACATCCATGGCACGAAAGGTCCCCATTTTAGAGACGTTAAACAAGAAGCAAAACTCATCTCTCTGTCTATGTATCTATCTGTGTAGCTATCATCTGTCATTTATAGTCCATCTATCTGTGCTGGTCTGAGTGAAAATGGCCCCCATGGGTTCATGTTTGAATACTTGGTTCCTCGTTGGTGGAGCTGGTTGGAAGGATTAGGAGGGGCAGCCTTGTTGGGGGAGGTGTGTCACTGGAGCCAGGCTTTGAGGTTTCAATAGATTTGGACCATTCCTGGTGTCCTCTCTACCTCTTCCTTGCAGATCAGGAGGTGGGCCCTCAGCTGTTCCCGCCACCATCATCAGCTCATCCTAACATTCTGAAACTGTAAGCTCAGTTGAACACTTTCTTCTTTTAGCTGTCTTGGCCATGGTGCTTTGTCACAGGGAGAGCAAAGACACTATTTGCCATCTGTTTAATTATGTGATGTGTTGTGGGAGTGTGGTGTCTGAGAACACATACATGTGTTGATGCATGGACTTGTTGAGGTCAGAGGGTGACATTTGGTATCTTCCTTTATTGCTCTCCACTGTGTTTCTTAGACAAGATCTCAGTAGAGTAATTGGCTAGACTGGCTGGCCAGTAAGCTGCAGGGATTCTTTTGTCTCTGAATTCTAGTCTTATATTATATATATGTGCCACTGTATTTGGCTGACAATCCAAACTCAGGCCCTTGTGTTTGCACAGCAAGTTCTTTACTCACCCCAAGCCCTGGTATGTATGTATGTATGTATGTATGTATGTATGTATTATCTATCTATCTATCTATCTATCTATCTATCTATCTATCTATCTATCATCTATCCATCTATTATCTATCTATCTATCTATCTATCTATCTATCTATCTATCTATCTATCATCTATCTATCTTCTTTCTTGTGTTCATCCATTTTAAATTTGTATCATTTTTCTCTCAATTGTTGATGAATTATCATGGTTTGAATAAATGTGTCTACAGGACCATCTGACAGACTTGATAGTATACCCACGGCACTGTGAGAGGTGGTAGAATCTCTAAGATGTGGGGCTCCAGATAAAGTCTGGGTCCTGGCCACGCATGGGAAGCGAGTCCTTGACTATGACTGATGCTGTTGATGCATTCCAGATGCAGATTTTTATTGCATTCATTTGTTTACTAAAGCATTTTAATTATTGTCCTATGAGCTAATAATCTTGCTTCTCAACCATCTAAGATGACATATGTGTATTTATTGCTCAAGAATCAATAGGATTGGGTTTCTGGACCTGAAGGATGGAGTAGAGGTCACTTAGAAGGGACACATGGAAGAAAACTTAGGGGACAACTATGCCAGCAGCTTTGTAGCAGACTCTTTTCTGCTACTGTGGAGCTGTGCAGCACCAGGTGAGTTCTTTCACCTCTCTGAGTCTGCCTCCTCATGCATAAGACAGGTTGAACAAGTTTTCAACCTCTTAGTGGTAGTTTTTGAGGCCAAATATATTTCTGAATTCATATTTACTTAATTCTTTAAGAATGGCAATATGCCTATCTCATACAGCAAATAACATTCCAGCAGAAGCTGGGTGGCACTCTCAAATCGAGTAGGCTGGTGTTTTGAAGCAAAAAGCAGGAATATGCTGTGTATTGCAGTACATACTTGTGATTCTTGGTGTGGGAGAATTGTCTGTATTCTGTCAATCATGTTTTAAATAAATGCTGATTGGCCAGGCAGGGAGTATAGGCAGGAAAACCAGATAGAAAGTAGAGGTGAGGACAGGAGAATTTGGGAAGCAGGAAGCTTCCCTGGCATTCCTGTGCAGACCACCAAGGAGGCAACAATGTAAGCTGCCCAGCTGAGAAAATACCTAGCCATGTGGCTAAGATAGATGGGCTAATGTAAGTTATACTAGCTAGTAAGAAGCATGAGATAATGGGCCAATCAGTTAATAACCTAATGTAGACTCTCTGTGTGATTTTCTTTGGGGCTTGCCGGATGTGGGGTACTGGGCAGGACAGAAACCCCAACAAGCAGGACCCTCATGTTGCAGATTCTAGAATTCAGGAGGTGTTCAGGGGGATAGTGAAGTTGAGATTAACCTGCATGGAAAGACCCTATCTCTGGAAAAACAAAACAAAACAAACCCCCCAAAACAAAAACCCAAAGAAAATGAAGAATTTAAATAAATAAATATTTTTAAATAGAGCATCAGTCTAAATAAAATCTTTGCATCAAATATATTTTCATCAAATTTTTGAAAGAAATCTTTGATTTCTAAGCTTTGAGAATTTAGAATTCTTAGAACGGCAGCTGAATCCCGGGATGGCTTTATGGCTCATGCACACATAGATTGTTTACTGACCACATTCTAGAGCTCACGATGGAGTGCCCAGATCTATCCCAGTACAGTTTGTGAATGTATTTTCAAACCATCCCGGCCGAGCAGAGCTAAGTGTAGCTTTTTCAGAGCTTGGTAGTCCTGGCTGGGCTCTTGTGATTACAGCCAAGGACTCTTGAATTCTGAGGTTCTCATCCACAGCCCTATGAACTCGACTGCTCTCAGCACCCTGCTACCATCTCTGCACACACAGTGTTTTGACTAGCATTTGGTAGACAAGGAAGGAACTAAATCAGAAGACTGCCTTCCCATCCCACCCCTAGGTGGAATCATCCTTTCTGCTGATCTTTTCTATTTTTATGGCTGTAAAATAAGGGGAAAATTGAGAACAATAGCAACAACCAAAAGAGCATTTTCCTTTAGGCGAGCATATGTGTGACACTCCATTAACGATAAGTGACATCTTCTTCCATCTCACAGGAATCAACACAATATTCATGTTAACCAGTCATCTACGGCGCCACAAGCGGTTGATGTCTTGTCACTTTCCATCCTATCAGTCAGTTTTGGGCAAGTGGTGTGTGTCTGTGTGCCCTACTTGGGCACAGTCAGATGTTTTTAGCACCTCAGTCATTTTCCTATAGGTGCTCACTGGACCTTCAGTAGCTCACAGCAGAGGCCAGGCAGGGCCCATGAAGCAGAACCTGAGCACAGGGCTTATAAGGCTTCCGATGGATGCAAAGGGTGGGGATTGAGACACTGGGAAGGCCTTCTCTGGGGACTGGCCTCTACCACTTCCCTGCCTGGGAGATCTCAACAGTGTTCATATGCTCTCTGAGCTCTGACTTATATGCAGAGGTGACAGTGACCTGTGTCACTAGGCTGCTCTGGAGAACAAAGGACTGGTCGAAGTGAAAGTGGTGTCATTAGCTAGAGAGAGTTCCAGGAAATGCAGATTTGTCTTGGTTCTATTCCTTCTATCAACTTCCGAGTTACCACATTGGGGTTCCCTTGTGTGACTCAAGCTGCGTTCTGGTAGCTTCTCCACTGGTCTGATCCTCCTGAGAATTTGACTATGTGTGAGTTCATTTGGAATCTTGTTTGTATTCACTCCCATATCCGTGTCTCTGTCTGTTCATCCATCCTTCCGTCTGTCCATCTGTCTCTCCATCGGATCCCAGTGTGATAGCTGTGACGTCAGACTTGGGGATACAAAGGAAAAGCAGACCAGCACGGACTTTGCCCCAGGGGAGCTCCTGGAGAAAGGGACCACAGGTGGGTGTAGTCAGGCGTATAGGTCAGGAGTGGGCTGCAGACAGCGGGGGCCTGAGATGAAAGAGCACAGTTCTTTAGAGGTGGCAATGGCAGTAGCTGGAAGAGCTAGAAGAATTCCCTAAGAACATCATAGTACTCAGAAAGCAAGCCGAAAAGGGGACGGTGCAGACAGCAGAAGGAACAGCGTCTAAAAGCCTCCATGTTCAAAGAGTGAACACATGGTCAGCCCTAGCTAGGGTAGAGGGCTTGAGGGGACATTTGTCTTGCAGATAGAAGGTACCAGGAATAGGTCAGGGCAAGGTGTTCAGCATCTATGGGCACAGCCTGAGAACTGGGTTCCGTCTTGATGCCTGTGATTGGCTTGTCATTTATTGATGGAAGAGTTCAGGCAGGAGCTTGTGAGTCTTGGTTTGAGTTTTTAAAGATTTCTCTGATATCTGGTAGGAACTGGACTTGGAGGACATAAGACTGGAGGCAGGACGGTCCTCAAGGGATTTGAATGATGACCCAGGGAGGAAGCTCTACCAGGAACAGGGAATACAAATGCCACAAAAATATTCAGGAGCCTGGGGATGAGATCTCCGGGTTGGCCTTAACAAATCACTACAGATATAGTGGTTTAAAACAGTGTAAATCTGTTCTCTCCCAGCTCTGAAGGTCGGAATCTGAAATCAAGGTGTCAGCATGTCCCCTGAAGGCACTAGGGACATCTGTTCCTTGTCCTCCCAGGTTCTGGTGACTGCCAGCATACTTTGTAGCTATGTTACTGCCCTGTGGGTCTTGAACTTCTCGTTTTGTTTTTGTGTCCAAAGCCCTCTCTTGTGTTTCTGATTGCATCCATACCCCTCACTCAGGGTCACAAACCAAGACAAGCTAACCTTAAAATCTTTAAGTTATTTTTCACGTAAAGTTAGACTGGCAGATTCAAGAAATCAGGAAGCGATATAACTTTAAGGGGCCATCCGTGGATCCACCACAGGGATAGGTGGCTCCTCCTCTCTTTGTTTCTAAGGAGTCAGTAGAAGGAAGGGTTAGGGCCTTTCACAAATGCCCCTGCAGCCATGTGCAAACACTGCCTGCTGAAGTATGCTGTGACCTCCCCACAGGTCCTCTCCACTGTCTCCTGAGTGGAAAACACCAAATTAAATGCTTCTCTTGGAAGAGGGCGTTGCAAAGACACAGAAAATGGAAGCAAAATCAAGGGAAGTCCTTAAGCAGGGTCAGAAGACAGTTCCTTGCAGAGAATCTAATTTTCTCTGGCAGTACCTGGGCACACTGCAATCATTTCTTAAGCAAAATGCATTCTGCAAAGACGATTCTCCTACAGTTTGACCAGCTTGCCCCTGCCTGATGATCAGATGAGCTGAGCTGCAGACTTCCTCTGTTTCGTTCTTTCTCCTGGTTTACATGCAGTTGCTCTTCGTTATATTGACAGAGAATCTGTGCCACCAAGGAAGAAGTACCACTTTTATATGGCTCCCATCACTCTGCGTTAACTCCTGAGTGAAGATGCTCCCAAAACCACTGTCTTGCTCCCTTTGCTGAGTTCAGGGAGCACCTAGTCAAAGTGGGTGGGATTTCTACGGCAGACCCAGGAAGAACATACACAAAGCCCATGCTTTTGGGAGAAGGGATTTGCATTCAGCCATGTGTGACTACATGGATGCTAATGATAAGATAATACAAGGGTCTGAGGGAGCAAAGAAGACAAACATTCTCAGTAAAGTCCACATAGAAATAGCCAGTGAGTATGTGACGTGTTAACCAGCTTCCCTAGATGTGAGCCACAATCAATGACCTCTGCTAGTCTCATGCTAGGCTAGACAAGGTAAGACAAACACGGTGCACACCTGTCTTAGTTTCTTTCCCTGTTGCTGTGATTAAATACTCTGACAAAAGGTAACAAGGGAGAAAGGGTTTGTTTTAGCCCACAGTTCCAAGTATAGTCCATTATGGAGGCAAAGTTAAGGAGGTAGTGGGGAGGCTGAAGTAGCCCATCCCGACACAGCCACAGTCCGGAAGCAGGGAAGCATGAATGCGAGCTAGCGTTCATCCCCCTTTTCCATTTTATACAGCCCGATATCCCCTGACTAGAAGGTGGTTCTCCTCACAGGTCTCCATGCCCAATTAATATGTTTCTCTATAGGTATGCATAGAGGCCCACCTCCCACGTGCTTCTAGATTCTGTCAAGTTGACAATTAACACAACTATCACAGCTACCCAGCATTGGTGGTGGGAATGGGAATTGTCTGAGCGTCAGGAATTCAATTTTCTATTAAAAATTCTTTAAACATTTCCCACGGCAAATTTGTATATTCCTAGGTCCCTCCTTTCTGTGGTCTTTGTTGCAATGAGCACAGGCTGGGTCCCTTGTTCCTTCCCATCCAGCTCCCGGCCACTGGCTAGCTTATACCTGAAATAACCACATGGAAATTGTATTAATTAAATCACTGCCTGGCCATTAGTTCTAGCCTCTTGTTGGCTAACTCTTACATATTGTTTTAACCCA
>JAQHUG010000077.1:2140276-2191905 GCA_028555095.1 Dicrostonyx torquatus
CCAAGAATTGTTCTCCATGTAGCTTGCAGGGAATGACACATTGGGGGCTGGGTAGATGGCTGTCTAGCAGACCAGCTCCCTGCTGGTGCTAGGAATGCTGAAGACACCTGGGGAGGGGGCCCCTGCCCATGTTGAGGTTTTAGGGAGTGGGGGGTCTGGGGTCCCAGGGCCACTGTTGTCTCACCTCTTATGTCCACCAAGTATTGGTCTCCATGGAGCTCACAAGGAATGACACATTGGTGGTGGGGTAGTTGGCTGTCTCTTCCCTCGTAATTTAACAGAGAATGAATATTTACCCTTTGTCCTTGCCATAAGACAATACAACTATAAGTTGTACACTGTCTAAATTTTTCTTCTACGTTTTGTGTATGCAGCCTTCTTATTGCTATTTAAATAAACACTCAAGAGCTGAATATGTTGCTACTCAGAGAGGATCCTGAGTTTAAAACCAGCCTGGGCTAAGCCATAAAAACTTGTCTCAAAAATGAAACAAAAAATAAATAAATTCAAATCAAAGCACAGAAAAAGAAATTATGTACAAGGACAAGAGTTTGACGTGAATCAGTTGTTAGCACTGGGCAGGACTTTTTCCATTTACATGTTTTCCTTGTCAGGAAGGGTGGTACATCCCTGCACTGTGGTTGTGTTTGGCGGATGCAAGCACTAAGAGTTTGCTTGCGTATCTCACAGCAGTGCTTCTTGCTGTACCAAAGGTCCTGCTAGTTGAGATGGCTTTGTGAATTCCACCTTTGATCCACGTGGAATGGCTTTCTCTACATTGCTTTCTGCCCTGCCTTTGAATTCCACTTTGAAATGGATACTGGCACATCTACATTTTTTCCATTGACATTTGTCTTTTAAATCTGCTCATACTTTCAAACTTAACCCTTTTGTAACCTAATTGCAAAAATTTGAGTCTCATTGCAAATATTTGGATACTCTTGAATTTTTGTTCAATTTGTGTGTCTGTGTCCACCACTAGGGAAGTAAATTGAATGACTTATACAGAACAATGAACCTGTTCTGACTGATGCCCACCATCTTGATTTACTCCTTTCTGTGTTGACAGGGGTTTTTGTCCCACCCATTCCTGCAGCCATGCAATCCCAAAGGAACACACAGAGGTCTATGTTATTTGTAAACTGGTTGGCCTATTATTAGCTCAGGTTTCTTATTAACTTTTACATCTGAAATTAACCAGTAATTCTTATCTGTGTTAGCCACGTGGCTTGGTACTTTTTATCAGTGAGGCATTCTCATCTTGCTTCCTCTGTGTCTGGGTGACACTGCAGACTAAGCCTTTCCTCTTCCCAGAATCCCCCTGTTCTGGTTGCCCCACCTATACTTTCTGACTGGCTATTGACCAATCAGCATTTTATTAAACCAATACTTGTGACAAAACTTTATAGGGTACAAGACCATTGTCAGACAGCATTTCTGTATTGTGATTTTTGTTGTGAATTTGTCTTCGTCCTCACTTTTCTTTTGATATATAGGCTGGCCATTGTAGGAGGAGCGCTGCTAGTTAGTTCCCATCTGCTTTGCAGCTCAGACCTGAAATAATCACACAGAAACTATATTAATTAAATCATTGCTTGGCCCATTAGTTCTAGCTTCTTACTAGCTAACTCTTATATTAATTTAACCCACTTCTATTAACCTGTATATCGCCATGTGGCTGTGGCTTACTGGGTAAAGTTCCTAACATCTGACTCTGGTGGCAACACCATGGCTTCTCTCTACTCTGCCCTTTTTTTCTCTCAGCATACAGCCTAGCTTTTCCCACTTAGTTCTGTTCTTCCCTGACATAGGCTCAAAACAATTCTTTCTTTATTAACCAATAAAAGCAACACAGAGACAGAAGAACCTCCCACACCATTTCCCCTTTTCTGTTTAAACAAAAAAGAAAGATATAACTTTAACATAGTAAAATTACATATAACAAAATAGGTATCAACTAAGAATTACAGTTACAATATTTATATCTACTTTATCTTTTATCATAACTAAGGAAAACTATAACTATAGCTATCTATCTATTCTTCAATTTCGTCAAAGACTCCAGAAGGATATAATATTACCTAAGTAAACAATAAGTTCATTATAAGCAATTTCCAAAACTCTATAATTGACATCTCACTGACTGGACAGTCATCCAAAGTTCTTCTGAACCGTTGGAACATCCATCTTCAGCCTACAGGCCCATAGTGTCCAGCAGACTTTTCTATGAAACAGGAAATTTCAAAGACAGTTCAGCCTATATTGGCAGTTTGTCAGTCACTTCTTCTGTGTCCTGTAGAATGTCTGGCAGACTCTTTCATGTAGCAGGAACCCCAAAGGACTGTATCACATTTAGGCAAGTTCAGCAGTCATTTCTCTGTTGGTTCTGCATGATAGTCTTTTGGTGGGCAAATCTAGACTGACCATGGCTGTCACTTTCTTAATGACTGTGATACTTGCCCAGAGCTGAAAAGATTTACCACCAGGGCTTTAGACCTACTCTTTCTAACCAGGCATAGTAATGCACACTTATAATCTTAGAACCCAGGAGGCAGAGACAGAAGGATTGTGAGTTCAGGGCCAGACTGGGCTACTAGAGAAGACCTAAACAAAAACCAAAGAAACAAACAACAAAATAAAACAAAATCTCCAAACTAAATGATCTGCTGCTTTCTTGTTTTCTAACCATTCATATTGGAAATCTGCTTTTCATTTTGTTTTGGATTCATTCAGTGGCCTTGGGACATTTAAATGAAAGCTTTCCCTAAAAGGTATTTCTGTTATCCAAACCCCAAGTATATTGTTTGGCTTTTGCTTGTGTGGTATGATGAGGTAACCTTTTTTTTCCCTAGTTTTTGATGGTGAAGTTGTGATTTTTATACACACTTCTGATTTAATCTTTATTAATTAAAGTTATATGCTTAGATGTCGTTATAAAAAAACACTGGTTGCATTTATAGTCTGTTTATAGCTGTCTGTTAATCAATTTTAAAGAAAACTCCACACTTAGCTTGTTTCGCTCCCACCTGCCCGATTCTTAAAGCCATAACTACACTTTATGTTTTGAAGGTGATTCCACTTTGTAAGGGCATTTCTACTAGTGCTTGACACAGAGAGAGATGCAGGGTTGCATTTTCATTTTGTAAATATTTCTCAGCATCCTCAAAACATGAACAAAACTGCTTTAAACCTTGGAGATAATTAATCACTAACCCTTGCAGCCTGATAATGTCGAGGAGTCTGAGGCAAGTCATTTACCCAGATAAATATCTTGTTTTCTTCTTTCAAGCTTAGAAAAAATGTGCTTATTAAAAGAACTCCCAAGTTTTCAAAGGATTTCTCATTATCTGTGTGCCAACTCTCTCTTGTCATCCTCGTTTCTGATTGTTGGTCTGGTCGTTCTCTTATGACCAAGGCTTCCTCTCCCACTAGTTCCTGTAGTAATATGTTTACATAATTAGCCAACATTTCTGTGCATTTTCCTTTTGCATATGTTCATATTCATTGCTCCACTACTTGAAATAGCCAAGGTAGAGAATCAGTCTTCCATCTAAGAACATAAAAAAAGATTTAAAAAAAAAAGTGGTTCATCTGCACAATGGAGTTGGGTTTAGCCACAAAGGACAAAATTATGTCATTTGCAGGAACATGGCTAGAACTGGAGGTCATAGTGAAATAAGTCATGCTTAGAGAGACAAATCCCCTGTTTTCTTTACTTTGTAAATCCCTGATTTGATGTAGTTTTACGAAACTATGTATGATATTATTATTTCCATCCCAAGGCTATGTAGGGGAAGGAATGGAAATAATGAAAGGGAACAGAGAGGGAGGGGAGATGATGGTCAAAGAACATGCTATTCTTGTCTTTATGAAGCCGATTGCTATGTTTCATGGACATTTCAAGATTGATGTGGGATCTCCTTCTGTATATGTATTGCTTTTATTGGTTGATGAATAAAGCTCTGTTGGCCAATGGCTGAGCAGAGTAAAGCCAGGCAGAAAATCTGAGCAGCGATAGAGAGTAGGTGGAGTCAGAGAGACATATGGGCTGAAGGAGTTCCCACAACACAAGATCATTTGTTGTCACTATTGCTGATCCTCCCCCCCCCGTCATGTGAGGTGACATGTTCCCAGGTCTAGGGATATAGTTTCGAACATGTCTGTTGGTCCTTATTTAGCTGATTGCAGTGCCTAACTTGGGACATGCAGGGTCCTCTCACCTACACTCCACGCATAAGAGCCGGTGGATTGGGTCCCTTCTTCTTCCTCACCTCTGTCCCAAAGTCACTCACTTCCTTGTGCTTGCTCACTAGGAATGATGTTTCTCCCCATGAAGCATCTGTTGTGTGGATGGGTGCGATTGACTATTTCTTCTGTTCTAGGACACTCGTTCCTCTTGCTGAATGTAGCTATGCTCTTCCTTCAGAGGGATGTCTTACCTCCATATCCACCTGGCATCTAATTCCATACCGTAATTAAAATACTTTGCATCCTGAGCAATGGTACCATACCACGTGGTTCAGCTTTGAAGGGTAGATGAAATCTGATTTTATCTTCTGAGAGAATCAACATGCCCGCAGTGGTCTCCGTCACCACCCCCTTTCCTTTGTTTCTGGGATATTTTGTGCCCATAGTCTGTGGCTGTGCTCCAGAGAGATTTTTAAATATATTAAACTTCTCTTCTTGGTCACTGAATACCAAACAGTTTTCTCTAATTGACTATCTTTGAGTCTTTTCTTAGCTTTTAAAACCAGATTTTATCTGTTTACCTGTTTTTTAAAAGAAACCATCCCTCCTTTTCATGGAAACCAAGATTCCTTGAATTTCTAAAGAATACAAAGCAGGTTGTCTGAAATTTAATGGCATTTCATGGAGGGAATCATTAATTTTAGAAAAGTTTATTTTCCTTCATTCTTTGTTTTTGGTTCTTTTTAAATTTAGAAATGTATCATCCTAGGCCCTGTATTGGATAAACTTTTCATTTTTTTATGACTTGTAAATGAATATGGTTCTGTCTGTCTTTGTGTGTTCTCTTATAACAAATAAATGGATTATATGGAGTACTCTTTATTCTCTGTTCTGGTGTTGCTTGTGACCTCATTGGCACAGATACAAGTGTAGTGCATTCCATGGTGTGAGTGTGTGCACACATGTGAACACATGTTTCTGTGATATGATACCGGTGGCAGAAATAGTGACAGACACATTTTGGTGGCTACATATACATGAAGGAGCTTTTCTATTAATGGGACTAAATGAGTTATTTTTCTTATCTTTGTTGGTAATGTTGGAATGTCTACTCCCTCTAAAATTTTAGTCCCTCAAGCGAAGAGGTAGGGTCATAGTACTATCCATGGGTGGTACCCAAATGAATTAGTGCCTGTATGAGAGGAGTGGCTTGAGGGAACAGGTTTAGTCCTTCTTTCCCTCGTCTACCATGTGACAATGCAACAAGAATATGCTACACTGGAAACCAAGAACAAACTCTTTCTAGGCGTTGAATTTCTGAGCACCTTGATCTCGTACTTGCAAGACTCAGACCTTAGAGTGCTATATTTCTATTACTTATAAGCTATTCAAGGTGTCTTGTTAGAGCATTAGGTAGGTATCACTCTCCTAAGTTATCCTGTTTCTAGTACAGATTGGAAATGTAACTGAGTGTTTGTAGTTGTTATTTAAGTTCAAATACAGGGACCTGGAGAGTGCTCAGGAGGTAGAGACTGCACCATCTTAGCATCATTGGCGATGTGCCTTGGTCTTTCCAGGTAAACCCTGGTCTGTATAAGGCAGTGCATCCCTTTCTGCTTTTACTGTGACAGGTAGACTTTGAAAAAGGACAGATTTATTTTGGGCCCTGGTCTCAGAGGGTTCATCAATGGTTTCATGGGCTGAACATCATCCTGATATAAGCACATGTCAATGGAGAGCTATTGATGTCACGGCACAGAAGGAAACAAAGTGAGGGAAGAAATGACCTATCCTCGGTGACACCTTCCTCTAGCCAGGTCTTGCCTCTCAAAGTTTCTATGGTGTCTCTAAATAGCATCCCGAACTGTTGGCCAGATATTCAAAACATGCCAGTGAGGGACTCATCAGATTTCAAATGGGAAGCAAAGGGAGATCTACCCACACAAAGGGGTGGCTCTCTCTTTGGAGGACATCAGTTTCTAGGCCCTGGAGGATAGAGCTTGCCCTAGTGGAGCTGGGACTGGGAGGTGCTAATATATCCTCATGCACTGGCAACACTCTGTTCTGTGTGTGTTGTTCCTCAGTGTAATCATTAATAAAAGTCCTTGCTTATCTTAAGAGTGACCCGGTGTGGATGATTCATTGTGTATTCCTTAGTGAAGGGGTGGGAGGAGGTGCCAGCAGCTAGGGGCGGGCAAGACAAATGTTCGCACAGTGTTCTGTGATGTTAAGAGGCTGCTCTGCTCCCGTCTGCAGGCGAGCTAGTTAAGGTTGGACCAGACATGTTTTATGTAGTGGTTTCCCCTCCCCTCCTCCTTGCTCCTCCCTCAATCTCTTCATCCACCCTGATGCTCTCAGGATGCTCATCTGGGGATGAAGCCTACCCTGGAAAAGGATGCTATGTAATTTGTATGTGACACAGAGCCTGCCTGCTACTCTTATTTTTGAACTCCTTCTGGGCCCCTTGCTTGACTGAGTGCAATGAATGAGGTGTCATTTAAGAGATTGTGATATAGAGATCACAAGTATTAGGCCAAAAGTACAAACTATTAATTGATTAAAAAGTAATTAATGAAAACCTAATTAAAGCCGACATTCTGAGCATGGCACTCCTGGAATCCTGGGACAGTCTCGATTGCCAACTTTCCTCTGAGATCTCCATGTATAATTGAGAGGTATTAGGCGCTAATGGATGAGATTAATATGAAATTTAATTAATGAAAAAGGAAATTAAATCTGAGTTTTGTTTAAAAAGATTCCCAGAGACAGATACATTGCCCCAGAACAGTAGGTGTTGGGAGGTTCATTAATGAAAATCTTTACAAGTGACAGATGTCACCTGCTGAGACAACAACCTTCTTTCTCCTTGCCACTGTCATCCTGCGTCATTTGTCTCCATTACACTATGTGTGATGTCAACTCGGGAGGTTGTACAAAATAAGGGGAAGTGGTAGAAGTTTGCCCTCATTCCCAAACAGAGAAAGAACATTCTGGAATCCTTCTCGTGTAACTTCCCAGATAGGAAGGAGTAAATAAAGATTGGCCTTATTGAATGCCAAGTCAACATAGAGTATTATATTAAAATTTGTTTCTCCCATGGTTGTATAAAAAAATTAACTTCATTTTCTATGCAAGTGGGCCTGCGCCTAGAAGGGTTGTTGAGCATGAAGAGTACAAAGTTCCTGATGATGTCGGCTCTCTGGGTGATCCCAGGGACCACAGCTTGACCTCTCATGGGGTTTGCTGTTCTATTTCATTGGTCTGTCATTAATCACTTCTGGTTTTGATTTTTTTCCCTCATGAAATGAGTTGGGGAGTTTAGGCATGTATGCTCAAGACAGCTCATCATACCATTCTAGATGTTTCTGAAATTCACTGTTGGGAGGAGACCTTGTTGGAAACGTGCATATTAACATTGGGCTATAGCCTAGAAGGTGTGTTTGCATGGGTGATTTAAGTATAGGCATCTTTAATACTAAGTGGAAATGAAGTCAAATGCCTCTGGCCCCAGAATGAAGGAACCGCAGAGGTGAGTATCCTGACCTTAGATTGTTGTCATCCTGGGCCCCACCTGTTCCTTTGTCCGTGGCTCTTTGCTCAATGTATAATACTTAGCAATACACATCATTTTTGGTCCCTTCTTTGGGGAGAAGACCAATGTTTGGCATGGTCTCGATTGCATCTGTCATAGCAAGAGCTATCGTCTGGTGTGAAAGTGTGAGCTGATAGTGTTTGGAAATGTGCCATCTTTGGTCTGTCTTCCCCTTTCCTTGGGTTGCTTTTCTTCCCACACTTTCCCTGCCCCTCACAGTAAAAGCAGCAAGAATGTTCGATCTTGGTCTCTTGGCCTTGCTTTCCAGGCTGTCACTGTGACTGTGGCCGGGGAATTATAGGCAACTTATTTTAGGAAGCCCTGGCTGCATCACTTGGTAAATGGGATGATAACAATAGTTTTTGCATCGTTGGAAGAACATTAATAGATGAGAATTGCTATTAGAAAGAGGTATTAACATCACCAAAATAATCACTGTTATGTGTTTGGGCAGTTTGGAAGGTCCTGAGTATGGAGTTAGGTGGTCAAGCAAACACTGTTCTAAAACTGTGCTTTCGTAACTTGCTTCAAAGCCACACGTGACAGCAAAGAACCCAGGGTTAGAGATAGGTGTGGGAAACCCTCCCACTGCAGGCTTTTAAGGAAGAGCCTCTCAGGGTTTACCTTGTTTAGTTCTTTCTAAGTTATGAACCTGAACCACCAAGCCGTTCCTGTCACTGTCCCCTGTCAGGCTGTGGTCAGGATTAACGGTGTTAACACAGCAGAGCCTGAGAAACAGTGTGTGGTACACAGTAAATTCTCAGTGTTAATGATCATCATTAACATGACTGATAGGACAGCATGCACTGTGCATCGCCAAGGGGGGACATAGAGTTTTCAGTGGCTCTTACACTCACATTATCCACAATTGCCTCTCTCCTCTTCTCCATCTTTGCCTGTCCAAGCCTCCCCTCTTCCCCTGCTTTCCTTCTTTTCCTCTCATCATTTCTCTGTCATCTCCCTTCTCTTCCAACCTGCCCCACCTTGCTATCTTCTTTTCTAATATTGTAGTCCCAAGGACTTATTTTTAAAAAAGAGAAAGATTTATTTATTACATATACAGTGGTCTGCCTGCATGCAAGAAGACAGCATCAGATCTCATTATAAAATGGTTGTGAGTCACCATGTGGTTGCTGGGAATTGAACTTGGGACCTCTGGAAGAAGAGGCAGTGCTTTTAACCTCTGAGCCACCTCTCCGCCCCCCCAAGGACTTCTTGAACATAGCTTCTTCAGATGGAAGTGTCCCATTGTCATTTAGAGCATGGGACCTTGATGCAGTCAGCTAGGCTCAGAGAGGTAATTGCCCGTCTATTGCATGTGCCAGCTTGCCTTAGAGGAGGGAAGGTATTCTGTCTCCACCCCTTGTTCTTACACCCAGGTACCCGTAGATGGTCCAGGACTTAAACACACACCTGGCTGTGCATCTTCCACATGCTTTGTGCTGCTGTCACATCTGGCTGTGCATCTTCACGTGCTTGTGCTGCTGTCATTGTGGACGGCATATGCCACTTACCATTCTGAAATTTGCAGGGTGCCATGGCTGTCCAGTAGGCACATTTGCATGTTACATAATAGTTTAATCCTAGATGGCACTGAAGGCCACAGGATGTCATATCCACATGCTACTTCTTCCTCAGTCAGGGTCAGGAAAGTCAGCCAGGATTGCTTACCCAGGCTTTCTACCAGTTTTCCCTTTGATATCTACTCACGAAGCAATGCCCTCCTCATGATTATACTTCTTAATAATTCTCTCTAGGGAAGAAGGTTCTGATAAGATACTTGAATATGTGGTCAGTTTGCAAGGTATTCTGGGAAATCAGTACCTTGGAATATAGGTCACCCAGCAATCTCCTATGAGTTCAGTCCATCTTGTTGAGTCCCCCTGAGACTCACAAACTCTGGCACGGTAAATTTAAGAATGTGCAGTCATGAGTGCCTCTGCCTAGGTGAGGCTACCACGGTCAAGTGGTCTTACAGAGAGAGTTTCAGAGAGGTCCCTGAGCTGCTGTGGCATTTTCAGACCCACCTGTTTCCCAGGCTGTGGTACTTCCATCCAAAGAGGTCACAATCAATCAGGAGTAGGTGATATCTTCCCCCTCTTTTCCTTCTCATCTGCAACCCTAATAGCACACATTGCTCATTGTGGTCTGTACTTCAAGGCTGGAACCAGGGTGTTGGTATCTTCTCCTGGAATGGAAGTTTGGTGTTAACAATATTTACTTTGTCAGGTCATGCGTCTGGCTTTTTATCCACACCATTTCGTATATTTTCCAGGGCAACTATGAGAGGTAAGTGCAGTTATCCTTGATTTGCTGCTGGGGAAACAGAGGCTGAACTAGGATTTAAACTCTGGGATAAGTGACTCAACCAGGCATTGATGCTTGATGGTACTTTTTGGTTTTTCTTTGACTCCCTCTTTTCACTGCTGCTTTCTTAGACATGTGCCATGGGTAGATGGTGCACCACCCTACACCCACTCTTGTTTTTGAAGTATGTTCATAGTCCCAAGTCCTGAAATCTTAGTCATTGAGGATTAGAACTTCATCTTTCATAGCTACTGTGTATCCTTATTGTCCAACAGCATGCCTGACACATGGTATGCATGTAAGAATACCAGGAATGATAAATGGGCAGGCAACTCACTTTAGAACATTATTATGGTGGGTAAATTGCCTATCATCTATTCATCTACTATTCTTTATGCTCTTTTCCATTTATCCATCCACCCACCTATCCACATATACATTTATTTATCTACTAATCACCCTTGCCTCCCCATTTGCCCATGTATCATAATTGTACATGAATGTGTCCATCCATATCTTGATCCACCCATACATCTACCCATTTTTTAATCAATAGAGTCATTCATCGACTGACCATACATCCATCTATTCATGAATTCTTCTACTTCCATCCACATAATCATCACTTGTTCTCACAAACATAAATCATAACCATTTCATCTGTCCATCCATCCCTCCCTCCACCTGTCTATTCATCTTTGTGTCTGTTCAACCGTTTCATCGGTCCATCCATCCATTCATTCATCTTTTGTTCTCTTATCCATCCAACCAGCCAATTTTTCAGAGCAGGCAAAAGGCAAATCACATCTGGTCCCCCTATGTCAGATTCAAGTAAGAACTATGAAATTGATCTAAGATGAAGGAAATACAGCATTATATCTTATTTTGAGAGTGAATCAAGATAAAAGCAGACACTTTATGAGTTAATGAGTGTCTTAAAATTTGAAACTTCATCTAAAATATTAAAATGCAACCTGTGCTTTTTCCTCATTTTTCTCTGTAGATGATCAGTAACAGCCTGAGTAATTCAGATAAAACACCTTGCCTGTTAGAAAGCTACGTGCACTATGGGTGCAAACCAGAGGTTGCAGACACGTTAATATTGAAGAGCTTGGGGACTCCCTAAAGCTACGGTGTGGCGTGTTGTACAAGTACTGGATTACTAAGTAGATTTTTTAAATAGTGTTCAGCTAGGGGATATTGGGTCTTTCCTTGTGTCTGTCATAGCAGGGCCACCCTGGGATACAGGAGATCCCAGCTCCGCCTCTGAGGTTGGGATTTGGTGGTACTCATGAGAGGATACAGGGGATTCCATACATACAGGGGTCCTGTAGACTCCTGCCTGTGGTCATAGCTAACAAAGTAGCTGGGTTATAAGGGAGGCGATTACCAGTGTACAAGCTTCATAAATATGAGATGAGACGGCTGGGGTGGAAATCAAAGTTGAGATGCTCAAAAATAAAGCGTGAAAGAGCCCTGGCCCCGTCTAAGAACAGGATTGATCTCTGTACGCTGGCAGAATGTACAATTTCCCTTCACTTACTACAGAGTCTCTGTTTCTATAGAAACCGCCAATTTTATAGACAGATTGGCTCTGTGAGAAGGCACTGTGGGTTCAGTTTGAAGCCAAGTGCCATCAGGGCAAGGCGCTCCCAACCCCGAGGAAGGGGCTTTCTTCTGTGCTTGCTAACTAGCTCTCCTGGGGATGGTTAATGACGACGAGGCTTGGAACCTGTCAGAATTATTACAATAACACTTGCAGGGTTGTTTTCCTTCTTGGAGCCCCGAAACACTAGCAGGTCTGCACATTATGGAGTGCTCTCATGGAGGTCAGAATCAGATCCGTTTGTTCATCAGATACACGCTGCTATCTTAGCACCGAACACTATGCAAAGCCCTGGAGGCTGCACTCCAGGAGTGGAGGACGACAGGCGGAAGAATAGCTTCATTTTAGTTGACAGAGAGGTGTCTCTGTCTATGGCCACATTGGAGAGAAGGTTCTGATGTTTAGTGGAGCTCATGAATAATTTGGCAAAGATAGGCAATAACCACGTGCGCCAGTCACCTTCAGTGCATAACAAATGACCCCATACCGAGTTGCAAAGCAGACCATGGTGGCATATACCTGTAACTCAGGTATTCAGGATGCTGAGGCCAGAGCATCAGGCTAGCACAGGCTATTATTGAGGTCATGTATCAAAACAAAAAGCAAAAGAAAACATGTACCTAATGACACAAACCAACAGTGCTTCTAGGTGTTCAGAAATCTGGACCATGAATTGGCAGACACGGTGGGAAGATGCCCCCCTGCTCTTAGTTTGGGGTTTCAACTTGGGTGAGCCTAAGGCAGAAATGACTGGCATAGTTTAATGAGTTCTCATAGCTAAAACCTTGGTTTTCCCTGTGACATATTGGAGCGGATGTGTTCAAGAACGGTTCTCTTTTTTTTAAAGGTATTTTTGTATTTTATTTTTTATTATTTTAAAAAATTTAAATTTAAATATGTTCTGATCATACTCTCCCCCTCCCTACCCACCCAACTTTAAGTTCTTTTTTTAATTGATTTTATTGAGACCTACATTTTTCTCTGCTCCTCTCCTTATCTCTCGCCTCCCCTTCAACCCTCTCCCATAGTCCCCATGTTCCCAATTTACTCAGGAGATCTTTCCTTTTTCTACTTCCCATGTAGATTAGATCTATGTATGTCTCTCTTAGGGTCCTCATTGTTGTCTAGGCTCTCTGGGATTGTGATTTGTGGGCTGGTTTTCTTTGGTATATGTTTAAAAGCCACTTATGAGTGAGTACATATGATAAATGTCTTACTGGGTCTGGGTTACCTCACTCAATATGATGCTTCCTAGCTCCATCCATTTGCCTGAAATTTTCAAGATGTCATTATTTTTCTCTGCTGTGTAGTACTCTGTTGTGTAAATGTACCACATCCATTCTTACATCCAATGTACCTTACCCATTCTTCAGTCAAGGGACATTTAGGTTGTTTCCAGGTTCTGGCTATGACAAACAATGCTGCTATGAACATGGTTGAGCACTTGTTCTTGTGGCATGATTGAGCATCCTTTGGATATATACCTAAAAGTGGTATTGCTGGTTCTTGAAGAAGGTTGTTTCCTAATTTTCTGAGAAATTGCTATGTAGATATCCAAAGGGGCATACCACCTTGTACTCCCATCAGGAATGCAAGAGTGTTCCCTTTACCCCACATCCTGTCCAACATAAGTTGTCATCAGTGTTTTTGATCTTGGCCATTTTTACAGGTATAAGATGAACTCTTAGAGTTGTTTTGATTTGCATTTCTCTGATGACTAAGGATGTTGAGCATTTCCTTAATTGTCTTTCAGGCATTTTAGATTCCTCTGTTGAGAGTTCTCTGTTTAGGTCTGTACTCCATTTTTTTAATTGGATTATTTGTTCTTTTGACGACCAATTTCTTGAGTTCTTTGTATATTTTGGAGATCAGATCTCTGTCTGATGTGGGGCTGGTGAAGATCTTTTCCCACTCTGTAGGCGGTCGTTTTGTCTTGTTGACCGTGTCCTTTGCTTCACAGAAGCATTTCTGTTTCAGGAGGTCCCATTTATTAATTGTTTCTCTTAGTGTCTGTGACACTGGGGTTATATTTAGGAAGTGGTCTCCTGTGTCAATGGGTTCAAGTGTATTTCTCACTTTTTTTATGAGATTCAGTGTGTCTGGCTTTATGTTGAAGTCTTTGTTCCATTTAGACTTGAGTTTTGTGCATGGTGATAGATATGGATCTATTTTAATTATTCAACATGTTGATATCCAGTTATGCCAGCACTATTTCTTAAATATCATTTCTTTTTTCCATTTGATATTTTTTGCTTCTTTGTCAAAAATCAGGTGTTTTTGAAGGTGTGTGGATTGATATCCGGGTCTTCTATTTGGTTCCGTTGGTCCTCCTGTCTATTTTTATGTCAACACCAGGCTGTTTTCAGTACTGTAGCTCTGTAGTAGAGTTTGAAGTCAGGGATTGTGATGCCTCTAGAATTTCTTTTATTGTTCGGGATTGTTTTGGCTATCCTGAGTTTTTTGCTTTTCCATATGAAAATGAATAAGTACCATTCTATTGAGGTCTGTGAAGAATTTTGCTGGGCATTGCATTGAATCTATATATTGCTTTTGGTAAGATTGCCATTTTTACTATGTTAATTTTACCTACCCAAGAGCATGGAAAATCTTTCTACTTTCTGGTGTCTTCTTTGATTTCTTTCTTCAAAGATTTAAAGTTCTTGTCATACAGGTCTTCCACTTGTTTGTTTAGAGTTACTCTGAGATATTTTATGCTATTTGTGGCTATTGTGAAGAGTTATGTTTCTCTGATTTCTTTCTCAGCCCATTTATCATCTGTGTACAGGACAGCTACTGATTTTTTTGAGTTAATCTTGTATCCTGCTACATTACTGAAAGTGTTTATGAGTTGTAGAAGTTCCTTTGTAGAATTTTTGGGGTCACTTATGTAAACTATTATATCATCAGAAAATAGTGAGAGTTTGACTTCTTCTTTTCAAATTTGTATCCCCCTAATCTCCCTTTGGTGTCTTATTACTCTACTAGGACCTCAAGAACTATATTGAATAGATATGGAGAGAGTGGACAACCTTGTTTTGTTCCTGATTTCAGTGAGATCACTGAGAGTTTCTCTCCATTTATTTTGATGTTGGCTGTTGGCTTGCTGTATATTCCTTTATTATGTTTAGATATGTTCCTTGTATCCCTGCTCTCTCCAAGACCTTTATCATGAAGGGATGTTGTATTTTGTTGAAAGCTTTTTCAGCATCTAATGAGATGATCATGTGGTTTTTAATATTTAAGTTTGTTTATATGGTGGATTACCTTGACAGATTTTTGTATGTTGAACCATCCCTGCATCTCTGGTATGATGCTGACTTGATCATGGTGGATGATGGGTCTGATGTGTTTTATTGAGTATTTTTGCATCAATGATCATGAGTGAGATTGGCCTGTAATTCTTTTTCTTAGTAATGTCTTTCTGTGATTTGGGTATCAGGGTAATTATAGCCTCATAAAAAGAGTTTGGCAATATTCCCTCTGTTTCTATTGTATGGAACAATTTGAGGAGTATTGGTATTAGTTCTTCGAAAATCTTGTAGAATTCTAAGCTGAAACCATCTGGTCTTAGGCTTTTTTAGGTTGAGAGAGTTTTGATGGCTGTTTCTATTTCAAGAACGGTTCTTCTATTCATACGGCTACACTCGGTTGGGAGGTCTGGGGACAAGATGACATTAGATTGTCTCTGCACTACTCCTCCACTGCCCAAGTGGCTGACTCGAAGAAACATAACTTCTTTCCTGGCAATGGAAGCTTGGAGGCTTGTGAGCTGGCTTCAGAATTCTCAACTATCATGGCTGCCGTATTTTATGGGAGATTGCACAAATCACCAATGAAGGCTGGAGTGGATGTAGGGAGAGAAGAGGGCCGGGTGCTCTCTCTCAGCTATGGAATGGTGCCCATGGCCTCCAGGGAAGGAACTGATGGCATGCGTCTTTTGAGAGTTTCCCCACTGAAAGCATCTAGACGTTTCTTTTCTGTATCAGGGTGTGGTTGGAGTGGAGGAAATAAACACCATGATAGGATTATCATTAGGGGACTGATCTACAATCTGGGGTGAGAAACACGGGTGTGGCCTTGCTGTGGAGAGTAATTCCTCTCATCAGGCCAGATTTGAGTTCAGAGATACAGTCCCAGGAACATGTCCATGTGGTAAATGAAAATGGCTACAAATATGTGGCTATGTGATATAATAGCTTTGTGTTAACTTAGGCCTAGTGACACAGCAGTCAATGCCCTCTCTGGGATGGCCAGTTATGTAGGACACACTCAAAATTATCTTGAACACAATATTAGGTCATTTAAGAGAAAAAGCATTGAGACCTTCAAGCATAATGAAATCCTGAAGCACATGCTGCTCTTTGGATCTCTCTCCTCTCTCCTCATTTTTCACTTTTGTGAGATGGCTGAACCACGCCCCCAGGTATACATTCTTCATAGGGAGACAGGATGAACAAATGCCCTTACCTTTGAATTCAGTGGGAAAAGGAGGACATTTTATCACCAGCCAGCCAAATCCTGGACCAGACTTGCTATGTCTGGATCACTTGAAAATCCCTAAACCAGTCATCTAGGCCAAGGACATGGGGTGGGAACCATGATTGGCCAGTCTTTGGTTACTACTGTTCTTCTTTTAACCCAGCCATCCACCCAGCCCAGGGGATGGAAGGTTGTGATTAGCCCCCTTTGGGGCTACCTACACTCAACACAGGCTGGAATAAGTTCTCCCAAAGATGCCCCAGGTGTTCTTAGAGACTGCTGATGCACAAAAGGCTGTAGAGTAAAATAGACAGACTGCCTATCAGGGTGTGGCTAAAGCAAAACAGATCAATATGAGCTAGGAACAGTGTTGGATTAGAAAGGAAAGGGGCCTGGGCAGACCCCAGAGAGCTGCTCATGGGGGTGCTGCAGAAATAGACATGCTAGGCATGTGCTGAGGTAACATTGGGTATGACCGTGATTGCTTCAGATTGAGAAGGCTACTGAAAAATAAGGAGAAACAGGGAGGTTGGGTTTGATCCTCGCTCATACTGTACATATGAATATGTACAACTCATGTGAGGATAAAAATGAATAAAAGATGTTGAACATTTCTTATAGTCATCAGAGAAATGCAAATCGAAACAACTCTAAAATTCCACCTTACACCTTTAAGAATGGCCAAGATCAAAACCACTGATGACAACTTATGCTGGAGAAGTTGTGGGGAAAAGGGAACACTTCTTCATTGCTGGTGGGAATGCAAGCTGGTACAACCCCTTTGGATATCAGTGTAGCAATTTCTCAGAAAATTAGGAAACAACCTTCCTCAAGAACCAGCAATACCACTTTCTGGTATATATCCAAAGGATGCTCAATCATGCCACAAGGGCATGTGCTCAACTATGTTCATAGCAGCATTGTTTATCATAGCCAGAACCTTGAAACAACCTAAATACCCCTTGACCAAAGAATGGATAAGGAAAATGTGGTACATATACACAGCAGAAAAAAAATGACATTTTTGAATTTTGTAGGCAAAGGGATGGAGCTAGGAAGCATCATATTGATGAGGTAACCCAGACCTACAAAGACATTTATCATATGTACTCACTCATAAGTTGTTTTTAAACATAAACCATAGAAAACCAGCTCACAAATCACAATCCCAGAGAACCTAGACAACAATGAGGACACTAACAGAGACATACATAAATCTAATCAACATGGGAAGTAGAAAAAGACAAGATCTCTTGAGTAAATTTGGAGCATGGGGACCTTGGGCGAAGGTTAAAGGGGAGGGGAGGGGAGGGAGGGGAACAGAGAAAAATGTAGAAGAGCTCAATAAAAATCAATAAAAAAGATAAGGAAAAATGAATAAAAGATACTGAAATGGAGGTCTCAAGGAGAAAAACCAGCAGCTGAAGAGAAGATGCACTTCAAGAGAAGACTCATCAGGCATGGTGACAACTCGATCTCAGCTCTCACTTGGGAGGTGGAGGCAGAAGGGTCAGGAATTTGAGGTCATCTTCAGCTAGATAGCAAGTTAGAAACCAGCCTGGATACATCAGATTGTCTCGAAAAGGAAAGAACTCCAGGGGAGGCGCCAGCTGGAAATGTCCTTCAGAAGTGAAATGAGATTCACTTGCATTCGCCTTTGATCAACAAGTGCTCAGAACACCTATGAAGGGCCATGTGACAGAGATATGCGTGAACAATACAGATTTCCCTGAGTTCGTGGGTCTGAATCCCAGACAAGGAGGAAGGTGGTAATTAGAGTCAATGACAAGTGATTTTAGTGTGAAGATTTCTGGGGAGTCGAGGTGTGTTTTTGTGTTCTGGGCGAAGAGTGTGTGGACAGTGACATGGTGGGAAAGGTAGTTATTGCCCTGGCTCGAAACTCCACTGTCTAAGACGGGGAAGGAACCAGGGCTGGAGGCAGAGAGAGCCGATTTTATTCTTTTCAGTTTTAGAAATAAGATCTGAGCTCACTCTTTCTGTGCACCTGTTATTTGTGCCCTCGTCTGTTGTGATATTCTGTTTGGTCTGGTCCCTAGGAAGAGACCTGGCTATTTTTCTCTGCTGGAAGGAGGCACAGGCTGGTGCTCGCAGGGACAGAAGCTGCATTAGAACTTTCCTTGCCTCTAGGAGAGCAGGAAGGAGCCCCGTCTCTCTTTGGTGTCTCAGCTTCCAGGGCCAGGGGAATCTGGGTAGCATGAAGACACAGCCAGATGCAAGAAGGCTGCATTTTAACAAGCTTAGGTCTCCCAGCTAAAGACAACAAATAGCCCTACCTTCCTGTGGGTTTGCATGCTCTGTGAGCAACGTCCCTTCTTCCCTGGTGTGCCAGCTACTGTGAATGGCACATTGGGTGAAATGCAGGTAGTGCAGGCTGGGGGCTGGGGTAATGTAGATAATTGGTCCCCGGGTAACTGAGAGTTGATTGTAATTAACCTAATTTCAGAAGTGAGGCTCAAGATCCCATACCTGCAGCTTCCAAGCAATTCCAGCTAGAATTTCTCACCTGCTCTACTCTACTCTATCAGAGGTTTGACACTGGGGTCCAGTGAGGTTTGCTCCCTGGGTGACATTTGGGAGAGTCTGGAGACATTTTTGACTGTCATGATAGGGGAGAGGGACTGATGGCACCTGGTGGTTGGAGACTGGGGATGCCATTGAGTAAACAAGGCACAGGGCAAAGTCCAGGACATGCGGTGTCGACATGTCATGGCTGGGAGATGGCTCACTCAGTAGATGCTTGCTTCATAAGCGTAGGACCCCTAGAATCCATTTGAAAATGGCAAGTGTTGGGCTGGAATGATGACTCATTTGTTAAGAGTGCTCATCCAGGAGCTGGAGAGATGGCTCAGCATTTAAGAGCATTGGCTACTCTTCTAGAGGTCCTGAGTTCGATTCTCAGCAACCACATGATGGCTCACAACCGTCTATAGTGGGATCTGATGCCCTCTTCTGACCTAAAGACGATAGAACACTCATACATAAAATAAATAAATCTTTAAAAAAAAAAAAAAGAGTGCTCATCCAGAGGACCTGAGTTTGGTTCCCAGCCACCTATTTTGAGTGGCTCACAAACACTTGCAATTCTGGACTCCAGGAATCCGATGACATCCCCCTTCCTGGACTCTGTTCGCAGTGCACTCACTCACAGGCACATACAGATACATAGACACACACATACACATAAGATACAGTTTTTAAAAAGGAGGTCAGGTGTGAGTGTGTGTGTTTATAATCCCAGTGGGAGGTAGAGATAGGAGGGTCCCTGGGTCTTGCTGGCCACCCAGTCAAGCTAAATCACTGACTTCCATGTTCGGAAAGAGCCACAGTCCCAAATGTAAGGTGGAAACTGATTATAGAGGAAAACATCTGATGTCTGTCTCTGGCATCCTATTACATTTGCACATGGGTACCCATACATGTATAGAGGAAAACATATGTTGTCTGTCTCTGGCATATGCACATGGGTACCCATACATGTGCACACATAGACTATCACAAATTTAAAAGTGGGGGGACCCACAGCAGTGTGAAGAAATCTGAGACACCCTGTGAACACATCCTGCTCTTTGAGGAAAGGAGGGTCCTATGATTTTGGGCAAAGAAGATGGGGAGATCCGAGGCTACATAGGTACTGTCTCTGCATTCACAGGAAATGAACAGGATACTCCTTCTGGAGGCATTCAGTACAGAGCCAGGCTTTTGACATAGAATCCTTGGATGTATTCATAGTCACAACTCAGGGCTTTAGACTAGAGCACTGATAACATTCTGGCCCACTGGTATGCCTGCACCACACTTGGCTGATGCCTCAGCAAGATCAGACCACAGTCTTTTCTACCTCAGTCTGAAATATGGCACCATTTAAACTCTTGGAGGTTTGGGGATTTCTAAGCTTGTTTTCTTCAGCAAAAATGCACAGGCACTTAAATATTAATATTTTACCTTTCTCTCTGTGGGTTATGGGCTCTCAGAACCTGAAGAGTTGGACACCGGTTCCTAATGGGTCTGAAGTAAATGAGCATCCTGTCACTGGCCATGGGTTTCCCCAAGTGGTTCATTGGCTAAGAATTACCCAAGGGGCTGCCACCTTCTGCAGACAAAATTTTTCACCAGATGTAATTGAGAGTCCATCATCTTTCAGTGGGTCTGGGTAGATTGAAAGAGACTGGTTGTCTGTTCTGTCATGAACCCACTCTGGCTTGGCATCTTTAAACGGCAAGTGGCCTAAACCTGGATGGACAAGAGATCCCTGCTGCAGGATGGATGAAGCTCTTACAGATGTGTCTGACCTGTCGCCCCTTACAGCATGCATCCCAGAAGAGCTGTGGATGTGGCCCTACACATCTGCAGGTGATGATTCTATGTTACAAAGTCAAAACGAAATCAATTCCTCTGTCAGAGCATCGTGCTTATCTGAGAAAAGCAGACTCGGGAACTCACACAGTGTCTCTCACAGTGCATGACTGTGTCATGAGAGGTCCCGAATTGTCAGATCAGGGGAGGGGTATCACACTAGTGGCTGGGGACAGGGAGTAGGGACAGTGACTGCAGGGTTTTCTTAGGAGGTAGTAAACTTTGGAACTCCACAGACGCGGTAGCCACACAACCTTGTAAATGCTTCAAGTGTCATTAAGTCACCCACTTCAAAACTGGTTCTGTCGTGCGAGTGTCACCACCAAGGGGAAAAAAGCCTTTTAGGTAGAGCAGTTGAGCTGGCCTGTTTCCAGGTCACTAGACCCAGCCTGGAGCCTTGGAAGAAAGAGTGTGGCTGCCCCGTGGGACGTCTCTGCTGTGCTGGGCACTAGAATCAGGGAACATGACTGGGGCTTCATCTGTGCCCTGGCTCATTGGAAGTGGGAAATGGAGCTCCACATTTACTTCAAGGCAGATTAGTCCCAGGAGAGACAGCTGACCCGCAGCAAATTCTCTTTCTTTTTGGAAGGGTACATCCTGGGAGATGCCCAGTAGTGCCTGGGAGAAGGAAGACTCCTACTGCTGCCATTGAAAGCGTGGGGTGGTCAGTGCGCTGACTCAGTGTAGCTAGACACAGATGGGGGAAGAAAAGGAGCCCATTTCTATTAAACATGGGGTGGCCCATGGAGGGAGCATGTGGACACTGATAAATCCTGGATCTGAGATTCGTTCTTCACTAGCCTTGATTGGCAGTAACAAGCAGCTGGCGTTCATTACCCGTATGACCTTGAAAACTAGTTGACCTCTGTGTTAGCATTTCCTCAGCTACAACAAGCTGGTGATAATGCCTACCCTATGGGAAGTTTTGAGACTTGGACCAGATTAAATATATGCATTAATAGTTTATACAGGTTATCAGACACATAGAAGATATGTCCCTGTTTGCTATTGTATAAGTAAATATATAATGTATATCTTACATAAATAAAAACTATATTGATATTTAATATGTAACTATGTAAAGTACACTTATATATAATATAAAAATATTGCATAGATCATATGTCATACCATATACATATATCTGTAAATATACACACATAATTCCTGTTACAAGGTCCAGTAACAAAAGCCACTAGTGAATATTCATTTCATTGGTAAAATTGTGGAATGGAGTCAATTGTTCATTCAGTTATTCATCCATGCATTCATTTAGTGAATTAGTCAGTTAGTGAGTAAGTGTAGTAAGTTTCTGTTAAGTGCCAGGCACAGGCAGCAGTGTTCTCTTTTGCCATGAGGCTTATGGGCTGGTGTACATCAAAGATACATGCAATTGCAAAAAATGAGATAAAAGTCACCAAGTATGGGCCATCTTATGTGGGGGTTGGGCCAGGCTTCTCTAAGGAGGGAAGTAAACTGAGGCCCGATGGAAGAAAAGGTGCAAGCCGTGCTGGTAAAGTCTCAGGGAGCTTTACTAGAGGAGAGGAGAGCCTCTATAAAGGCCGAGGGGTGCTAGTGAACATGGCCTCTTTGGGAACTGAATACCAGCGAGGAGTGGAGGGGCTGTGCTCTTCCTTGGTCAGTCATTTCCAGATGTTTTATATCTCGTTCTCATCTCAAGCACGGCAATGCAAGGCGGTGGTGTGGTGGGGTTTTCCTTACTGGAAAGGCACTCTTGCTGTGAGAGAGACTAGCTGGAAGGCTTCCACTAGTGGACAAGAAAGGTCATGTTCCATGGCTGCATTCGTTGCAATGTCTGCTTTGGAGGACAGAAGTCCTAGCAGAAGCTCTTTGGGCCTCTCCAGCTCCTTCCTTGTTCTCCCTCACTGGTGTCCAGTCTTCACACTTACTGTGGCAATGGTGGGCCTGTGAGCATGGGTGATCCTGGAGGGGAGAATCTGCCTCTTCCTGGCTCTTCACCTGTGGGTTGACCCTACTGTGGGAGGGTCAGTTTATGGCCATGCTTCTGGAGCATCATGGCTTAAGTACTTTCCAGGTGGTCATTGAGTTGAGCTGGTATTACCTCAGTGGTGTACAATGTAGCCGATGACGTCAGGGAATGAAGAAGATGAGGAAGAAGGAAGCGGGAGAACCAGCTTCTCTGTGTGTGTGTGTATGCATGTCTGTGCGTTCTTCTTTTCTGCTCTGCAGACTATACATGCTTCCGGAGCCCTGAAGCCACTTTGATGGTCAAGATGCTCCAGGAGAGGTAGACAGCAGCCCAAGGCCAGGCACTGGGAGGAGTATTAGGGATGGTAGGAGCTCCCAAGAGCGGCTCTTTGCTGACACACAGTGTCTCATGTGCAGAGCTCCAAGAGTTTGGCCTAAGCGTCCTTCAGAAGGTTCAGCCCATAGCCCATGCCCATCCCGCTGCTGGCTTTGGATCATCTGAAGGCTGTTCCAGCAGCTGATGGGCACTGATCTTCCCTCTCAGGGATGATCCCCGCTGGGCGTCTGAGTTACCTTGGGACACCTCCATAACCATGCTTATTTTCCTGTCTTCAGTCTTTTCGGCAGCTAGATAATTCAACTTCAGCCTGAATGTTCTTGAACGGGGACTCTTGGAGGAGAGTGAAGATCTTTTGAAGGGCCCTTCCCCCTTCTCATTATCTAAACAAACAGGTGATTAAAATGGATGCCAAGGGAGAAACTGGAAATGCAGCTAGTTGCGGGCCCTTTCCATGAAGAGTAGGAGTGCTACTCAAACATGTGCGTGCCAGGGCTCTGCTGCCATATTTAACATGAAGTTAATGTATTTATGGAGCACTGACAAAAATAGTTAATAAACCATGCATGATATTTTATGCCTTTAATCCCAGCACTCAGGAGGCAGAGGCAGGCAGATCTCTGAGTTTGAAGCCAACCTGGTGTATATAGAGTTCCAGGCCGGCCAGCGCTACAGAGTGAGACATTGTCTCAAAACAAAAATGTTAGTAGCAATGGTTTTCTAATGGGCACTTCTCGTGTGCTAGGGAATTTCCAAATAATCAAGATGTGTTAGTTACTGGAACTATCTGCCAGCTTGAAGAGGTTGGGGTCAGCATTGTTTCTACTTGGGGTATAAAACAATGGCTTGGGAAAGTTGGCCGTATCCTGAGGTCATTTAGGCACAGTTACGGGGTGGGGGTAGAATTAGAATTTACAGCACCTCAACTCAGAACCAGTGATCCTGTCCCCCTATGGCTGCTTACCATGATAGTTAATCCTGTCAGTGGGATTTGGGGTCATCTAGAAGACAAACTAGGGGGTCTCTGTGTGAGGGTGTTTCTAGAGAGGCTTAACTTAGGATGGACAACTTGTCATGAAAGTAAGCTGTGGACGAGAATTTCTCTCTCCTTTTCTGCTTCCTGACTGCAGACTTTAGTGTACAACTGCCTCATACACCTCGTGCCCTGCCTTTGTCTCCATGATGGACTGGGCCTTCTCACTCAGAGTCAAAGCAAACCCTTCCATTTCATAGTTGCTTTTAACCAGATATTTTGTCAAAGCAGGGAGAAAAGTAACTTATACTCCCTCGGTGCTCAGTCCTATGCTCAGTGGCAAGGGTATGAGAGGGAGAATAGAGCCTTTGGTCTTCTACTCCAAGTCATAGAACTGCAAAACTTCAAAGTCCCTTGGGAGGGTGTAGAGATTTCCAGCCTGTAATTTTGGATGGGGAAGGATTCCCTAGATGAAAATTAAGCTGAGTCCTATCTCAGCTAAACACATCATATTTGACGACGATTGCTGGTTGGCACACATATGTCTTCTCTTGATGCTGTGGTTGGCACACATACTTCTCTTGATGCTGTGGCTGTGTTGAACAGATAATCTTCCTCATCCTCTACTCGTCCATTGCATTCCTTTTCATCTAGCTTGGTCTTCACACACCCATCCACATTTGCAAAGTGTCTTTGGGACAAGACCTCTTTGGGTCAGAATGTGGTCAGCTGGTTTCTCAGGATATTGCTTCAAGGTAGCCTTGAAGCTACCTTGGCCCTAGTGATATATGCAACCCAAATACTCCCTCTTCTGAACTTTGTTTTTCTCTCTGCTTTCTGCATTGGGCTGTGCTTTTCTGATTTTAATGAGGAGCTACTTCTTGGTTGTAAAGCTCTTAGGAAGTGCCTTTGATCTGACCTCTCTCAGAACATGCATGGGACTCAGAAGGTGATGCTAGTTAAACATGTGGTGCCCATTCTCACTAATGTAGGTTTTACAATTGTTACACATAGTGAATGCTATATAGAATAATCAACTTTAGCATAATTTTCTGTTTTTCTGTTTCTCTGCCAGTTCTTCTGTAATCTCAAGGACTCCATGGCTGACCAGGTGCTATCAGAGCAACATGTAAAGTTCAAGTGTTATTGTTCTCCTCTGATGAGAACATCAATGAGGCATCACTAGGGTGTTTAGGAAACATGATCCTAGAGAGGGCAAACGTGAAGCACAGATGTGAGCTAGGAAGTCATAGAGGATAACTGAGCGAGGAGTCATGGGAATGGATGGGAAAGAGAGATAGATACGAATGGTTTGTTGAGGTAGAAAGTTGGCTAATGTTCATGGGGTGCATGGACTAAACAAAGAGAGGGAGGAAGAGAGTAGCTGAGTTTCTGCATGCGAGTGAACATCTATGCAGATGAGCCAAAGGGAGTGGAGTGAGATTGGAGCTGGATTGACATTCTTGGTAGGCCCTAGACAGAAGCTTAACAACGTCTTGGAAGTCTTTGGTTTGCCACCTCTTTTAGTGACGAAGGAGCTGAGGGTCTGAGACTATGCTGCTCTCAACAGAGTGGGCTATGAAGCTCTTTGTTGTGCTTTCATTTTTGGCAAGATTGTGGATTGCTTAGGAACACTGGTGGAATGTGGCAGAGCCAAAGTGGAACCTGCCCCCAGAATGATGATGTCATTGCTTAGTGATGAAGTGTGCCAGATTTCATAAAATATAGAAAGTTTTTATTTTCTGACCATGTTTGTAGCTGTTTAAACTCCTCCCCGGTGGGGAGGCACATCGTATTCTAGTTCTCTTGTGAGTTTGAGTGGGTTCTGTACTTTCACACACAGCAGAGGTCACACATATCTCTATGACTTTCATATGCACAAACCCCATGGATGCTCTACTGTATGAACAGTTTCCTGCCTCTCCTCCACTTTCTTCTTTGCTTTCCAAGCCTATCCCATTTTTATGAACCCATTTCACCTTTTCATAGTGCTTTTTCGCTCATCCCAGCCCATCACTTTTTATCTCTCTTCTTTGCCTTGGTTATAACTATGTGAATACATTCATTTGCCCAGTGAGCTTGGGATCTCTTTGAGGACATTAAACGCTGCTCTCTGACCATTTTATGGTCTCTACTGTGTCTGGAATGATGCTTCAGGCCTGGGACTGCTATGATATAGCACATAAAATGGGAGTTTTAGAGGGCATGAAAATTGGATGCCAATCTTGATTTCACCATTGTGCAAGTAGGTGACTTTGGGTAACTTCAGTGACTTCTGACATCTGCATTTCAAGTGATGGTACAGGAGCAAAATAAGGATTATCTTTTGAAGGTCATATTTTAAGGACTAAATCAGATGATGAAGGCCTGGAGCCATGGCTGATGACCAGTAATGCTGGTGTATTTCCCTCTATGTCCTTGAGAGAGTGACAGGGTTGTGGCATTGAGAGGAGACAATTTGCTTTATTTAGCTTCCTCTACTTGTCCAACAAGTGCTCTGTGAAAGGCCAGGCAGCCACCCAGAGCTTGCTTACAGTGAGGCTTGCATACTTCCAGTGGGTGAAGGTGGATGGAATGGTCTGACCCTCCTCGCTTGCCACTCAGTGTTTTATCAACATCCTTTTCCCCCAAATCCCCCTTTCTACGTAAACTCAGATTATTTATTAATGATGTCATTTATCCGAGTATTTGTTCACTACCTCCCTCTTTTTTAAAATTCAAGCCCGTTGAAAGCCAAAGCCTTGTGTGATTCACTACCATGGCCCAGCTCCTCGCTTGAGAACTTGCTGCTGGGTAGGGATCAAGTAAATGTTGGATGAGTGAATGAAAAATGAGCCAGTGGATTTCAATTTGGCTAAACAAATATTGCCTTAGCACTGACTAGGGGCAGGGGTTTGAGCAAGACACTGAATATAGGGATTCATAAGACAAGCAAGCACTGAGCTCAAGAAGAAAGGGAGCAGAGACAAACAGAAATGGACTCAGGCTTGGCAGGTGACTCAGTGGGTAAAGTGCTTGCCCAAGAAATGTGGGGATCAGAGGTTGGAAATCAGAGGTTGGTTCCTAGAACTCATGCACATGAGCTCGGTGTCCCAGCTAATTCCAGTGCCCAGGAGGCAGAGATGGATATTCTCCTTGACAAGCCGGCTAGCTAGACTAGCAGAAGTGGCGAGCTCTGGGCTCAAGTGAGATGCTCCTTCAATACGTAAAGTGGAAAGTTATCAAGAAAGGCATTCAGTGTCAATGTCTGGCGTCCATGTGTACAGATGTAGGCATATCTACATAGACCCATGAGCCCCCTCACATGCAAACATGCCTACACATATGTACGTATTCTATACATGCATGTACATGCCAGAAATGGGACCCTTTATTTTTTCTAGTTGCTGAGTCAGAGTTGGTAGCCACGTGGGTGCCGTGGAAGGGGTAGATGAAATGCCCGTGGGAGGAAAGCTTAATGAGTCTGAGTCATACTCTGTTTTGGAATTGACTTCTCCCCTACATCACTCCAGATTAGCCTGGAAGGCCACTTTGCCTGGCAGGAGAAATTGACATCCCATTGAAATTGATGAAATATTTAAGCATTTCTCCGTCAGCTGAACATTGGCATTTGGGAAAAACTCATTTAATAAGAGGCCTGCCTGACCCATGCAAATGTGTCCCCGTGTCTTCTTTTTCTATGGAGTATACAGAAGACAGGGACTACAGTGCTGGGGAAGGCGGCAAGCGACTAGGGCCAAAGGCCTCTCTGGAGATCAAGTGCTAAGTGGCTTCTTTGTTGCTCACCTCTCAAGGAAGCTCCTCTTTCAGCTGCTGGCAGTAAGTGCAGGTTAGACCTGTGAAGTTCTAGCAATGCTGCTTGCAAGCTTCCAAACTTTAGTTTTTAATGGGATGCCTTTCTTTCCTTTCCTCTCCATTTCCCCCCATACTCCTAATGCAATAGGAAGACCAAAAATTTATAATTTAAGACACAGCAACTATTGAGAGAGAGAACAAAGGGGCTATTGAAACACTATAGGGCGTTCAGAAAACCCCAAAACAGGCATAAGCCTCTTGCCTCCTTTCATTGCACAATGGAGCCCTCTCTAATGAGCTGTGGGGGAGGGAAGCCAGACTGAAACCCCTAGTGCAACTCCTGTGGAATGAGAAGTAGGCTGCAGGAGGAAAGGAAGGGCTCTTACTGGCAGAGGAAATGTGGGGAGGCGGGGCTTACTGTCCTGGCTGAACTCATTCTTCTTCCCCAACCCTCTCTGATTCTCCTCTCATATGCTGCCAGCCATTGAAAGTCTAGCCTGAGCATGGTGACTGGGCCTTTAACAAAGTCAGGAGATACTTTTGGTAGATTTTGGCAGAGGGCACTATGATAAAGAGCCACCTTCAGCCCCTCTCTGTGATGTGACTCTTAATGGCCAAGTCATTTGTCTTGGAAGATGCACAAAAGGGATTGGAAAAATACTCCTCTGGATACTTGTGGAACGGCGATTCCAGATCGTGGATAGGCTCAATGGTTTCCACATGACTGCTAGGAACTAGTGCCACTGGAGAAAGTTGGCCTTGTTGGAGGAAGTAGTCACTGAGCTGGTTCTCTTTGAAGGATTTATCGTGGCCTTGGCCCCTTCCTGTCACATTCTCTGCTTCCTGTCAACCATGATATAGGTTACTTTGTTCTCCCAATCGCTTGGTGCCATGATGTCAACCTTACCTCAAGCCCAGAAGTGTGAAACCAAGTGACCACGAACTAGTAGCCCTGACAGCTCAGCCCAAATAAACCAAGGATTTGATACAGCTACAAAACCAAATAACAGCTAAAAGCCCAAACCAAAAAAAAAAAAAGAAAAATAAAAGAAAACAAAGCAACACACACACACATACACACACCCCACCGGCTAGTCTAGAGAGTAGGGGAAATGCATGCTTCAGTGGGAATCTCTAGTTGTCTAGTTGTAGACTGGGGGACATCACTCTTGGGTGTCTAATTTTGTTTGAGTTTATGTAATCTATTTAACACCACTCTGAATTATCGAGAACTGTTATGTATGATCGATCTACCCTGTCCACTAGATGGTCAGCTGACCCACCCATTCTTCCCACCGAAAATGGTCACTACCATTTTTACCTCCAATGCAATGTTTCTGATACAGCTATGTCTGCTCATGAGGTTATCTTTTGGACCACGGAAACATCTTCCTCATCCTCATTGATAAATAATATAATAAAACCAAGTGTGTTTTAGGCCATTTGAATCATGGTCCAACTCTAATTTGGAAATTATATTTTGACACTAATTACTTCAAGGTGTTTTTGAAGTGGCAACATCTGCCAGACTCCCTATCTTTGTGTGCAGGGTGGAGTAATAAACAGAGTGAAATAATCAAAAAATTCAGCAAGGGCTTTGTAGTTCACTGTTCTGTCTGGTGTTAGTAGTGAGATAATATTTAGCAATTAATCATTAGCTGTGGCAGATGGTGAGTGAAGTATTGTTTGTGTGAACACTTTTTACCAAGGGTGATCCGTAAAGCAAGAGTCAGATTTTCTGTATTCTGTAATTACTCCTAGCATGGGATGGAGATTCAGGAGCAATTCTCAACTCTCTGAGGCTTAGGACAGAGACGGAGTAAGTGGATGGCAACTACAGGATCACTTTGTCTTGTAATGTCTTTCTTACTTGCATGATAGGATACTGACTTACACAGTTGCATGCTCCATGGGACAGGAAAAGCTGGTGACCCTGCAACATGACTAGGCTGTTGCTTAAGCGTATGGCTTGGAAGGAGTCACATATGGGCAACTGTAGTGAACCAACAGGAGTATGCCATGCAGCTTGTGTCTAGAAGATTGCCCTGATCCAGAGCCCAGACCCAAGATCCCACACCTGAGTCACCACACTCTAATCTCACTATTCTCTCTCAACCTTTGTATCCACAGTGTTAGCTACTATGTCTCAACCTTGCTTGATACCTTCCCTGGTTTCTTTCTGTTGCTCACATTCCACATCCAGCCTGCAAAATATATTAGAATGTTCATCTGCATCTCTTTTCCACTTTCCTTGTGAATGACATCATCACCAGTCTTTAGCTAGAATAGAGAGAAACTCAGCCTCCAGGCTGAGCCCACTCTTTCTATCCTTGTACCCCATGAAAGTATTTCTACCCAATACTTAGAAGAGGCATGGTAACCCATAAGATATCTACCACTTCTCCACCCCAGGTCCTCTGGTAGCGCTCTGTCTCATTCAATTCCAAAGTCAAAATAGTGTTAGAAATCTCTGTGTTAGTTACTTCATGAAGAAACTTCCCTTACCACAGTTGGGAGTACCACAAGTCTATGGTAACTTTATATGCTCAGCCATATGTGGGTCATCTATAGCAACTTCTCCCAACTCAAGGCTTAGGGGTCATTGCAGAAGGGGATCTAGAAGGAGCCAGACTATGGGGAAGAGTGCCATGAACTGGCCTTTAGACATTCATGGTACACACTTGAACTAAGAGCAGCAGTAGTTACCTGCACAAAATCAAGCCAGTTAAAAATTCCAGCCTAGATGGGGCAGGGCCTTTTGAGATCTACCTTAAGCTAAGAGTGATGGGTGATGGCTGCTGAGGGAGACGGAGACTGTCCTTTCATTTCTCAGCTGCCCAGGCCCAAATAACTACACAGAAACTATATTAATTACAATACTGTTTGGCCAATGGCTCAGGCATACTGTTATGTAGCTCTTACATCTTAAATTAACCCATTTCTGTTAATCTGTATATCGCCACGAGGCTGTGACTTATCAGTGCAGTATGTTACTTCTTCCACAACTACTTGACATCTCATTGACTCTGCCTACTCTCTCTCTCTTTCTCTCTGTGTGCTTGAATTTCCTGCTTGACTTTGCTAAGCTATTGGCCCAAACAACTTTATTCATCAACCAATAAAAGCAACACATATGCAGAAGGATATCCCACATCAGGTGAGTGGTTTTCCTTTTGGGGCTCTGGCTTCTGTCCAGTGTATAGCCCCATATGCTATGCATCACTAATTGTACTTAGTGGGTTAATCAATAAAAGAAGGATGGACATGAAGTTGGAAGGGAGATGTGTTGGGGGACATCTAGGGGAAGCTGGAGGAGGGTAGCAGAGTGGATATTATCCAAGTATGTTGTATACACCTATTAAACTTTCAAAGGATAAACATAAAGTATTTTTAAAAATTCAAAGTCCTTACAAAACCCAGGAGTCCTTACATGATCTGCTTTGCATTATGCCCATGATTTTCTGTCTCTCACTCCCTCTTCTCTAGCCCCACTGACTTTATATTCCTGCCTCAGGACCTTTGTATCTGATCTTCTGTCATAGATGCTTTCCCCTCAGACATGAGTTAGTCCCTCAGACATGGCTATTACCTGAACTCTTTTTATGATTTTGTATAACTGTAACCACACGGAGGCCTTAGATACACGCTAAATTTTGTAACCCATGATCCCACCACACCCCACTGTGTTCATAAGCTTTCTGTCATTGTGATTAAAACCAGGAGTTTCATCATGGCTCAAGATTTCAGAGGGTTTGTTTTGTGGATGGTTAGCCCCATTGCTTTGTGTCATGGCAGGACAGAACATCATGGCAGGGAACAGGGGGCAGGGAGGGCCTCATGGAAAACTGTGAGAGGAAGGAAAAGAGGCTTAGGTCCAAGGCCCTCACTTACATCCCCTTGGTCCAATCTCTTTAAGGTTTTACCACCAACCAATGGTACCATAGACTGGGAACCAAGCCTATCTTACTTGGCCTTTGGTTGAAATTTCAGATCCAAACCACAGCACTAGGTATTTTCCTCCTGGCTTTGATTTCTCCATAACCACCACCAGTGTTGAGTACACTAGTTACCTTATATTCTGTCTTTCGTTTTTTTCAGAATATGAGCTCAATGGGAGCAGGGAATTTTACATGTTCTGATTATGGTTTCACTCACTTAGCATTTAGGACAGTGTTGGTCTGCAATAGCACCCATTGAATACTTGTTGAAATGAATAAGCAACTCTCTAAAATACCTTAGGGTCCAAGTCTTTGGCAAGAGGTTCAGGTGACCTTTTTGCCCTTCCTGTTTTTATCTTCTATCCTTCTAGAGATTTAGGGATCATATCTTGGGTCTCAGGAGCAAGGGACATGCTCTATTTATGTGTTACACCCAACCTCCTTTCGGAGGTACTACTGGGCATTCATTTCTTGCTCTCTGTCTTCTGTGTCTTCTTATTTTGGGGGTGAGATGATGAGACAAGGACTCACTCTTCAACCTGGGCCAGGCTGGAACTCACGGCCCCACTTCCTCTGTGTCCTGAGTGCTGGAATTATAGGTGTGTACCACCATGCTCAGTTTCTACAGGGAACTTTCTGGGGAAGGAGGTTTATGAAGCGGCTCCTGATAATCTTTGTCTCTGGATATTCATGCCCTTGTACCTCCTTCTTCTCCAGTCTGGACCAGACCTGGAGATATAGTTATAAAAATGTAAAGTGGCTAGACAAGGTAATGGGTTAGCTCTTCGACAAAAAGTTCTCAGAAGGCTGGACCTTCTGTGGTGTTAGTGCTCTCTTGCAGGCCCGTGGCTCTTGCCTTCTTGGTGGCTCACTGTGACGAAGCAAGTTAGGATGCTGTGAGAGACTCTGGAGATGTCTGTGAGTGATGTGAGGCCTCTGAACAATTGCTCGTTAAGAACCAAGGCTGAATTCTACCAGGCCACATGGTCCAGCACCAGCCCACTCCCATGTGAGGAACCTTTGCATGAGGCTGCAGCCCTGGCACAGATCTCAGCTGTGGCCTTCTGGGACACTGCAACATTGTACCTGACTAGCTCTGCCTACAATTCTGACAGTAGAAACTCTGAGATGATAAATGTTTATTGTTTTAACTGCTAATACACTTTGGGGATGGTTTGTTACACAGCAGCAGGTAACTAATATACTTCTGGTTTCTTCTCTACCTAGTTGAAACTGTGTTCTTTTACCAGAAGACTTAAATTCTCCTCCAGATTCTGTTTTCTCAAATCTGCACATGCATTTGTTCAGTTAGCACCCCATTTCTCCCAGCCTCCTGCCCTCCTTCTTTTCCTACCTGTTTTTTTCTCCCATCTGTGGGATTCCAGACCTGTGTTTGACACAACTTCAGGCTCAGCAAACTGCCTGAGACCTTATTAGCGATGCCGTGATAAGGCATGTAAATTCTCAGTACCTTCTGACACTGCTCAAGGCCAAGCCATCATGGAGACCTGTGTGATTATCCCAAGGCATGGCGCTGCCCAGAAAGCCAGCTGGTATTTATAGGAAACTGAGAGTTAGGCACTGGGGGGAAATGTGTTCCAGACTGTTGCACTTACTTTCAGATAGAATCATATTCTCTGAAAAATGGCACAGGATGTTGAGCTGATAGGAAATTCACCACAATTGTATGGCTCACTGGGCTTGCATTGTGGCTGAGAAAAATCATCTTGTTGGGTTGGGGAGATGACAGTCACATCTCCTCTGCTGGCTGGTGATAGATGTTTGAGGACAGACTGGAGACGAGGCTGCATTCTTCTTCGAACTTTAAATCTCCGAGTTGCATTTTAAAGTAAATCAACAGCAAAGAAGGGCACGCTGACAGCAACATCACCAAGGCTCCAGCCCAGTGGCCGCGTGAGCAGGTAGTTGAAACAAAGCTTGGAGATAAGTGTTCAGAAATTCAGAGAGGCATCTTGTCTGTCATTTGTAATGGCTAAAAACTTTGAGGAAAATATATTTTCATATGGACGGGTTTGGAGGAGGTAATTTTAATCAATCAATCAGCCAATCAGTCAACTGGCAAATAACCATCATTCCTACATTGTGCCTGGCATCGTGCTCTGGGCAAAGAAAACACAGGCAAGTAAGATCTTAGCTTTCTTACTATATTGCTCATGGAAAAACTGGTTTAAGGCAAACATAAATATATAGAAAATTACAATATGGTATGGTGAGGGGTTAGATGGGTGGGAGGCTCAATGGGGAGTAGGTGGTCCCATCTGTAGGAGACGAGAGAGGAACAATGTAGATATTTTTTGAGAAGATAAGAATCTCTTATCTACCATGCTGGTAGGTAGCAAGCTAAAGATCTAGAGGCACAGAGGACATTCTGGGGGTGAGCAGCTGGCTTATACAAAGGCCCAGTGGTATGAGCCAACCTGTCTGAGTTGAGAAACTGTCACAAGGATAAGGAATCATCAAGGTTGATGTGTGCCAGACAAGATTATATGAGGCCAGGGATATTATATAAAGCTGGTCCAAGATGCCTTGAGGGTCAGGCTTAAGTTTAGAGTTCATCAAAGAGTTCAGGACAGGCCAGGTTTGATATTTGCAAAGTTCACCCTTATGTTTAAAGTGGAGGAGAGGCTGTAAAAGGTGAGAATGAAGACAGACACACCCACCAGGGCAAAGAACAGGGCAACTGTCCCCACAACATCTAGACCAGGCTTGCTGTGGGCCATATCCATTTCCCCATCTTGGTTTTTATCACGGTGCCCATTTGCAGGCAGTAGGAAGCATCCCTTGCAGGAGGGAGCATGTAGCTGTAGGCAATCTATTTAGAACTAACCTAGGTGTTCAGGGCGGGTACCTGACATCTCTTCTCTGAACTATAGTGAGCCCTCAGCAGAGCATGAACTGGCCACTGGTGAGCAGCTGTCCTGATTGACAAAGTTGCAAGATGCTCAGTTCTGAAATGGGGAGTTTTCAGGACCTATGGCATGTTCCAATGTCCTGGCTGCATGGCGCGAGGGTCTCCCAAATAGGGTTGGAAAGAGGAGGTCATTGTGTAAGGTTGTCCTCTGAGTACAGCAGAAACCATCCTCAGCAGAGCACATGAGATTAAAATACTTAAGGTCTGGCCTGCTTACTGTTGACAGTCCCTCTCATTGAAGTGGTGTGAGGGGGCCACTGGAGCATCACCTGATCTCAGCCACTCCCCATCCTGTATCCCCCCCCAGCCAGTTGTGTGTCATTCTGCCCTATAGTGTGTGGAAGGTTAACTGAAGGAGGGACTTTAGGTGAAGTAATTGAGGGGAAGTCTTCATCACTGTTTGGAGGAGACTTTCCACTGTGGCTGTTTGGGGTCATTTGTACTCCTGTGGTAAACCCCTTACCCTGCTCTGTAAGCAAGCTCAATCAACTTGTTGATTCCTTAAACTGGACTCTGATGGAATCCTAGTTTGGTTTGTTATTGATGCTTTATGGGAGTAGACATTGTTGTCTCACTAGAGAGAGAGAGAGACTCTGTCCATTTCTTATCAGCCACCCCCTCTTGCAGAGCCTCTCAACCAGAACTTGCTTAATTCTTCCTTCCTTCCTTCCTTCCTTCCTTCCTTCCTTCCTTCCTTTCTTTTGTTTTGATTTTTTGATTTTTCCCTTCTTTCTTTTTCTTCTCTTTTTTTTTTGGAGACAGGGTTTCTCTTACTTTGTGGGCCAGGCTGACTTTAAACTCACTGAGATCCACCTGCCTATGCCTCCCAAGTGCTGGGATTAAAGGTGTGCATCACCATATCTTGCTAAGAAATATGAAATAATCATATTTCTCTCTTTCTTTCCTCTCTCTTATTTTTCTTTCTTTTGTGGGTGCTGGGAATTGAACCCTGGTTCTCTAGAAGAGTAGTCAGTGCTGTTAACCACTAAGCCATCTCTCCAGCTCAACCAGAATTTGTAAAAACATTCTATCCCAGCATTTGAGCTCCTTCTTCTGGTCTCAGGCTCTTGTCCCTCTTTGTCTGAGACACATGCAGGTCACTTTTTGAAGACTGGGGCCCTCCTCTACAGCCTCCATAACAGCCAGACCCTGACTGGGCATGTGTCCTAGGAAAAGTATTGGCTGTCTTTATTGCAGCAGCTACCCTTCTAAGGTCCCTAAGAGTTTTTTTCCCCCTCTGAAATGATAAACTTTGTAAATACTGTGCCCACAGCAGGCCTGCATGCAACATCCATGGATGAAGGCACCTGCCCTAGCGCTAGGCAGAAGTTTCCAGTCAGTATGTGGAACTGGCAGGATGCAATCAGGGAAAATGTAGGCAGGACTTTCCTGCTGCCAGCAGCTCGCTTGCCCCAGCCCCTTTCCTTGCAACTAAACAGATATGTGTTGTATTTTGGCATGCTAGGTTTCCAGTTAGATGGAAAATATGTCATTCCTTTAGCAGACATTTGTGGGGGTTCCTGTGCTGTGTCCTCTTGTCAGATTGCCAGCAGTGCCCCTCTCCCTCCCCCATTTCTGACTCCAGAAGCTGCCTTAAGGAGAGGACTCATCCTTATTCTGAGCAGAATGTGAAGTGGTCTCTTTTATCATTTGCTCCCCACAGATCTCTGTCCTCACCTGAGCCCATGAGGTAGTCACGCAGCTTTTGGAAAGTGCTGACACTCACCTTGGGTACCTGATGCTCTTACTCAGGGTGGAGCCGCTACAGCAAAATCTGTAGGTTTGAAGGCTGAAACAACACACTTGTTTATTCCCACCTGCATGTCACTGTTCTGGCTAATGCAGTTTCTGGTACGGGTTCTTTCTCTGTTTGGCAGTCTGCTGCCTTTCTGCGGGGACCCCATGCAGCCTTTCCTAACACTGGGCATGTAGAAAGAGAGAGATCTCCTCTACAGTCTCCTCCTCCCTTTGCTTCTCTTCCTCTTCCTCCTCCTCTTCTCCTTCTGGACCTCTTCCCTATCTTTCTGTTGTTCTCTGGGACTGTCTCCTCCTCCTCCTCTTCTGAAATCTTTTTCCCCTCTTCCATCTTCCTTCTCCTCTTCTTTCTCCGTCCACCATCCCTCCTGTTAAGATCCCACCCTTATTCCTCATTTAACTTTAATTACCTCCTAAAAGCCAAACTCCAATGTGACCTCACTGAGAATTACATCCTCAACTTAAATATTTGGAGGTGGCAGTGGGAAGTCACAAGCTGGCTCAAAACCTTGCCCGTCTCCATGTCTGACTCCTGATTCCTGACCCAGGCCTGAGACTTGGTTCTCTGAATGAAGGTACCGCTAAGAATGTGGGTGGTGGTGACCTAACAGGAGGGGCTCAGGTGAAATAGCTTGTCTCATGCAAAGAGCTTGAAGATGGGTGTTTCCTGTAAGCTTCTACACTTTATAACCAGGTACAACAGCTATCCTAAGCTGATTCATTTATGTGGCAGGTGTATCATGCTACTTTCTACAAGGTAAATTGTGCTGCTTTGTCTCCTAGTAGAGAGGAGAAGGCACAGGGGATGTGCATGAGGACACATGGCAGACAGAGAGGAGCCTTGACTGGCACCATTGCATGATGGGTTCTCCAAGGGGAGTGTCGTGGAATGCATCGTAAACAAGTGTTCACGGCCATGTGGCTGCTCTTTTAGACAAGATTTCCTTATTTATCCGTAAGCTGACTGTTGTCATGTGTCAATCTCTGTCTCTTTTGATAAGACTTCATGGAGTGGGAAAAGACTTTAGCCAGGTTTTTTCAGAATGCACATCTATACCCCCCGTCCCCTGGCTGATGATGCTGGCTGGTATCAGAGAGGGGACCAGCAGGCTTGTGAGATGGTTTTCATTGAGCTAATATTCTCTGTCGGTATCAGATCTACTGAGAATTCTAAAAAATAGGGCCTATCTTCCTCACTGTCACCAAGCTCCCAGACTTGCTGTCCCCTGGCCTGCTTTCTCAGAAGCAAGTGTAGGGAAATGACACTTAAACTTATCCAGAAATCTTCCTGCTGCAATGGGCTCCAAGCATGCTTGAAAGTAGTGGCTTAGAGGAAGAGTTCCTAGTCTGCGGACCACTTTTTTCAGCCTGCTCAGGCACTAAGCTGAGGACGTAGAACTTAACTGTCATGAGTCAGACCATTCCAACACTCACAATCACCAGTGGAGGAGAAATTTCAAGTATTTACTAAATGATTTGCTAACACATTGTCATGGAAACTGCTAACTCTTGAGGGGTCTGCTCTTGAGTGGCTTCTCTGACATATGCTTGCAAGAGCTGAGGACACTTGTATTCCAACAAGCGTCAAATCAAATATTATTTTTCAGATTTTATTTAAGAGGAAAATCTGCCCATCATTTTGGCTCTGAGGGTTGTTAGAATAAGAAAAAATTTTCTCTAACATTGGCTCTGAGTCTTGCCAGGTCCAAACGCTATCTCTAACTAATTTCTCTATGCTCCCATGTTAGTTGTCTTTTCCTGACTGTAATAAAATACCTGTGATAACCAACTTGCAAAGAGAAAAGGGTCAATTTGAAGGTTGCACATCATAACTAATAGGCTGTTTGTGATGGTATAACCATGGTGATAATGGCTGATGGAACAAAAACGGTTTTGTTCAGTGTGGTATTTTGAATAAGATTGGCCCCCATAGGCTCATATAGTTACATACTTAGTCTGCAGTTGGTGAACTGTTTGGGAAGGATGAGAAGGATTAGGAAGTGTGGCTTTGTTGGAGTAGGTGTATCATTACAGGTGGGCTTTGAGGTTTCAGAAGTGTAGGAGGGTCCTTCTGTATTTGGGTTGCTTTCATTGGTTGAATAAAGAGACTCCTTGGCTTTTTGATAGGGCAGCCCTTAGGTGGGCGTAGTAGACAGAACGGAATTCTGGGATAGGGAAGGCTCAGAGAGAGCCACCATGAAGCCGCCAGGGTCAGACATGCTGAATCTTCCCGGTAAGCCCACTACTTTGTAGTGACTTACAGACTATTAAAAATGGGTTGAAATAAGAAGTAAGAATTAGCCAATAGAGGCTAGAACTAATGGCCAGGCAGTGTGTTAAATGAATCCAGTTTGTGTGTAATTATTCCGGGTATAAGCCAAAAGCAGCCCAGTAGCAGGGAGGCAGTTGGGACAGAACCTGCACTCCTCTCAGGTGCTGGGAACACAGCCCGCATCTCTTAATCTCTTACTACACAGAAGCCCTTATCAAGCCTGCTCTCTCTCTCTCTCTCTCTCTCTCTGTCTGGATCATTATGCAAACTCTCAGCTCCCCTGCATGCCACCAGGCTCCCTGGCCTGATGATAGTGGACTAAGCCTTTCAAACTGTAAGCAAGCGCCCAATTAAAAGCTTTTTTTTTTAAAAAAAAAAAAAAGAGTTGCCTTGGTCATGGTGTTTCTTCACAGCAATAGAACAGTGACTAAGACAACAAGAAAACAAAAATAGAGCTAAGAAGGGGTCAGGGTCTCCCATTGCCCTTCAAGGGTACAATCTCATTGGCCTAAGAATCTCCTTTGATCTAAGGACTGCTCCCATTGACCAAAGGACCTCTCATGTGTCCCACCATCTGAAGTTCTACCACCTTCTGATAGCACCAGCCTGGGAGATGGTCAACATCTAAAGCAGGTGTATCCAGCCTGTGTATCCAGCGCATGAGTCTCAAGATGCTATGAGCGCAGCTCCAACATCTGTAGACAGCAGTGTCATGCTGAAATGCATGAGTCTCAGAATACCAAATGCAGCCCACAACATCTGCAGATAACATGTCATGCTGAAATGCAGGAAGATTACTTACTGCAGATGTGCAGTATGGTGTCTCATTACTTTTAAATACTGTTTTTATTTAAGAAGTAGGACGGTTCCTACTTAATACATGTGTCTGGTAAGGAAATATGCAGCAATGGAAATGCACACAGGAAAAAAGTAACAGCTATGTGTAAGAACATTGGTGATGAATACGCTTGCTTTGGGTTCTATCCTTTCCTTGTTCATATTTATGTATCTGTGTGTTTTAAACACAATTGGAATAATTATTTGCATGAAAGATTATTTCATATCCTGCTTTATTACTTAGTGTTTGATTATAAACGTGTCCCGACACTTCAGATTATTTAGAAGTCTAAATTATTGATAACGGCGTGCGCTTCAACTGCACGTGTATATCACAGCTACTTAGCCAGTTTCCCGTTGTGGTTGAACACTTTTGAATTCCTTCGCATGCTTATGAATAATGCTACACCAAATATCATACAATATCTCCTTAGAAGAGAGTGACTCTGTCAAGTGCTCAGGATGTTTAACTGACACACGCGTGCCCAGACTTCATTCTGGGGGTCCTGCAGTGACTTGCATATCTACCAGCAGAAGCTGAATCACAGCCATCTTGCCCAAAGGATGACTGAAGCTCAATAGAGAACAGCTATTCCATTGGTGTACAGGTAAAATACTATCTACCTGTAGTGGAGTAAATTTTTTTTAAAAAAAAATGTAGTGGCATAATTTTTTTAAAAAAAATTATACCACTTCATCAACCCCTTCTCTAGTGTTTCATTAAAGTTTGACTCTGAAAAACCAATGAGTTTATTAGGCTTGTATCCATAGCAACAGTGAGGGGTTTGGGGCAGGAGGATGAAAGAATAGCAAGCACATTGGAAGGTCTGCATCCAATATGGATGATGATCAGACTGTGTAGCTGGAGTGTCCCCGCTCTGGCCATGGCCAGAGAACCCTAGGCTTTGTACAGTTAGGACAGAACTGCATACGGCTGGTTAGGAGAGGCGGCCGGATGCTCAGGTGAGGGTCCTCTGACCCTCCTTGCCACTTCCTTCTCTGAGGGAATATTATCAGTCATCTGGCCCAACTACAATCAGTAGGCTCAGCAGAATTCCTGAAGATGGTGGATGGTGGCTCAGAGAATCATCCCAGACAACTGAATATTTTGTTATTTTAGTATTTGCTGCTTGTGGGAAAGCCATGAATGCAGTCGTCTGTGGGGGAACGGTGTTAGGTGTAAAAAGAGCCTGGAGGTATGCCTGGCAAGCCCGTCCTTGTAGGAGAGGCTGTGTATTGATTGCTGCTCCCATTGTTGTGACAAAATTCCTGTCAAAGTAACTTAAGAAATGGAGGTGTGATGGTCAGTGTTAATTCCCCACTTGGTAATTAACCACTAGGTAATCTACCACTTGGTAGAATCTAAAATCTCCAGGAGAGGAGGTATTATTTAGTCTCTGGCCATGCTTGTGAGGGATTATGTTAATTTACTGGGGATGAAGGACCCACTGTAGAAGTAGGTGGCACCATTCCCTGCACCTGAGAGATGGTTCTATAAAACGGAGAAAATTAGCTGAACAGGAGACTCATCACTCTGCTTTCTGATTGTGGATGAGATGCCCCCAACACCTGCTGCCTTGCCCTTCCCACCGTGATGAACTAAACCTTGAACTAGGAGCCAAAGCCAGCCTTCCTCTGCTTCAGTTGTTACAATAACGGAGAAAAGAAGTGAAGGCTTTGTTGATTTGGCTGCTCAGTTTGAGCACCCAGTCCATCATGGCAGGGAAGTCACAGAGGCAGGAGTCTGAGACAGTCTGCCCCCGTGAATGCCGGCACTCGGCTTGTTTTTCCTGTTTTTTATTCAGTCTGGGACTCCGGCCCAAGGAATGGTGTTACCCCATTAAGGTGGACTTCCCAGCTCTCATAACCTAATCTAGATTACTTCCGTATAGGCATTGTTAGAGGTTTGGTTCCCAAGTGATTCTAGAACTTGTCATATTGGCAGTCAATATCAATTGCCATAGGATGTTTCATTCTTCTGTTTTGAAATGGAGGCCAGCCTTCTGTGCGCGGAGACACCATCTGTCCTGGAATAGCTGTAGATAGGGAAGATGTACGGTGAAGATAAGCTCGCCAGAATGGAGGCTCCAACATGTGGAAGGCAGGAGTTACTGCCACATGCTGTCTCTCGGCTGGCTGAAGGCCGTTGCTCCAACACCTGCTTCTTTTCCTGGATGACCCTTCATTAGTCCTCTAGATGGTAACACCGTATCTCCTGCTTTACACACCCAAAACGACACAGCAGGGTCCATGCGCAGCTCCTGCTGTCAGCTCCCCACGTTTTCACTCTCACAGGATTGTGCCAGCTGTGCACGATGTATGGCATGAGGACAGATGTGCCCCAGGAAATCTGTCCTGAGCTTGCTGTATCCTGGCCTGTGCAGTCCACCCTGTAGCTCGCAGCTGCAGGTGCAGGGCTCCCCAGACAGCTGCAGTCATCCGCGTCCTGTCTGGGCTCTGTCCTCTCATCCCCTCCCTCTGTCCTACACTGGGCATCTCCAAGGGCCGCCTTGCTGGGAGCAGCTGTTGATTCGGATTTTCATCAGGACTTTTATAATTAAAATTCGAAGCTCTTCAGACATTTGCGTTCCATTACATTGAAGGAGCAGCTGTTAAAATTTGAGGTAGGGAGCCAGAGGCTCTTGCAGTGCGCTTGGGGTTAGATTAATTAAGTATGTAGATGTATTTCCCCTTCTCACAGTCTGGGTACAGGACTGGGAAAGCAATCCCAAACCTTCCTGCCTTGCCCTAGTTCCTATATGTCAGGTGCGTTATTCTGTATTACTTAGTAGTCTCAGAAACTAACTGTATGTATGGGTCAGATCCTGAGTCTGCTCATCATTGTCCAGGTGACCTTGGGAAAGTTACCTAATTTCTCTGCAAAACGAAGAGAAATGACACACAGAGGCCTGAGTTCAGTCCATGCCTTGATCAGTCAGGGTTCTTTAAAGGAACAGACCTCTTAGAATGAATATATGTTAAAAGGGGGTTGATTAGATTGGCTTGCAAGATGAATCCAGCCTTGGGTAGTTCAACAATGGCTGTCTCACACTGGAGAGGCAGAGAGTCCCATAGTGGCTCAGTCCTCAAGGCTGGATGTCTCCACAGATCCAATCAGTTGCCAAAGCCCAGGGAGTGTGAGGGAAGTGGGCAGAAAGCAAAGTTTCCTCCTCCCATGTTCTTTTATATGGGTTGCCAAAAGAAGGCGTGGCCCAGATTTAGGCTGGGTATTCCTGCTTCAAATAATCTGCCTTACAGGAGTGCACACCTGACTGGCTTTTAGTTGAATTTAGATGCAGTTGAGTTGAAGACCGAGGTTAGCCATCTCTATGTGCCTAACTTGAGTTTGCATTTGTTACTAGAATTTCATCTATGCTCTCAATAGATTAGCATCAGACCTGAATTCCAGAAGAGAAGAGGAAGGGAATCCTTTGCAGGTCAAGTCATAGGTGCGCACAGGTGTCTGCAGTAGGAGATATGCCAGGTATGGAAATAAAATCAGTCTGCAGGCATCCTTCCATTGTCCTACCATCACTTTTTCCCTTTTCTTCTCTTTCAATCTTGGGGCAGATTTCTCCATGCAGGTCTTGCCTTTTGTCCTTCCTCTTAACCAGGATTGTGGCTTCAAGCCTGGGAGTCACTAAACCCCACATTAGATCTGTGGCAAGTGGGACATCCCAGAAGAATGAGGTTTTTTATTTGTTGGACCCTCAGCTTTTCATGTCTTTTCTTATCATAGAGCTCGGAAGACATGTCTATAGCAGTCTTAATACCTTATCTGTGTACTATCACCCTACTGTGGCTTCTAGGAAATAAATCATATACACATAGACACACGCAGGTACACACAGAGACACACACTCAGGCACACACACAGATATACAAGCACAGAGACAGACAGGCCTCCCCACACAGACACAAAGACACACATAGACACACACAGATACATATACCTAAATAGACATAGATGTACACAAACACAGACACACAACACACAGATATATACACACACATATAGAGAGACATAAACACAGATACACACACATAGACACACACACAGAAGCACATATAGAGACACACACAGATACACAGTCATAGACAAACTTGGAGTCACAGACATACATAGAGACACCCAGACACACAGGCATGCACACAGACAGATATACCCATACAGAGACACACACACAGACACATACATACATACACATACATACATACATGCATACATACAGGCAGACACATGGAGACACAGAAAAATATATAGAGATTCATATAGAGATACACAAGATACACACAGAGATACACATACACACAGAATCACAAACACACATACAGACCCGGAGACACAGACACAGAGATCTCCCAGACACACAGAGACATATACACAGATGCACAAACATGCAGATGCACATACATGGACATACTGACAACACAGATACACAGATAGAGACACACATGGAGACATAGATACACATACACAGGCACACAGAAACACACAGACATGAACTCATACACACACACAGCTGTGCACATGCCTGGAGAAACACACAGAGACACACAGACACACAGACACACACACACACACACACACACACACACACACTCCAGCAGGAGAAAATCCATTGCAACCTCTCTGACCTGGAGCTGCAGTGTAAACAGCTCCCCTCAATGAGTGCTCCTTCTATGTGAACAGTGGCAGTGTTTGTGGCGTCTGCCATTCCTAGCTGTGAGCACACGAAGCCCGGCTGCCACCCTGCTGGGGCTTGACATACATTATTTAACTTCATTTCCACAGCAATCCTACCAGGGAGTGTGATTTTTCTGTGTGCTTCAGATGAAGAAGCAAGATCTGTAAAGGTTCAGAAACAGATTCCAGGGACCTTGGAACACAAGCATGAGGCTGGGATTGTTATTTGTTTGTGTGGTACTGACACACCCCATGAATTTACTCCTGGGAAAGTCATCCATTAGAATGCATAACACTCGGGTTCAAGATTCTCTGGAAAGAGTTCCCAGCAGGATATTTCTGTCCCCCCTGTGAAATATGTCCCCCTTCATCCTTTGTTAGATGCTGTAAGTTCCTTGAAGCATCAGATGCAGTGAAATGAATTGCAATAAGAGTGGCTGAGAAAAAAAAATTCTTAGCTATCCAGACCTGCTGGTTTCTGGAGAGGAGCCAAGAAAGGGGTCTAGACTGACATGACCCCACTGCTAGATCTGTGAACTGGAGAGGGTTAATGCCAAGGATCTAGGCTTATGTAGGAATGAAGAGGAGAGGGGCAGGGATGGACTTGAGGAGGGTGCTGGAGGGTGAAGTGTGGGAAGGATATCCATGGACATTGCATGGGAGAAAATTGTTTTCCATCCTTCTAGTGCTCTGTATGCTAGTCCTCTGCATGCAAAGAGATGCTCTCAACGTCGGGGGATTGGTAACGTGCTGACCTTCCAACATGGATGATCATTTTTGCCCTAGGGGAAGAGGTTTCATGACGAAAGCTCTAGGCAAGCAGTGCTATCAGGCCAGCAGTGCTATCCATACTATCAAGCCAATATTCACATTTCCCTGTCCCCCGCCCCTTGAATTTGTCTTTAGCTTTGTGGTCCCGTTTTGGTGAGTGAGTCTTTCATCCATGTATAGTAGTAATATGGAGATGCTCTTTAAGTAACAATTAAAAGTGAATTAATATATATATTAATTATATATTATATATATATATATATATATATATATTAATGGTAGGAATTGGGGAGATGGCTCAGTCAGTAAGGTACCATGAAAGCAGTTCAACCCCTGGAAGCAATGTAAAAACATGGGCATGGTTGCAAATATTTGTAATCCTTGTGCAGGGAAGGTTGAGATAGTTGGATTTCTGGAGCCTGCTATCCACCAACTGAAGTTGAACTGGTGATCCCTAGTCCTCATGAAAGACCCTGTTGGAATAAAACAATGGCAGTACAGCTCCTGACGAATACATAAGGTTTACCTTTGATCTTCACATGCATGTACACATGCATCAAACTTGCATACACATACATGCATGTGCATGCATACACACATGCTCGTATCTCCTAAGTATTGGTGTAAGTGGCACTAGCATTTCACAGAGGCCCAGGAGAGTTTTGCTTGGAAGTCAGTACTTCTGAAAAACTAGCATTTTCTGGCTTTAACATTTCACTGTCAGCAGGGTTAGGTTTCCATTTTGAGATATGTCTCTCTTTTCTTCAAAAACTGCCACGTGTCTAGTAATTATTATCTTATGGCCGTAAACGCCTGTGCTAGATGTCTAGGAGGCACTTCACGAGTTCATGCTTAGGGCCCATCCCTGTAGTAGCGGCTCAGAGTCCCTAGAGCTCAGCCCAGGAATCTGCATCTAGTAAGTTCTAAGGGGGTTTATATAACCAATAAATTTTGAGAACCCCAGATGAAGTCTTGCGAACACAGACTTGTCAATCAAAGCCCTCTTCTGTCTACATCTCTGCTCAGTGCCACAAGCTTACCTAAACCTTTTGAACCACTTTCTCTTTGCTGTGTAGTGCAGTTAATGCAGCTGTTTTAGGGGACAACTATAAGGCTCAGCCACTTTCCAGCTGTGATGTTTTGTGTGCAATTGAGCCGTTGTGGTAACCTCGGCTTTCTTCACCTTGGAAATGTCAAAGTGATTTCACTTGTACTTAAGCCCACGTGGTAAAGAGATTGAATGCTTATATGGGTTTAGGGTATGTGGGCCCGATTTTATCTATTTTGCTTCTACATTTGTACTTTTGGAATCAAGTTGTTTTTGTTCCCAGGGGTCTCAGGTGCAGCCTTGGATGCTGGCAAGCATTGCGTAGCCTGTTCATCAGACTGTGGCTGCTGCTCTGCTTCTGTTACCAGAATGGAAGGTTATTTTATAGACGGGTGCCACGGCCTTCCTTTGCTGACTGTGTGCAGCATATAGCCCAGAGATCTCCCAGGACTTTGCAACACAGACTGTAATTGAAAAAAAAAAAAGAAGAAGAAGACGAGGAAGAGGAATAATATTAAAAGGCAGATGTAAAAGTGGTCAGGGAAATTCTTATGTAAATCCATATTATTTATTCAGAGTACCCAGTTTAGCTAGTAATAAATGGGGTTCTGATGACGTCAGACACTCTCAACCAAGGGCACCCTGGACATGCCCACAGTACATGTGGGTTCCTTGGAATTAATGCAAAGGCTCCGGGTTAGTTTGAATTTTATTGGGTGACCTTGATCAGTCATCTGGCTTCTCTAGGCTCTAGTTTTTCTCAAAGCAAAATAGCGGTGATAATGAACCTGCCTCTTGGGGCTATTATCCGGATGACTGGGAAGATCCATGTGAGAAGTGTGTTGTCACCTAGGTGGTGTGCAGGCGTTGTGTACCCATCTGTCACCTGGCAAGATATGTGCAGGCATTTCCCACTGTCTGGAAGTCTTCAATCAGTTTTAATCCCTGAGGTCTTGCACATTTTGGAGCTTTTTCTGTCGTTTGATTTAGAGATTACAAATCCATGGGCCTTGAGCCCAGCTCATGGCACAGAACATGTACTGTTCTGAATACACAGTTTTCTTAAGAATGACATAGCTATGGGATGCTTTCTGCAAGAATCTGTATTTTTCATTTTCTTGAGAATCCTGTCCCTCTGTATTTCCTAGACTGTGACTTGGTTCATTTTTTAATTGTCTGGTGGTGACCTTCAATGTTCTTGATTTCAATTTAGCATCTCCAGGTGCTGTGGATGGACATGTTATACGTATGACTGGCCCTCCCACTCATACTTTAGATACATATCTGACATCACTAGCCATGGTTACAGGGCAGAAAAGAAAATGGAAGGGTCTCTTCTGTCTATGAAATTGGAATATTTGTCTCATCACCAAATAGGTAGAATATAGGAGTGGAGAAAAACATAGCTTAGGATGGAGGTGCTACTTGGAGAAGGCTTCCTTGATGTCTCAACTTCATTTCCAATAATTAGGATACCATAGGGTCAGGGTGGTTTAGACTGCACCTGTCTACAACGATAAAGGTTTGAAGACATTTAATGCTTCAGTGTGTTTGATGACCTTGGTGAAGATGCGCAGGTCTGTTGATCCTGAGGATCCTTGGCAGCAAGGGAGTCATCCGGACCACCACAGTCAGCCTTCTGTAGGCAGCGATCTTCTCCTCCAGAGTGTGTTACTGCCTGGGATTACATGAAACACCTACCAGTGATATGGGTGAGTTATGGAACCCACCAGGGAGGCTGAGATACCAAGGGACGATATGGAGGAATTGGCTGGGAATAAGGTTGATACTGTCAACTTTAGATATGAAGGCAAGAAAACTGAGCCATGGTCATGTGGGCGTATTAGGTGGGTAGGTAGGTATGTAGGTAGGTAGGTAGGCAGGCAGGCCAACATGAGTTTAGTGAAGAAGGCTAGAATAAAATTATATAGTTATGGTCATTGTATGGATATTGTTCTGTGGGCTTGGATGAGGGGGGGAGTACTGAGTCTGAGCACTCTAGTGAAGGGCTCAGGAAGAGCAGAAGAGCCCAGCAGCGGGGTTCAACAGAGTAAGCTGTAGTCTGGCAGAAGAGCACAGAAACACCATGCCCGAACTCCAGAGATGGGGGCGGGGCACCAGCTGCAGCAACACTGCTCCTGGAGTCAGTGTGGTGGGGACTGAGATCTGCCCTTCAGATTCAGCCAAAGAGGTGACCTTGAAAAGAACAGTTCACTCTCCTGCTGTGTGTGAGAACCTGGGTAGCAGGTACAATGGACACCAAGGGGATAGGTACAGTGGATACCAAGGGGACAGAAACTCCAAGTTTGTTTTTTCTTCTCAGGAAGAGCAAAGAAATGATGATGAGCATGACTTTGACACACCTACATCCACTTCTGTTCTGAAGGAAAGTAAGGTAGCAAAAACCTTATTTCAGCAGTCTTGGAACATGGAGATTAAAAAACAAAACCCCAACCACGCCTGCTCTGTACAATCAGTGGTTCAATACTTGCATTTTCATAGCCCCATCCTCCGCTCTACTCTCTTACTATGCGGACAGGTTTGTCTTTTTGGTTTTTCTTTTTCATTGTTGTTTCCAAACCTACTAGAACGTTCTAACTCCAGTTCATTTGGTATCTTGCTTTCCTTGCTCAACACTCTATCATGAGCGTTTTCCCATGCTGTCTCTTTGCCACGGTAACCTCAGGAGTTAGAATTCACACGAGCTCATTAGGACCTGTTCCCAACCTCCATATTTCCTGTGGAATCTGAAGCTAATGAAGGGGCTGAAGGAGATGTCTGTAAATATTTTGTTGTTTTGCAAACACAGGCGCTCTTAAATCCAGTTTAATGATTGCTCAGTTTAATTAAACCCTCTTGGTCTTATTTGTTACCCCGCTCTCTGCACTGATTAGAGCCCGGCCTGAAAGGAGAAATTCAAACGTGTGTTGCAGTTGCTTTCCTCTCTCTCCTCACCCGTGTGAAGGGAGAAATTCAAAAGCAAGCATGTGGATCTGTGTTGTGTATTCTTCTGGCCTGAACTGCACAGAAGCCTTTTGTTTAGAGGAGGGGCTGCAGATTTTTTATGTGTGCGCCTCGTGCCCTTTGGAAAACGCATTAAGATGTTGTTTCCTGTTTAGAACGTTTATGTGCCCAACAGAGTGAAATTCGGTCATGCTGTGTAATCATGTCACCCATGACATTTGCATGGGCAGTTGTTCCTTTACCCTAAAAATCTCTTTTCTCCTCTTTCCTTCTCTATCAGTTTCCCACTTACTTCCCTCCCCGATGACCCTCCGCCCCAGGCAGCAAATTTCTCCACTTTTTGATACTATAGTTTTGCCATTACTGCCATTTTATATAAAAGGAGCCATAGGGTGTGTGGTCCTTGGCACCTGACTTTGTCATTTAGGCTATTCTTTTCTTGATTTCACCATCCTGTGCATGGTCTAGGCTCACGCTGGGGACTCTCCCATACTAAGGAGCGACAATGCACTTACTGTTCCTTCCTCTCTCTGACTCACCTCATTTTCCTTGTTCAAACTTAAATTACTGTTGGCTGTGATCACCTAAGAGCACCTTCGAGTGTGCTGCTGACCATTTAGCCCTTTCTCAATGCCATGGTTCCAGGCTGGCCTTGGGTCACCTAAGCTCTTATGTAGTGGACTGGAGTCCTAGGGAGGGAATGGCCTCTGAGAGCCACACACTGAGAATTGCTTCTTGTTAAAGCCACCCTTGGGTAATCCTTTAAGGCTTCTGTGATAAAGCATGTTTGGTGAGTGCTTCTTAGGCACAGTGCCTTTTATAAGATCTGTTGAGCTGGAGCTGGGGAGATAGCCGAATCCATAAAGCGCTTACTGTGCAAACCCAAGGGCTTTAGTTAAATCTGCAGGTCGCACGTTAAAAGTCCTGGGTGTGGTAGCATTCTCTTGCAATTCCATTTCTGGGGAGGGTAGAAACAGGCAGATCCCTGGGGCTTGCTGGCCAGCCAGTGTAGCCTATTTGGTGAGTTCTAGGCCAATGAGAGAGCTGGTGTCAAAATAACAAAGTAAGTAGCTCCTGAGAAATGACACCCATGGTTGTCCTCGTCCTCTAGCCTTTACAGGCATGTACACATATGTGTACACACACACACACCACACGCACACACACACATATGTTGAACTAGACTACATGAATAGAATGTGTAGAACAAAAATCAATGCACACCTCAGTAGACCCCGACAGTGCTCTGCACTGAATGGATGGGGAGATGGGAGGGTCTAAGGTTTTCTTGACTAGCTACAGGGATTTCCCCCATTCTGTTTTAGTCTTAAGTCTCTGACTTTCATTCAAGTGATCTGTTTTTGAATAGTAGGGATTTAACGAGCTAATATTTCCAAAATAAAGCCTACAGTTGGCACTTAATATATTCAGCAAGATGTTTCATGGACTGGCAGCTTGTGCTTGCCAGATCGGAAGCATGTGCAACTCATTTTTTGTTTGTTTGCTTTTTAAACTTAAGGGCTTAGGGCACCTGGCCTTAGCATTTTCCAACTGCCACTTCCGGTTGGGACCCCCATATTAGCATCATCTCACATCTCAGAGGTTTGGTCTCTTCATTGCTTTATCAGCAGCTCATAGCTCGACATTCTAGCCCAGATGGTGGGGTCCAAGCACCTGGATCCTAGGAAGGGAGAGAAACTGGGGGAAAGAGAAGCACAGGGCACATCGGATTCACGTGCCTTCCCTGCTGCTGTTAGTTGCGCTGTTTGAGATGAGCCTTTGTGTTCCCAGATGCTGACCACTGCAGGGGTTATCTCTTGGGGTTTCCTTGATTGAGAACCAGGCCTGAAAACTTGGACAGGCACCCCCGTAGTCTGTAAAGAGAGAACAGCTCCAGGAGTGTTTGGGGTTGAGTTTCAAGGCACAGATTATAAACTCTTAGTGTTGTCCTGTTTCCTGGTGGCAGGCCTCAGCCTGCGACAGCCTGGATGTCATTCCCTGGGCAAGGTCTGTTTTATGTTTAGAGGGTTATGTGGCTAATGTAGCATGAGCTAGAAGGGCCTCTTCTGGAGAGTGGGAAGGATACTACAGAGAACAGTGGGCTGGTTCAGTCATTTAGGGCACCTTGATTCAGCCTCTTCCCTTAGCAGCTTGAGTGATGAAGAATTTGCCTGTGAGATGCATGCCTTTCACCATGTGTTCTGCTTTGTGAACTGTATGCCAGTCCCATGTGGTGGTTGGGACTGTGTGTCCCTTCATCTTGAACTGCAGACACCATCAAAGGACAAATTTTAACTGTTAACAGCCACAAGAAAAGATTTAAAAGGGAGACGTTGTGGTGGTTTGAATGTAGTTGGCCCCCATAAGCTCATAGGGAGCGGCACAATTAGAAAGTGTGGCCTTGTTGAAGGAGGTGTTTCATCCTGGGGGCGGGCCTTGAGGTCTCTTATGTTCAAGCTACACCCAGCGTGGCACACACTCCTGCGGCCTATGAATCAAGATGCAGAACTCTCAGCTACCTCTCCAGACCATGTCTCTCTGCGTGCTCTCATGCATCCCACCATGATAACGGACTAAAAAGCCTCTGAAACTGTAAGCTGCCAGCTCAGTTAAATGTTTTCCTTTATAAGAGTTGCTGTGGTCATGGTGTCTCTTCACCCTAACTAAGACAGATGCTAGTACAATAGAAAGGAGAGTTACAGTGCTGTTTGGTTAGGGTGTGTTGGTTTGTATCTGAACTGTCCCCCACATGATGGTGTGTTGATGGCTGTTCTCTAGCTGGTCATGCTATTTCTTTTTATTCTTTTCTCTTTTTTTGACCAAT
>JAQHUG010000077.1:2210743-2221324 GCA_028555095.1 Dicrostonyx torquatus
CTTCTTCATTTGATCTGCTTCTAGGGGCTCTATGAGGCTGCATCTGTAAGATGGGGTAGACACAGCAGCAGGGTGAAAATAGCGTAGGTAATGGCTGATCGTAAACGGCTGTTATAAAAAGGAGTGTTGCTGTTGTTGTTGCTAACTGATGTCATGTTTTTTTCTCCAGCTGGGTAAGTCCCTTGGGAGTTCTGCCACGAGGTTCCAAGTAGAAAGGCCGAGAGCAATGCTTATTTCCTAGAGCAAGAACTGAGAGGTGACAATCCGTGGGCCGAATATAACCTGCCTCCATGATTACATATAAAGTTTTAAGGGAACGCAGCCACATCGGCTTGTTTCTGTATTGGCCATGGTTGCTTTTGTCCTGCAGGGGCAGGGCTTAGTAGTTGTGACAGAGACCATGTAGGCACAAAGCTAAAGAGATTTACTCTTTGGCCCTTTGTAGAAAAGTTTGCTGGACTCTGTCTTTGAGAAGGGGGTTGGGGTTTTCTGTTTCCGTATGCAAACAGATTTACATAGACATCAGCACAGTTCACATATGGTGCCTGGCACCCAGCAGAAGGTAACAAATCTTCCGTCCCTCTTCTGAACTTAATTCTGCTCTGGAACACATAGGATCATATCTAAGAAATGCAGAGGCAGGCACATTCATATTTTTATTGAATTCTATTCCTCTCTCATTTCCAAAAGAAGAGCTCATGTTTAAAAAAAATTCTGATTGGCACTATAAACCTTATTTATGCTTTAATGTCTCCTAAAGTATGTAGCCCACACTATTTTTACTCCCTTACAGATGCTGATATGCTATACATTACCAAATCCAAATGGATTTTCAAAATCCAATTTTCTTGCTCCAGTCTTCCGTTTCTCTGTTGACTTTTTATGTCTGACTTGCATCAGAGCATCTGGGGCTTTTGCCACATTTTGACCTCGACCTGTCCAGTGAAATAGTGCGTCTGCTGAAGAAGAGAGTTTTCGGGTGGTGGCTGCCCTTCCCTGTCCTCTTGTGACTCTGTGAGTCTCCATCGGGCTTGTTGGTGGCTTCTGGAGGCAGCCTGAGATAGTTCTTGGGGTGGAGGTGGAGACGAAGGTGCTAGTTCCTCTGCAAATAATTGTGGTAAGGTTAGCATCAGTTACCTGACACTGTGTGCTCCTTATGTCTGAATGAGGTCAGTGTCCAAATGAGTTTTCTTTAGGGATTCTTTCCAATTGTATATCTTCCTTATGTGCTCTGCCACAAATACCTTACAGAGGTTGCTAGGCCTTTTGTGTTATGGTAGATGTCATTTTTGGATGATCAACATTACCTACAAAAGTCTTAAGGTCTTGGGTGTTGGATCAGCATCTCTTGCAGTGGGTTCAGGAGTATTTGGATTCCTTCTCTTCTCTTCTCCTTTCCTTCTGACTCCAAGTGTCCATGGCACCATGACTTACTGCCATTTCTGCATCTCTGTGGCCTCTGTGGGATCCTAGCTACTTCTAATATTCTAGAATACTTAGATCTTATGATGAGAAGGTTCCTTGTGATCATCTTGTTCTATGTACCAGAAACTACATGGGAACCGATGGGAATGGTTCGGGAACTGTCTCTAGAGGCCGTGTCACCTGCTGTCAGTGCCCATTCTCAAGCTCATGGTCACTCTCATTCTTTATCTGTTGTCTGGGAGGAAGGAAATACAGGAATGATTGCGTTGGAAATCATCCTTACATGTATTTCTTTTTCTCCTTACTAGTTTGAAACACTGTCTGCCTCGTGCCATGTGAGCAGGGAGGAGGTATCTCTATTGGTTGGCACTGGGTCCCAGTGGTTTGTTTATCCTGGTGTGTAAGTTTGGGTGATGCTATCAATTTATATTGAGAAGGATTATGAGAAACATTCTCATGAGACTCACCATGTACTCCTTGTGTGGATGTAGTCTCAGATAGGGGTGGCGTTTCATTATGGGATACTAGGGTCATCATGGATATTCCTGCAGAGGCTTTTGTCTGATCTATGTTCACGGATTAGTTGTCATTTTCCTCGGACAGTTTGGCTTTTATTATGAGAACACAGTGTCCAGTACCTGGGAAGATTTCGCCGTTGACAGAGGGAATCAGGAGCTCAGAGTCGGGCGCATAGCCCCATTTAGGCAGATGGACATGTGGGAAATTAAAGCGTGATTCCACAACTCCCTCATTCTACCCTGCTTTGCTCTTTCTCTTCCCTGTCTTCAATGTCACCATACTGCACATCCTCCTTCAGAGTACACTGGGCTGATGCAGCAGGATGGTGAACAGTTAGCATCTCCTAAAGATGCTCTGCTGTCTAGGTTTCACACAGAGCATAGATGGGAACTTAAAATCCACTGGTCATTTTCCTTTCTTTGCTCAAATTCTGGGCACTGTGGAAAAGTCCTGACTGTGTGCCTGGCTGAGATGCAGATTGTGTGTGCGTGTGTGTGTGTGTGTGTGTGTGTGTGTGATGTCGTGTGACACAGGGGCCTGTATCTAGAACTGTTTTGTGACATTAAAGACATGCATAAGCCATGACAAACTCTGGTATAAAGCAGGGTCTGAATATCCGAAGAAAACAGTGGCTTAAGACAGAGTATGGTGCTCTAAGTAAGCTCCTCTTGTATGAGCATTCCACTGTCACTCCTTCTTTGATTGCTACCTCCTGCAGCCTCGGCCACCAAAGGCCTTTGCAGCATCAGAGAAGCTGAGAAGGACAGCGGGTCAGGGGTGCTTTCTGTGTGTAGCCCCTGTCCCTGAGAGGTTGTCATGGTGGAGGGTCATCGTAGTGAAGGTCTGCTTCCAATTAATGCTGAGAAATCTTGGACCACTCCAGCTTATCGATTCTCTCACCCACTCCCAACTGTGACCTCTGGAGTACACAAATTTGCTTGGTTATTTATTGCTGGTCTGCCTTACTGCTCTTCAGACATCTCTCTGGAAGCCCCTGTGTAGCCAGTGCCAGCACTATGCCTATTCTTTAACAAGAGACTTTGTTGATTTAGCAAATAACTACAGTAAAGCAAATATTTTTCTCTTCACTAGCACATCAGTCACGTTCCACCCTCTTTTTATGAAGGAAAGTCCCCATTGGCCTTACTGCAGATTTCAGTTTCTGTTGCGCTCCTTGGACCTCTTTACCTTTTTGTTCCCCTCAAGATGTTTGTGTGGCTCCTTTTTTTATTTAATGCAAAGCACTCCTCAACTCCTGCTTCTCCAGAGTAGGACCAGCCCTCTGTTGCAGAGCCTAGCATTCACTGGGACAGTGTCATAACCTGCTCAAGTGATTATGACAGAATACCTTAATCGGGGTGATTTATGAACAAAAAGAAAACATCGTTCATAATTCTGGAGGTTTCGAAGTCTGCAAAAGGACAGCAGCTGATGCAGGGTCTGATGACAGCCCGTTCTCCTCAGGCTCCTCCTTTTCATCTTATTTACATTTCATTAGTTTTGTTTATCACACAAAATCATAGGTTTGATTATAGCATTTTCACATGTACTTCCTTTTCACTGGCCTACTCCCCTCCCCCTCTCCGTCTTCCTCTTCCTCTCCTGTAGCCCTTTCATGTCATATGAATTCTGTTGTCCTCTTCTTGGCCTTCCTCCTGCAGAGCTCACTTGGCAGGAGTGAGTGTACTTCTTAGGGCCTCTTTCATCAGGACACAGGAGCTCCTACCTGAGAGCCAAATCCTTATAACCCAATTGCTTCCACAAAATCCCTCCTCTTAATTCCACTTCCTAGGGGCTGAGTTCCAACGTAGGAACTGGAAAAAGACAGAGGCTCAAGGTCTTCAGTGGATGGGGCTTAACTTATGATGGGGACATATGGGTGTTTGGAGGAGGACAAGGTGCTGAACGCCAGGGAGACAACACAGGGAAGAGATGGACTACAATGGGAGTGGGTGTGGATCACCAGCCAGGAGGCCATAGCAGGTTTAGGCCAGCAGGTGCTGGCTCCTTCTGTGGACCAGCCTGTGCTCCTTTTGTGATATCTGTCCTCTGGCCTTCCACCTGTGAAGATGCTCCTCTCTTGCTGAGCCCTGTTAACTCTCTCCTTTAGAATAGTGGGTTCCTGTGTCTCTGGTCACAGCAGCTCTCCTAGTTGGAGCTTCCATTCTAATCCTTTGTCTCGTTCAATGTCAGCTTGAATGGACTTACAACCCAAATATATGCTATTTATCTTCGCCAATACCAAAGAGACACAGCATAATGTCAAATCGTGGATGGCTTGAACTCTAGGGGAGAATCTAGAAACCCTCACTATTGACTTTCTCATCTTCCAAATGCAAATTATTTACCAGTTTGTTCTTCCAACTCCCTGAAGCATGGGTTTCCAGTCTACTTTTACAGGGAAGAAGTGGGGGGGGGGTCCAGAGTGTATTCTGTGTTTACTTTTCATAGTCAATCCATTTAATGACATGTCATAAGGTGGATGTCCCCTTCCACTGGTGAGGAAACTGAGATTCCACACCTCCCCACCCCTGGTGTGAATCAGGTGGCCAAGCTCACAGTTTTGCAAAGCTGAGGTGTTATGTAGTCTTGCTGGACTCTGAAGCTCCTGCTTGTTCTGCAGCATCCCAGCACCCCTTACCTGGAGCCGGAAGCTGTTACAGAGGCATGCCCTGGCATTCCTTGTTCCTACTCAGAATGAGACGTTCCTGTTTATATTCTCAGGAAGTCAGACTGAAATCAATGTAACTAGCCTTATTAACTTTCTTAAATGGGGGAGGGGTCACCAGTGCCAGAAGCTTTTCTGGGCTCACCAAGACAAATATAAAAATCTAGTTTGCCTGTTGCCTGATTTTTTTGGTTTTCCTCCTTCCTTCTTTCCTTCCTTCCTTCCTTTCTTTCTTTTCTTTCTTTCCTTTTTTCTTTTCTTTCTTTCTTCCCCTTCCTTCCTTCCTTCCTTCCTTTCTTTTTTCTCTTTTCTTTCTCCTCTTCTTTCTCCTCCTCCTCCTTCTTTCTTCTCCTATTTTGGTTTAGTTATTTTTCCTCTAATACATCTCTAGAGTTTAAAATTCAAAGCTGTAAATGAAGAGATGGTGGGGAAGGGGTAACTAGCCAAGCTTCATGCATGGGTCTATACTTACCCATCTCTCTTTTGTCTGCAGGTGGCTGTTCTTTTGATGAGCACTACAGCAACTGTGGGTATAGTGTGGCTCTGGGCACCAATGGGTTTACCTGGGAGCAGATTAACACATGGGAGAAGCCAATGCTGGACCCAGCTGTGCCCACAGGTATGTGACCTATCATATTTGGGGCTGAGATAGAGGTGGCTGCCTTTTGCAGTGGCTCATGGGGGAAGGACCTTTTTATGGATTGACTTGAGAGAATGGTAGGTTAATATGTAGATAGTGAGTTGCCCATCTTTAGAAGTGTTCAGGCAAGGCTAAGAGAGTTCTTTAGAATAGAGTCATAGTTATAGGCCATCAGAATCCAGAGACCTTTGGGATTACTTTTACTCAGAGATTTTTAAGCTCTATCTATGCACAGGGCATCACTGAGTTTTGCTGTAGGGTCTGATGGTAATGATATTTTAGAAAAAGATGAGATTACTCCTTTTCTCTATAAGCATGAGTTGTTCGCATACATCAGGACGTTCCCACTGTTAGATTATTATAGCTTTGGTGACTGTCCTAACATCCAAAATACCGGGATTATTTAACCAATGTGAAGTCTTGATGGATGCCTACATGAGGCGGGCCTGTGAGAGAGGTGAACCTGCTGGGTTTTAGGGGATGTATTTGGAGGAGAAGTACGCATACTCAAAGAGAACACTGTCAGAGTTGGTGAATCGGGCAAGGCATAGCAGCAAGGTTGCTTGGTGATGTGAGCCAGGATGTCCTGCATCCCTATGAAGGTGAAGGTCATCCTTTTGAACAGTAGGAAAGCCAATTGACTATAGGAGACGAGAGGACATTGTCTGAGGAGACTTCCTGGCCAGTGAGTCCATGTAGCGCACACATTGTCTTATATTCCACCATCCCCTCAGCCCTCCCTGAGGCTCAACCCTGTTCTCTGCTAGTTCAACCTGTCCATAAGCTCTAGAGTTCTTTGTGCTTGTTCTGTACTGTGTTGTGGATGACTTCTCCAACACCACTGCTTCAGGCTCTATCTGAACACAGATATGCCAACATCTGTGACTCCCACCGCTATGTCCTCTTGGTCAACTCTGGGGAGAGGGTTTCTGGGATATCAGTAGGTGGAGGCAGAAGAGATTCTCAGGAGAATCTGGGAGAAGTGTCCTCTCTGACCTTGAGCTTGACTCCAAAGCAGGAGACCCCTGGCTGGATTTGCATGGTTCCTACAAAGGCTTGCATCATGTCTGTTTCTCAGGGGTTCTTGAGTTCAAGGCTATCTCAAAAGGAAAGAAACAAGCCTGAAGTATCAAATTGGGAATTTCAGATTAGATGGGGTCTTATTTGTCTGAGCAGAGGTGTCAGTTGTCACATATTCCAATGACTAAGGCAGCATGGGAAAACTATATCTGTTGCCTCCTTGTGGTTTTTAGTAATGCTGGCTTCATTCCTGTAGTGTCCCAGTCATTCACCTCATTAGGATCCCAAAAGCTAAAACACTTGTGCTTAGTTAATTAATTTATTCCAATGCTGGCATGGAACTCACAATTAGATCAGACTGCTGTTGAAGCCACAGAACTCAGTTTGCCTCTGTCTCTTGAGTGCTGGCATTAACAGTATGTGTCACCATCCCTACATGTTCTCTGCTCTCTTGACCATCTTTGAGATTGATCAAATCTGGATCTTATAGTGCTTGCGTGTGTGTGCATCTGTGTATGCGTGTGTGCATCATGTGTGTATGGGTGATGGCTGTGCATGCATCTATGTGTGCATGCATCAGTGTATAAGTGTGTGTATATATATACATATATATGAATGTTAAGTGCATATATGTGTGCTTTTGTATGCATCCATGTGTGTGTATATTTGTGCACATACATGTGTTTTCTGTATATCTTTAGCCTACTCAAAACTCAAAATCATGCAGTGTGTCATGATCTAGCATTTCCAAAATTAGCCTTCCTTCCTCTCTCTCTCCTTCCCTTTCTTCCTTTCTTCCTTCCTTTCTTTTTGAGATAATAGAACTTAAGACCGTCCTCCTAAGTGATGGGATTGCAAGTGTTTACCAGTATGCAGAGCTGAAAGTGAACTCTTAATTCACCCTTTCCCCTTCCATGTCTATGCACTCTCTGGAATGATTCAGAAGCCAGTGGCTATATTTGTCTCCCCTGCTTCCTGTGTGGTAGTCTGTTCATCCTAATGTCTCCCCAGTTCTGACTCCATCATAGGTATGCCTGGCTTCTTTGCCTAGACTCTCATCCTTGTGGTGCAGATCACCTCTGCCTGTCTTTTGGGAACCTGGGAACCTTTGTTCTGGTTCTTTGAGATTCTTTTGAGTTCAGTCCATACAGAAGCCAAAGAGATTCTGGTGGGATACAGTACTGTCCATTCCCTTGCCCCTTCATCCTTCTGCAGTTTCTCTCTTGAAGATTTTTGAGGTCTACTGCTGCTCTCAGATGATGGAGTCCTGCTGTCCCCTCAAGACCCTTCTAGCTTATCCTGCCTCAACTTCTGCCCTGTTATGAAGGGCCCCTGTCCAATGCTGGCAAACTCTGATTCTCCTGCCTCAGGAGCTCGCACACAGTGCTCCCAGGAAGCCGTTCCCTCCAGTCTGCCCTACTGTTGTGACTTCTTCCCATTCAATCTGTGGTGGTTCTTGGTAAAGTTCCCCACATTGTGACTAACGTCCCTCAGATGAGAAATCCACGTGACTGGGGACCACAGTAGCCGAGTTACAGCTGCATTGTCAGCAGCTGCAGGATGTGGTGTGACAGATGGGGCATCCACGTCACAATGTACTGGAAGGGGGCATGGATGGGGTCACTTACTGAAGCGGATAGTAACAAAGACACGAGCTACAGTTTAGAGGCCTTTGGCACTCTTCTTCCTGATCACATGCTTATCCCAATCATGTGTCCCTTCCTATTATTCTTCCCATTTTACAGAGAAGAAAACCAAGGTTCTGGGCAGCAACCTGGCAAGATGGAGGCCTCCTCCTCCCCTCCAACTTCCCCTCCCTAAGGCATGATGGTTACTTCTCATCTTAATTTTCTCAGCCCCTTATTACAGCAGAGCCATTTCGTAAATATTGGATCATGCTAATACAATCTTCTGAGCATTCCTAATAGAGGCATTTGATAGTGATCGCTGAAATGAGTCTGTCAGGAGCGCCTGTGGATCTCAGAGGCTCTGTGTGCTGCTCAGCCTGAGAGGTGTGGAAGCGAATTTGGATGAGGGGAGAAACGGTTCTTGCAGGCAGTGGCTAGAATCTTACTCATGTTCTGTAGTCCAGTGCGGTCCATCTCTTTGGAAATCTAGCTCGAGTCTGTTTATTCAGATGGCCCTTGCTGTTTATTGATCCCCTCTGCATGACAAGCTCTGTGATATACTTGGCCTGAATGGATAGGATCATGTCGTTTTTGGAGCTTAATCTCTTTAGTGGCTTGGCCTTTAAGTGGGCTGTGATCCACACACTATGAGACCTATCCAGTCCTGGGCCATCTAATGCCATCTTCTTTCAAACGCCATTCCTTACCTCTCAGTGCTCCAGATACCCTGGCTGGCCTGGTGATTGGACATGTCACATTCTTTCCTGGCATAGGACCTTTGAGCATGCGCCTCTGCTCATTGGAAAGCCTTTCTCTATCATTTATCGTCTTCTTCATCTCAGCTCATGCAGCTTCCCGTGGACACCTCTCCTCACTGCCCAACTGAAGGAGGTTTCCTCGGGTGTCTGATTGTCGCCTCCAGTTCTTTGATTTCAAAGCCCTGTTATAGACCCAGTGTTTGCTTTGCAACAGCTGCGGGAAAACACCTAAGAGAACCAACTTAAAGGAAGAAACATTTATTAGGGCTCAGGCCAAGGTGAAGTGGATCCATGGCTTTGGACTTGAGGTAGGTCTGGCAGAACATAATGGCAGTGAGGGTGTGAGACAGAGGATACCTCCCCGCATGGAGTCCAGGAAGCAAGGACACAGAGAGAAGACGTCACATGGTCAGTGATAGTTGTCCCTTGGTCTGGTTCAGCTTTCTCAGTTCCCCCTATTTTTTAGTAGGCCATTCAATGGTTAATCTATCAATAAACGAATCCCTTGGGTGGAGCCCTTGTGATTCAGTCACTTCTCCAAATTCCCACTTCTGAATGTTGCAGTGGAGACCAAGTCTTCACGCGTGGGCCTTCTAGAGATATTTCAGATTCAAACCATAGCACACATTAGCTTCTTCCAGTCTTGTGCCAGAGCAGAGTGATGCCGGCACCTGGATGCTCCCGAGTGATGCTGGCACCTGGATGCTACTGTCCCAGTTTTCTCACCTCTCATGGGAAAATCCGCGTGAGAGCTCCATGAAGATGGCTGGATGAGTGTGAATGGTCAGCCTAGGTGGGCCTCAGGCACTGTTAGCTGCCCCTAGACTCTTTCCTTGTTCTTGAACCCTCTGGAAATGTAAGAGTAGGACCACCTGCGATCCCATGCTTCCCTCAAGTCCACTGATACCCAATGCTACTTCACAAGGGGGAGACTTTTAGCAGCTGATCTGGCATGAGTCACACAGGCAAGAGAAGCTTCTTACTTCCCAGAATGCACTGCCTGAGAAAGCCTGGGAGCTGCCTGTAGTTCAGCTCCCTGAATCCTGTACTGTCCCCCATCACACTCTTCCCCACCTTCTCCATGGAGAAGTCTTTGGGCCAGCATTCTAGCATTCCAGGCTTCAGACCTGCTTTCTATGCATCGTGTCTGTGCATCACAGAGGAATAGAGTAAGGCTTACAACACCCACAAACCCTCTCTAGGGCTCTGTCTGACCTAACTGTAGCTGCCACAGATCCTTGGGCTTAGCATGATCTAAAGGTTTCCACACAGTGGTCCTTAGGTTTATCCAGAGGGCATCCTGCTGGGAGGGGCATAACAAAGCGTGTGCTGTAGGTGCCGTGTGTGTGTGTGTGTGTGTGTGTGTGTGTGTGTGTACATGTGTGTACTCGCATTTGCTGGTACATTGGTATGGTATGTGTACACATGCTTGGGTGTGCCTCTGAAGGTCAGTCTTGGGTATCTCCCTCAGTTGCTCTCTACCTTGCTTTGTTTTAAGAGAGGATCTTTCTCCTTTGCCCAGCCAGCAAGCCTCAGGCATCTCCCTTTGTCTACCTCCCCAGGGTCGAATTCCACACACATGCTAACACACTGAGCTTCTTTATCCTGGTTCCAGAGCTCGATCTCAGGGCCTCATGCTGGCACGGCAAGTTGTCTACCCATGGAGCTACATCTCCAGGCCCACAGTGTGTGACTCTCAGGTCACACATCTGTGTGTACAAGAAATTCTTCATTTCTCATCTTTACATCACCTTATCTTTGCCTCTGATCCCACAGGGAGTTGAGATCTTAAATTTTCCTCATTTATTCTGTGAATATCTTGAGACTTATGGTGGTCATTATGATTTCATCAGGAAGTCTTCTGTTACCTCCCCATAATCCCTTTGTGCTGGTTTGAATAGGTTTGGCCCCCATGGACTTGGT
>JAQHUG010000077.1:2229059-2239767 GCA_028555095.1 Dicrostonyx torquatus
CACGGGCCCTTCTCCTCCGGTGGGGGTGGCTAGACCGGAAGCCCTCTCCAAGGGCCTGCTGCGCTCCGCCGGGCCCTTCTCCTCCAGTGTGGGTGGGTAGACCGGACTGTATTTTCCTTTATAAGAGTTGCTGTGGTCATGGTGTCTCTTCACAGCCATAAAACAAACCCCAACTAAGGCACCCTTCCTCATTCTGCTGCTTTCTGAAGCTGGGAGCCTTTTGCTGGGATTAGCTGGCCCTGCTTCCCACTCATCATCCTGTCTTTGGCCTTTCCCGCAAGTGCTTCTGCAAAGCAGGATGGCTCAGCAAGTCCTACTTTGAACCCTTCCAGGATGGGGAACCTCCTCCCTCCCCTGCTTGCCTCCCCCCAAATGCAGCCTTCTGTCCCAGCCTTTCTATAGCCCATGGCAAACTCTCCACAGTAAGTTTAAACTTTTGAGAACCGGAGGGAAGAAGAAAGCAACTGGTACTTGTGCATTTGACTTTGAATAGCTTCTCTCTGGACCACACATATCCAGGGAGAACAGAGAGATATCAAGTTTAGTAGTTGCCTGACTAGAATGTTGGAAAGTACAGGAACTGGAGATGATACAGGAAGAACGCAGGACACCCAGCAACTAGCCCACTTCTATTAGTCTCTCCCATGGGAGTAAATACAGCTTCCACCATGGTTCTGGGCTCCTTTTCATGCCCTTGACCTCTTAGGCCACCTATCTCCACCTTTCTGCTAATATTTATGGAGGACTGCCATCAGCTGTGGAGTGAACTGTGCCTCTTCAGAGGACATGTAGAAGTTCCAAATGCTGGTACTTGTGCATTTGACCTTGTTTGGAAATGATTTGGGGGTCCTTATTTCCCTGATTTCCTTAAGACAAAGCCATACTGGTTATGTGGGGTGTCAGTCTAATATGGCAAATAGGAGGTCTAGTTAGGGTTTCTATTGTGAGAAAACAGCATGACCAAAAGCCACTCACAGAGGAGAGGGTTTACTTTATCTTATACATCTCAGGTTCCTGTTCTCCACTGAGGGAAGTCAGAGGAACTCAGGGTCAGAACCTAGAGGCAGGAACTGAAGCAGAAGCCCTGGCGACCCTATTTAGTGACTTGCTTCTTGTGACTTGCTTGCTTGCCTTATTAAACCATCCTGTGCCATCTGCCTTTGGTGGCAACTCCTATAATGAACTTAGCCTTCCCACATCAATCACTAACTGAGAAAATGTCCCAGAGGTTTACCTATTGGCTAATCTCATGGAGGCATTTTTTTCAATTGTGATTTCCTATTTTTAGATATGTCTCAGTTTGTGTCAAGCTGACAAAACCCAACCAGCTCATGGAGCAGAGACACATAGATACTCAGGGGAAAAGGTCACATGAAGATAAAGGCAGATATTGGAGTAATGCATCTACTAACCAAGGAAGGCCAATGGTGGCCAGCAAAAGGCAGGGCCTAGACAATGGAGAAAAGGCTGCCTTCCTGGAGCCTTTAGTGGGAACATGGTTCAGCATGATTTTGAACTTTTGGCCTCCAGACCTGGGATAGAATAGCCTTCAGTTACCAGTTTGGAGTAATTAAGAAAGCTGAAGCTCAGTCGATCCCACATCAGTGCCCCTGCCCAGCCCTCCTTCCCAGGGCACCCTTTCCACACAAGAATTTATCCAAAGGCATTGGAAAGGCTAGAAGCTGGTATTTACATTGTGCCTACTCTAACCAAGAATTGGATTAGGCATTTTCCCATACACTATTTGATCTACTTTGCAACAACCCCCAGGAGTTCTGTGATACTGTTGCCTTTTCATCTTGGAGTGTACTGGGTCCCAGAGAACTAAGTAAGGGGTCCAAGTTCACGTGAGTTCCACAGCAGGGGAGGCAGGCTTGGAATCCTGACCAGTGAAATATAAATTGTGTGCATGCTTCTGTCATCAACTGAGTATCTTTTGAAATGATTTCTATTTGCAGTGTGATTTATGATGGCAAAAACAATGCATATTCATGCAGGGGAATATACACAATAGACACAGCTACAGAGAACAAAGTAGAAGTCATGCATGCATACAAATAAACACAAATATGTTTTTCGTATGCTTTTTGAAAAGCGTTTTCCCATATCATTAAATATTTCTCAAATCATGGTTTCTAAAAGCTTCAGGGTTTTCCATTCCAACGACTGTTCCACAGTTTGTTTAACAGCCCAGGCTCATTGCATATTTAAGTTCCTTGTATTTACGTCTAAACCACATTGCAGGCACTCTTTGTGTATATACACCGGTACAATCTTCTCCAGTAGGACTTACCAAACTTGCTTTCAGTGGTATATATATGTTTCTGTGTTCCCTCATGTACCCCTAAACCAGAATGGTTGTGCATTCTTTTTGAGATATGCAGGAAGAACACGATCCCCATGTCAAACCTGGATGGGAAAACGCTTGGTGAATTCTAAAGCAGCAGAGGAGCTGGGAACTGACAGCAGTCTGCTCAGAGTAACGGAGAAGCTCATGGAGTGATTGCTAGATGGATGGAGAGTCTCCGCGGTGTTTTAGAAGGAATTATTTATGCCAAGATGGGCGTCACCCATACAGAGCATCATGGGATTGCCACCGTTGTGTTGATTAGATAGATGGATGGCGGGTTTGTTCATGGTCTGTGTGCTAATCTAGCTTTTGTTAATTTGCAGACAAGGTCAACATCTTACTTGTATCTGTCACTGCGATGCTGGGATTTAGCATGTAATTGTCAAATTAATGGAGTATGTGTAATTGTGCGTGTATATATGAGTGTGTGCATGTGAGCATGCATGCATGTGTGTGTATGTGTGTGTAGTTGTATATGTATGTGTGTGCATGCATGCATGTGTGTGTATGTGTGTGTGGTTGTGTATGTATGTGTGTGCATGCATGCATATATGTGTGCATATATGTGTATGCCCCTGCCTATGTGCATGTGTGCATTTATGACCATGTGTATATGTGGAGGCCAGGGACATGGGGTATCTTTCTGGATTGATCACTGCTCTCTACTTTATTTGCTGGGGCAGAGCTCTTGCTGAATCCAGAGCTCACCACTTTGGCTAGTCTAGTCATCCAGCATGCCTGGGAATTGCCCTTGATCATCTCCCATTTGTGACTATCAAGACCATAGGTTACTGATGTGCCTATTATACGGATGTTGGGGATCCAGCCTCTAGTCCTCATGGTAATGCTGCAAGTACCTCATCCACTGAGTCATCTCTCTCCTGCAGTATTACTTATTATGCATGTTTGCCATGGTGGAGGTGTTGAGGAACAGTTTCCAGAGTTGAATATCTCCTTCTACTATGGGTTCTGATGAACTCAGATCATCGGGCTTGCATAACAAGCTTTATCTCACGAGCTCTACCACTGGCCTGGTGTTCTCATGATATAACTCTGGCATATATCCTAAAGGCTAGCTTTTTTTACCTTTTCAACCCTTTCCTTCCTTCCTTCCTTCCTTCCTTCTTTCCTTCCTTCCTTTATCTATCTATCTATCTATCTATCTATCTATCTATCTATCTATCTATCTATCTATCTATCTATCTATCATCTTCTCTGTGTCTGGTTTTGGAAGACCATCTTGCTAGGTAATTTTAGCAATCTCCCATTGAAATGAACCTTGGTAAATTATAGAGCTAGACACTCAAGTACCAACTAACAGTCTGAGGTGGCTGTACAGGTAACCTGGATACAGCCATATGGACTCTCCTGCCATGGATTTTCATTTAGGAGTTCTAGAACTCCAGAGTTTGAGCGTTGGGTGTCATGGGAGAGTGGTAGCTCCTGACCACAGTGCTGGAACTAAAAGATATTGCTTACTGGCCAGTCAGAACTGTTTTATATTCTGCTTTTTAAAAGATTGGTCTTCTTCTCTTTATGACATTTAACAGCATTCTTTGAGAACATTCCTTGTTTTGACTCTCCTTGTTAGCCACAAACCCCATGTGACATACCATCATGTCTTTGCTGTACTTACTGAGACATTTGGCTGGAGTGTACAGCAGGTCCATCTTCCCCTATCAGATTTCACATCTTCTAGAAGGCCTGCCTGGACTCTTCTAAGCACTTTTTTTCTCCATTGTGCTTCTGTTGTTGAGTTCATCACTGGATGTTGTCTCTGATGCTTCACTAGGGCTGAGAGCCTCTTCAAGTCCCGGACTGATGTTCACGTTTCTGCATTGAGCACATGGTGGCGCACATATGGACTCCGTGGGTAGTGGGTTATTAGTGGAGTCGAGGGGAAGTGATTTCAGAAGCATTTTCAGCCCTGATGTTTTCATATTCTCAGAAGCCCTGTGGCCTTCACAGTTTGAGTGTGTACTGTTTGCTGGATGAGGTTGTACTGAAGGGGATCCACTGGTTCATCTTTGAAGGTCATTTAGGGCTTGTTTTCTGTTGTTCCTTGAATTCTTAGACCAGGTAAAAGAATTTTGGGGATAGTTCCTTCAATCATACTGAAGTGGTACAAACATTCAGAATGGTGGGGAGTGGAATTTTGGAGGGACTCTCTGGGGAAAGCTTTGAACATCCCAATCTCATTTATTGTTCCTTTCAAATTATTAATGCTAAAATGACCCAGTTACATGGTCTTTATCCTAATGTCACTAATAATACCCTTCTTCCTATTATCACTCCTAATATCACTACTGATGGGTTCAAAACTCCATCTTCCTAGATTTCCATTCAGTTTCTCTTCCATTTGTCTTCTCTCATTAATGATAAAATATTGTATATTAATTCTTTTAAAAGATGACTGGTTTGTATATATGTGTTAATTCTTTCTTGTTCTTGTCTCAGCTCATCCAAATATCACTATTTACAGATTGGCATATGTTGAAAGAGAAAAGAAAAAGGAAGAAGGAGGGAGAATAAGAGAAAAAAAAGGAAGAGGGTGCTAAATGACAGAAGATGAAGAGAAGACAGAAAGCATAGATGTACAGTAATTATAAATAGATGGACACATATATATTATAAAGATTATTGTAATTGTCCTGATCATAGGAGAGTGGTATTTATATAATAGTTATCTTGCAGCAGGGTGCGATACTAAGCAGATTAAAGACATTCACCAATGTAATCCCTAAAATATTCTTCTTAAGTACATATTATTATCTACATCTGAAAAATGAGGAGAGTCAGGCACAGACAGCTTAAATGGCTCATCTAGAGTCACCACTGGCATGTGCTTGAGCAAGGATTCATCCTCAAGAAGTCTGAGTGGGTCCAGCCTCGGCTTCCTAGGAACAAAGATTCCAATTACTTCTGATCCTTGACTGATCTGTTACCCATCTCTTCTCCCACTACTGTATGAAGATGCAATTGACTCTCCAAGATGACCTGCTGTCCTATTGGGTAGATGAGACATTTATTATTTATGTGCTAGGGTACTAGTTAAATCAACCCAGTACCCAAGAAATGGCAGCAGAGAACAATGCATAAACGTGCCAGGCTTCCAACACACTCAGAGAGAAGACAGAGCCCTTGTCTCAGACGGCTCTCAGAAAATTGCTTACGAAGCATCTCATCTTACAAGATGGTCTCTTGTGTACCTGGGACTCCACAATTAATTGGAAAAACTGCATTAGCCTGTGATGACCCCAATCAGTGCTAGTTTGGGATGTTTATAGGGATCACAGAATTGATAAAAAAAATGGGCAGGAAATTGAATGCAGGTTTAGTAATTATAGCAGCGGATATGACTGTGTAATAAGGACAGCGAGCTGTTGTTGCAAACGAGTGTCCTAAGGATTGCTTCGAACAGCAAGAAAGCATCCTGCAGTGTTCAGAATGCGCATCTGCTAGATAAACAGGGTAACACATCTGTTTTAGCACACGCAGGTGGGTGGCTATTTTAATATGTGGGTCTCTTGTGACATCATACCTGGATTCTAGATGTGTCACATGCTCAGCAGTATATGGGATAGTTTTGATCTTCAGTTGCCCTCCACCATCCAGGTCCAAGGTCTGGTCCTCAGCATGGCATTAATGGGAGTTTGTGGAGCCTTCAGTAGGGAAATTCTAGGAAGTGGTCTTAGGGTGTTGGAGGCCTGTCCTTGAAGGGCTAGTGGGACCTCAGGCTTCATCTTTCTGTTTTCTCCTCCCCCTTCTCTTCTTTACCTCCTCCTCTTTTTCTTCCTCCTTCTCATCCTCTTTCATCTCTTCAGCTATGTCTTCCTCTTCCTTCTCCACCCCCATTTCTTCTTTCTTCCCTTTTCACTTCCTGGAATATAAAGTTTTGCCTCTTCACGTGCTCCCTACCAGATGTGCTGCCTCACTGTAGGACCAGAAGCAACAGGAACAATTTAATATACAGGCTGAAACCTTGAAAACTCTGACCCCCAATACACTTGTCCTCTGTATAAGCACATTCATCTCAGGTGTTGGTTAAAGCAGCAGAGAGGTAACTGAGATGGTAGAATTAGAATTAAAAGTGACATGGATGTGTCATTTGGATATTCCATTGTTGGACTCTGCTGTCCAGAATGCATATGGACAGTTTTAATAAAGAATTTAAAAATCAGGACTGAGCAGGTGGCTCAGCAGTTAATATCACTGGCTGCTCTTCTAGATGTTCTGGGTTCCGTTCCCAACACCCACATGGCAACCTACACCCATCTATAACTCCAGTTTCAGGGCACCCTCTTCTGGCATCTCTGGGCACCAGGTTCATTGTGCACAGACATACAGACAGACAGAACACCCATTCACCTGAAATAATACATTTATAAAAAGAATATTATAAATGTTGAGACTTCAGCAACCAACATTCTCCCCCTAAATATGTATACCATTTGTTGATCAATAGTCTTAGTTGTTTATGTGTTATTATTTAATATCTCAACAATATTGATAGCTAAATATTATTTCTGTTGTTATACAAATGAGAGAACTGTATCTAATACCCTGACATATTTGAAATAGAAGAGCTAATTATAGTCTCCGCATTATGACTCCAGAAATTTTGTACCATTATCATCTTTTCAACCAATAAGTAACTGTATGAAGTGTGTTTTTGTTAGGGTTGTTTTGAGATCAGTTTTCCCATGGAACTCAGGCTGGTCTTTTGTTCGGAATCCTGCCTTGGTCTTCTGGGTGTTGGGATAGGTCCAACTGAATGAGGTGGGCACAGCTATCTCTAGTTTCTATTATGCCTTTAATATTTATAATTGAATACTAAGTATAAAAATAGAGATGTGCCAGGTGGTGATACACGCCTTATATCCCAGCACTCGGGAGGCAGAGGCAGGTGGAGCTCTGTGAGTTCAAGGCCAGCCTGGTCTAAAAGATCTAGTTCCAGGACAGGCTCAAAAAAAAAGAAAAAAAAAAAACAAGAGAGAGAGAGAAAGAGAGGCAACTAATTTATACACCTAAAACTTTATATATTAATTTAATTTTTTATAGGCTTCTCACTGAAATGGGAAGAATGGTTTGCTGAAATTTTTCTTGTTTCACATTAAGATAAGTGTGTGGTCTGTGTATTTCTTAGTGGGTGTGTGCACATGTGCATGTGAGTTTGCATGTGAATGGGGACTAGAGGTTGACACAGGGCATCTCTTTTCGGTTGCTTTCCACCTTTATTTTTTGAGACAAGGTCCTTCATCGAACCCGAATCTCAACAATTCAGCTATGTTAGCCTGTCTGGGAGCTCTGGGGATTCTCCTGTCTCTAGTAGCAGCCCTGTGGTTACAAACACATGGTGTCATATCTGGATTTTTATCCGGGTGCTAGGGATTGGAACTCAGGTCCTTATACTTGCACACGGCAAATACTTTATTCCAAGAATGGTTAAGTCTGATTTAATGATTAGGGTTGATTCTGCCAGTCTGTGGAGTTGACTACGTCTGTCAAGTTGGAAATGTGGGCATGATGAGCTTAACTTCTGCTCAGTGTCAGCTTCATGGGAGCAGCCATGTCCCTGAAACTCCCTGAACAGGATTAGGGAGAGATGAGCTTCCCTGGGCTCTCCAGCCTCCTGCTGCTTTGACTGCAGTGTTCTCGGGACAGCCTGTTGGCAGCCAAGACTGAGCATCCCTCCAGTCCTGTGACTTCTGCCCTGTGTTAGCTGTTGTTCATGCGACAGGACTGCAACTCTAGGGGCCAGGATCCCTTTGAGCGAACCTTCCTTTCTGAGTGTATGCACCGTCTTTTCTAACAAGGAGGCAGCTTTTTTCAAGCTTTGGAAGTGATAGTGATTTGAATTATCATTGTACATACTGAGAGATTTGGTAGGAAAAGAAAATTGCTTAGTAGAAATTGAATAGTTTCTTTGAATTTAGTGAAAATAAGATGACCGAGGCATCTCTATAAAACATAGCCCAATAATCTGGAAAATTTAATCGTCAATTGCCATCTCATCCGGGGCTGTCCTGGACCTGCACATGGAATGTGGGAGCCATAGCTACCAAGTCTTGAAATATGGCTAGTCTTAATACATCTAAAATGTACACCAGTTTCAAAGCTTTCATCATCAAAAGAGGACATAAAACATTTTATGTGGTGATTTTCATGTCAATTATGTGTTTCCTATGAGTTTAGATATTTGGGGTTTGGAAAAATTGTTAACATTGATCATATACATTTTTAACCTTTTAGATATAGCAACTAGAGTGTTTAAAATTCCATAGGTGGTTTTTATCATATTTTTCTCAGCCAGTCCTGCCATGAATTGTTGGAATTTATTGTGCCAACTGTCCTTTTGCCCACGGGGATGTTTCTCTTTGCTGATGATAACAGCTGGTGTGTGTTGGGCACTTATTATATACCAGGCTGTTTAAATGTTTCCACTGGGTGGATCCTAGAAACCCAATGTTGCTTAGTTACTCTTCTGATCCCCCCACTCACAGATGAAGAAATTGAGGTACAGAGTGATTAAACATCTTGCCCTTCGTCTCGGAAGGAGCAAAGTACTGATAGGAGTGGAACCAAAGCCTGTTCAGCGGCTCCTACTGATACCTTTCAAGACTCTCACTTTCTGCAGAATGCCCTAAGATTTCTGTTCCTCCTTTGCTGTGCCTACTCACTCTCCAGTTCTTAGTTTTCCTATGAAGAAATGGACTTGACTGGCCATCCCTCAGAACCTTTTAGTTGTTTTCTTCCTGCATGTGTGCATGCATGCATTCATGCATGCAGGCATGTCCATGCACATTTATGTATAGGCTGTGGATGTTTCACTTAGCCTTGACATTCTTTGAATGAGACAAGAAGATGTCTGTGTATCTGTTATGCTCTGCAACTCTCTAGAGCCAGTAAGCAGCTTTCTCTGTTCCTCCTCCTACTGCTTCTGTGTAATTAGCTCTGCGTTTTGTCCTAGCTCTGCTATTAACCTGCTCTGTAAGTTTCGGACATGCATCACGCTTATCTGTGCCTTATTTGCCATTATGAATCAAAAACGGAAGCCATGTTCTTCTGGCCTGGCATTCTTTGATTTGTAACTGAGGTGAGGGATGAAGGAAATGGGACATTGTAAGTGTGGGAATTCCTTGATTCCTGTGTAAAATAAAACATTGTGAAAAATCTTGCGGCCCTAACCCATCCATCCCCCTGTCATTCATCGGTCAGGTAGGACAGGTGCCTCTGATTCTCTGACAGGAGAATTTGTCTTCATGAGTGCATGGAGACCAAGCACTTTCGAGACAATCTGTCCCTGAGAACTGAGGCTTGCACATTAATATAAATCCCCCAAGTAAGCATAAGGTAGCTAATAGGTTCCCAGGTACCCACCAAGTTACGGGTCTCTGCTGTGTGCCTAAGGAAGGATAGAGGACTGCTTCAGAATTTATTTTCCCAGAACAGTACTCATTGACGTTGACTCATTTCAGCAGAATGATAGAAAGTCCCCCATTTTTTTAATGTTGGTGAGGTGTATCTGTAACTCTAGTACCTGAAGGCAGAGGTAGAAGGACTGAGAATTTGAGACCAGTTTGGTCTACATTGTGAGTTCAAGCCCAGCCTGGGGCACATAGAAAGGGCTCATATAATAAAATATTACCCCATTTTTTGAAAGTGTTGACACCACTCAGTGCTAGCTTTCTGTTGAGGAAAGCAACCATGCTTTAAACTGCCCTCAAGTCTTTGAAAATCAAGTTACACTCTCGGAATTCAAAACGTTATTTGTCCCAGTGAAACAACTTATAAAAGCTTGGGAGAAGCCCGAGTATCCTGTGCCCATAAGGATCTTGGAGGTTCCTAAGATTAAAGGAAGACTTTGGGCACCAAGAACTATCAAGAGCCAGTGCCAGAGCAAGGAAACCTGTTAAACACATCAATTTGGAATTAGGTAAGAAAACCAAAGCTGCCATAGGTATTTTTTTTTGCTAGGAATGGGTTTTGTAGAAGGTATCAGATGGATAAAATACCTTTGAAACCATCATGTATGTGGTTAGTGGGCATCCACAGGAAGTTTAGATTCTGCAATGGGGAAGGACAATTTCTTTAACAAAGTTATTGGATAAGCAGACATCCAATATAGAAGAAGAACATTGAAACTATCTTATGCCACACACACACATAGCATTAACTAAAGATGCGTTAGATGCCTACCTATAAAGCATTGCGTTATGGGACTTCAGGAATATATGGGAGGAAACTTCACGACTCGCCCAGTGGCTATTTTGATATGACATCAAAAGCATAAGGGTTGTTAGCAAAAGTAGTCACATGGAGAGACATCAAACTGGAAGGGGTGTGTGTGTGTGTGTG
>JAQHUG010000077.1:2240195-2364694 GCA_028555095.1 Dicrostonyx torquatus
GAGAGAGAGAGAGAGAGAGAGAGAGAGGAGAGAGAGAGCAGGCAGAGGCAGAGAGTGTGTGTGTGTGTTGTGTGTGTGTGTGTGTGTGTGAGAGAGAGAGAGAGAGAGACAGAGACAGAGACAGAGGCAGAGACAGAGAGAGAACAACATTGGAAAAGAAAACTCACAGAGTGGAAGAAAATGTTTTCAAAGCACAGCTGATAAGGGGTGACTGCCGGAAGCTATGGCCACCCCTCACAACTCAACAGCACAACAAGACGTTGAGCGAAAGATGGACAAAGACTTTGGACAGACAGCCCTCTAAGGAAAACATGCAATTAGCAACAGCCATATGAAAAGAGTTTCAGTATCACTAATAATTAGATCCATTTAAATCCAAACGACAACAAAGCATTACCTTGCATTTATTTGGATGGCTACATAAAATGAAAATCCGAACAACTGAAGGTAGCCAAGGCTAATGGCCTGGATTTGGAGGAGGTGTGACCACTGGGCTGTAGGTGGCAGTGGAAAATGGCACAGCAGCTGGACAAGCAAGAAAATCAAACGGAGCCACACGTGCTGCAGCAACCCCCTTTCTAGCTGTGTGTCTTCAGGAGCTGCAAGCAGGACCTTGAAGAGATAGCTATGTATGTGTCCATGTTCCTTTCAGTATCATTCGTAATAGCCAAGAGGCAGGACCATCTCAGCAGGACCATCTCAAACAGCCGTCAGCAGCTGAGTGGATGGAAAAGGATGGCTTCTTTCCTTTTTTGCCACTCAAAGAGACATTATATTGATTAAATTCATTATTTGATAGTTTCATATATGTATATAGGACATTCTATTTACTCTGACTGCCCCCTGTATCCTCTCTTTTTCCCTTCTCACCCCTAATTCTTCCCCCTCTTCTGTACAGGTCCCTTTCACACATGACTTTTTGTTTTGTCTTGAGATGCTCTGATTTTTAACCAGAACAGTCCATAAGCAGATGCTCTATATATGCAAGGGAAAATTATTCAGCCTTCAAAAGGATAGGAATTCTGAATCCATGGATGAACTGTGAAACCATTATGCTAAAGAAAATACAACTCATAAAATGACAACCCCAGTGATTCCAGATACAGGAGCACATTACTGCGGCCAAATACCTGACACGCAACTGGAGGAGGAAATATTTGGTCAGGTTTCTATGTTGCCTCCAGAAGTACTTAGCTCCTCTTAGACTAAAGCTTTGGTGGCTTCTGCATGCTTGATTGGCTGAACCTGGAAATAACACTTCCTTATGAAGCTCTTTGCTAGGGGAGTACTCCAGGGTCACTTCCTTCTTAAAGGAAACATTTTCCATTGAGTTTATAGTTTTACACTCTGGAAGTTGTGATGAGCGGGGTCCATCAATTCCTGCATTGCAGTCAAAGCCCCCTTCCTAAAATCAGGGTGCAGGTTGCTTGCTTCCTCTTAAGTGGCACTAATTTCTTTTATATCCATGGCCTCTCTGCCCACAGTGTTAGCTGGGCCCGTACTCATTTTCTGGCTAAACGGCAAGATTTTTCACATTTTTTTTTTTCGAGACAGGGTTTCTCTGTGGCTTTGGAGCCTGTCCTGGAACTAGCTCTTGTAGACCAGGCTGGCCTCAAACTCACAAAGATCTGCCTGTTTCTGCCGAGTGCTGGGATTAAAGGCGTGCGCCACCACCGCCCGGCTGATTTTTCACATCTTTAAGGCCCACTGTTTAACTCATTTCTCTCTGAAAACCTGGCTAAAAGCACACAGAAATAACTGTGCCTCACAATGCTCTGCTACATAGAATTTTCCTCTGGCTAATTCATTTGGTCATTACGTTTGAGGTCAATCTTACTCAAATTTCAAGATGTGGGTGAATTACAGACTTTTTTGGTGTGTGTTTCAGATTTTGACATGGATGGACTCTAGTCCATTTCCCGGTGGTGTGCTTACTCCCTCCTGCAACCTCGTGAGCATCGTCTCTGTTACCTGTTTGCTTCTGCCTGCACTCACAGCGGAACCTCCTCTAAGTTCCACTTAATTAAGCGGTCTAGAGCTTTGTGAGTCCTCATCTCCAACCTTTCCAAATTCTCCAGCAGTTCTAAAGACTCGAAAACCAAAACCATATGATCATGTTTGATTGCTCATTTCTCTGGTACAAATTATCTGTATTAGTTATTTTTTTTTTGTCATTGGGGAAAAAATCTAACCAAAGCAACTTGAGGGAGGCAGGTCTATTTTGATTGACAGTTTCCCAGGATTCAATTCGTTGTGACAGGGAAGATATGGCACAGCGACTACCTGATGATGGTGGGAACATGTAGCGAAAGCTGTTCACATCCAGGAAGCAGAGAGCAAGACAGGAAGTGCGGGCTGCATGTAACCTTCAGGGATGTCTTCCAGTGACCTACTTCTGCCAGCGAGGAGGTCCCGCTTTCCCAAATGTTCTGCAGCTTTCGCAAGTAGCACCACTACATGGGGAATAGCCATTTGAGACACTAGCCTGTGCGGTACATTTCAGATGTAAAAACACACAATGAGACTTCTATAATAGAGAAAACAATAAAAACTCAAAATAGGTTTCTGATTGTTACCACTGAGAGGAGAAGAGAAAGGGGCTGCTGTTAAATGGTGTGTTCGTGCTGCAAAAGCAGAAGTCTGGGAGGGGCTAGACCGTAAATACTGGAAGTTTATTTCTTATAGTCTTAGGGGCTAAGGCTCCAAGGTCAAGGTCCTAGCAGGAGAGTCACACTCTGCCTCTAATCTGGTATCACAAATACGTGTTTACCTCATGTGACAAAGGGTAAACAGTCTACTACACAGTCCTACTTAGGTCTCTGCAGCCCTGTTAAGGTCTCTCACACCATGCATGAGGACTTGGGTCTCATGACTTACTCATTTCTTCACCTCCTGATGTCCACATGTTAGTATTTGACTTTCTACGTTTTGATTTTGAGAGATGTGTGCATGCAAACATGTAGCAAGTGGAGATAGGATTTTAGGTTTGCAAAATGAAAAATTCTTTTTTTGTTTTTGTTTTTTTTTTAAGACAGGGTTTTTTTCTCTGTAGCTTTAGAGCCTTTCCTAAAACTAGCTCTTGTAGATCAGGCTGGCCTCGAACTCACAAAGATCCACCTGCCTCTGCCTCCCAAGTGCTGGGATTAAAAGCATGCACCACCACCGTCCCAGCTGCAAAATGAAACGTTCTATAGGTATGTTGTCTAACAGTTGAATACAGTTAGCACTATAGAATTATTTATTTAGAAATGGCCTGGGTCCTTACTCTGTTGTGCTCCTGAGATTCAGGGTAGCCTGGAGCCAGATGTTTAGTCTCTCTGGACCCTGCACAAAGAAGGGAAATTAAGTAGATAAGAATGCAGTGCTCTTATATTGTTGCTCTCCCACCAGGTCTGTGAAGTCATTCTGCTATGGTACAGTGTTTGGCAGTCAAGGACTTTATGGTGTTTTCACTAAACAGAATGAGGGGAGTCTCACTTGGGTGTGAAGGTGTGGAGATGGGGCTAGAGACTCATTTGAAACATAGTCCAACCTCTGTCAAAGAATTCTCATTGTTCTTTTCTGGGGGGCAGGGATATGGTAGTGATAATTAAAAGTTAGACTGCGCATATCACCAGTATTTAACACCAGAATTAACTACTTCAAACAAAATACCAACTTTACAAGCCTGATTCTTTTTAAACTTTACACATTATTTTAGACTTTATAATGAAGGGAATAAGAGCAGAAGGATTATTTGCCTGAGTTGAAAATCTTCTTTCCTTTGATTAAAATAAAAAAAAAAGTTTCCAACCTTTGCCCTGGATTCTCTGTGTAGTTGACTTTCAGGAGGGCTACCAGGGGCCTCTTGCCATATGAAATTCCAGGGTACCATGGCCAGAAGAGGCACCTGGGGGACCTTGAATGACCCTGCCGACTGCCTCCTTTGACTTGGGTTTATATAAGCCTAAAGAGAAAATTGTATCACTGGAAGCAGTGGGATTAAACAGCACAAGGAAAAATCTAGACTAAAATGCTGGGTATGTGGACCCATGGCAGATCTCTGTGGCTTCCAAGCGTTAGCCCGCCTTGGAGCTGGACTTCCCTTGTCCTGCTGTCTGTCCCCTAGGTTAAGCTCACTCCTGCCTTTTCCTTTCTTTGTATGCATATCGATATGTCCTAGGTGGTAACTTGGACTGCCACACCCTTTGGAGTTCATAGTTCCCTTACACCACGTGTTACAAGAGGCTCTTTGTGTACTTGTTTACTGGGGCTCAGCAGCAGATTCCAGGCTGGCCAGATGTGGCTATTTTAGAGTCCACATGTGGTCACCCTTACTAGTGTCAGCATTAGGCTGAACAAAACAATCGAGGGGTGCTGGGCCTGCAGAAGGGAAACAGTTGGAAATAGCCTCCTGTCAGCTAAGCGATAGTATCCGGCCAGGTGTCTGAAGGGACTCCCTTGAACACAAATCAACACACAGCCTTTTGGACTCTCCAGCAATGCCGTATCTCCTGGTGCCTGCCCCAGAGAGAGCTGGAAATGTCAAGTTGCATGCTGGCAATTGTCTGCACCTGAGATCTGAGGCTTTGCATGATCTGTTTAGCTCACCTAGACACATCAGGGCACCACCAGCTATTCCCAAGCCCTGGGTCATGACTGGGGTGGGGAATCAGCTACAGTGTGGAGCTTACTTCCCTTTAAAGGTACTAGAAGATGGAGATGAAGGACGTCCTGCCCCTGGACCCCTGATATGCCTACTACTGTAATCATACTTAGAAAATGAATTTAGAAGACCAGTAGCTTGGCCAGGCATGGCAGCTCATGCCTACAATCCCAGAGTTCCAGACGCTGACACAGGAAGATCACAAATTCAGGATTGGCTTGGTCTGTATAGTCAGACCTTATCTCAACAAGCAGGCTCAAGACCAAATAGCTCAGTTGCCTTTTAGACCAGGACTTGGATCAGCTCCCCACTCATGGTGGGCATACTTACTCCAGGTTGCTCCTGAAAGCTGGACTTCTGTGGTGGACCTGAGCAAATAGGTCACCTGAATCAGCCCAGCTGCCCTGGACAGGAGGTTAGGCTGAGTGCTTAAATCATGCCAGCTTTCTCAGCCACCCAAATCACGTCATAGAGGCTTTTCTGTAACACACATTCAGGTTTGAGCCACAGTTCTGGGGTTTCGTGAACCCATTATCATGAATAGCAGAGTAAAGAACCAGCTCTTTGTATCTTGTGATGTAAGACTGGGAACATCCGTCTGCCTCACGCTGCTGCTGTATGAGGAGACGGTGGTGAGCAGGTTTGAAGAACTCTGCCATTCTGGGCATTGCTTGTTGCTGCTGTTACCGTGACCTTCAAGAACAGCTGGTTCCAAACTTCCTGTGTCAAGGAACTGTAGAGCTTCCTGAAAAAGACCACCCCCACTCACCCACCCAGCCCCTCGGAGGGCAGATTAAAGTTGTTGTGGCTGCAAACCCAGCCGATACGGGCTGTAATATAGTAAATTATCACTTGTTTTGCAGTCTTGACGAGAAAAATAAATGCAATTACACTCATGAATGTTGAAAAATGAAGCAAAGCCATGTGAATCGGCACATTCGAGGTGCTTTTTCAAATGAAAAGCTGCCTACAATGAATGCTAATGGGCTCCCTCCCTCCTGCTCCCTGGCATATGGTGCAATGTGATCTTTCTGAATTAAGAGAGCAGCTGTGCCAAGCTCCTGGCCATGGCAGCAATGGCTTTGAACAGCCCCATGACAGAAGCCTCAACAAGTAGACCCCAACTTCCTCCCTTGCCCGAGGACCCAGGATGAGCCCAGTTTTCTAAAGAAGGTACCGAAATGATTTTGGCGTTGTGTCTCTTCTTCAAGATCCTTGAATCCTTTCTGTAGTTGACTCTGTATGGCGGGTGCTTATGGAACAGTTACTGCCTACTGTATGCCCCACGTGATGTTGGGAGTGAGAGAGATAAATTCCAGGCATCCTTTCCCTGCTAGTCACACGAGACCTTGTCGCCCTTGCCTAAAGGACAACATCCAGCTTTGTGTTGTCACGATAGTGGCCACCAGCCATATGTGGCCACTGAGCACTTAAGATGTGTCTAGTCCAAATGAGATGTGCATGAAGTCTAAAGTACACACTGGAACGCAAAGATTTAGTGCAAAAACAATGGCCAAATACTCAGGAAGGTGTGTTAGCTATATGCCAGCAGCACGCAGTTTCTGTAAGGGACTGGGGTACTGGAGGATTTTCTGTTTGCACGGACTTCTGGATTCTGATGCGCTAAGTAAAGTATGATAAAATCAACTTTACTTTTTAAAAACAAACTTTTAAAATCACAGCTGCTAACATTTTCAAAGAACTAGAACGACTCATTCTTACTTCTGTTGAGCTGTGTGGATCCAACTCTGCTCTCTGGCCACCCACAACTTTTGACACACTCTCTGCTGGGGCCGCCCTGTTAGACCTTCAGCCACACCTGCTGCTTGCTGTCCCAGGGACTTGGTACTGTTGGGAGGCTTTCCCCAGCTGTCTTTCAATGTAACTGTCTCCTTCTGTGAGACGTATTCTCTGACAATCTATTAAGCATATGTAGCCTCTGGTTGTCAGACACTCTTTCTGGTCCCCTCTATCGTGTTTAGGTGTTTTATGTATTTTTTTCACTTGAGTATCTGTTTCCCCTAAGAGAACAGAAGGAATGGCAGAGAGTGTTCCTGGTTTCTTTCATGTTGCTTTCAGGAGTGTGTGTGTGTGTGTGTGTGTGTGTGTGTCTACATGTATTCATGAGTCTACACCAATTAGGTGGAGGCCAGAGCTCAACACTGGGTGTCAGTCCTCAGGTGCAATCCACCTTCATTTCTTGAGACCAAGTTTTCCACTGAAACCTGGGGGCTCACTGATCAGGTGAGGCTTGACTGTCTAGTGCACTGCAGAGTTTTTATTCCACTCTTTATTCCCAAATCGTAGGACTACAAGTAAACACTGCTGTGCCTGATTCTTTTGCTTAGGTATTGAATGCAGGTCTTAGGGTTTCATAGTATGTACTTTAGCAACCACGCTATCTCTCTAGCTCATTGTTTTCCATTCTGATTCCATTTTACTGTAGCAACTGACACATAGTAGGCCCTCAAACCGTCTTCCTAAATGAATGCACGAATAGTTAATTATTTCATTCATATTGCAAAGGAGAAAATATTTCGGCTATTTTTGCATTGTTGATGTTTGGAAAGGAGTCAACAATGGGTCCTAATTTATCAATCAAAGTGTGAAAAGTGTGTGATTGGTGAATGATGTAAATGGAGGGTAATGGATTTGGTAGAATCGGGGTTACATGCATTGACAAGGAAGCTAAGTACAAGTGGCTGACCACAGTGCAGAGTCTTAGATGCAAGGCCAGGGAAGGGCATCCGGGGACTGCTTGGACTATGGACAACACAGACATACTGCTATCTTCTATCAGTGCTTGCCTTGGGCCACAGTGAGCCAGGGTAGCTGGTGCAGGATGCTTGGAGATGAAGGCCAGAGAGATTGCCCTCTTAAGTACAGAGCAGGGAAGAGATTCTATCTGGACTGACAAGCAGGGACACTGATGGGGGGGGCTGGTGGGAGAACAGAGGGTGATTATCATCCCGAAAAGACCTAAAAAGCTATTTTCTTTAATGCGATGGAACATGCCTATTCCAAACCAACAACCCATATCCTAAAAGTGGGATGCTTATGAGCATTAAAATTATTTAACATTCATGAAGGGATTTCTGGCCATTGAGTGGAAAGTGTAATTATGGGAGACATAAAGTTGTTATTTGCAGAGGATATTATTATTCACCAAAAAACTCAAGAGAAATAAGTGAAAAACTGTTACAACCCCAATAAAAGAGTCCGACCGGGCAGCTAGTCAGGGAATAATCATACAAAAATCAACAATTTCCTCAACCTTGGTAATAACTTGTTATAAAAATAATATTAAATGCCTGATCTGGTGAAGGCATCAAAAGAATAGAAAACCTGAGGTAACTCAAGAACTATGTAGAAACTTAAGAAGGAAGCTGAAGAGCAAAACAGGGGAAAAACAAGCAAAGAGATGGATATGTCTCATTCCTTGACAAAGACTTTCTATTTTAAATCGTGTGGGCTTAGCATTACATTGTATTACACTTAAAGTGTATTACAGTGACAATTTATGAGTAGGGTTGCAAATAGGTTGTTTAGTTTATCTAGAATAAAATCAATGAGTACAGATGTTAGGAGACAGGAGTGGAGGAAGATTCCGACTTCCAGAAGATCAACAGAACAGGATATGTCCTGTAAAGAAACATGTATGTGCTTGTATGAATGTGTGTGTATGAGCATGTACCTGTATATTTTAAATAATCTTGACACTTCCTGTAAGTGTGATAAATTAGGATGAAGACCCATCTTACAGCAAGGTGTCTGGGGTAAGTTGGGATCGATTTTTTTAACATTTGCCGTCAAAGGGTATTTAAGATGAATGAAATAAGTACTACTTAAATGTAAAAAAATAAGTCTCTATAAAAAATATATGACGGGAATGTTTAAATAATATTAATCTTAGGATAGTTTCCTGTGGAAAAAAGTAGCAATGACAACAAATATGTATCCCTAAAAATTAAACAAGATGAAAAGACCCACATCAAAATGAGTTCTGATACATATACACACATATATATATAAAACTATATATGTATATATTTATATAAAACAAATGATTGATACTATGAATATGGAAAGAGCTTTTACAAATCAATGAAAGAAAGACAAATGATCCATTAGACAAAGTCTGTGCTGGTGAGACTTCTGAGAAATACTGTCAGTGTAAGACACATTGGTACAATATTTAGAGAAGACAATTTAACATCTGTCAGAAACGTGAACTATGGATATCTCTGGCCCCAAAATTTATTCTTGAAATGGTATTGCAAGGAAATAATCAAAGATAAGCATAAAGTGACAAGCTCTGGGTGTGTGACCTTGACTTCCCAGAATTCTGCTCTAGCTATTGCACTACAGAGGGAATCGGCTTGCTTGCCAGGATGGCCTCGAGGCCCCTTTGGGATGGTTTGCTGTAAAGTCCTGGGAGAATGGCACTGTGTATTCTTAGTTCATTTCGTTCTCCCATATCTTCTTCACTTTCCTTTTATACCGGGAGTCCCTTGGGCACCGTTAGGGCACCTTCTACATTTCAGCTGCAGGAGGATCAAAGGCAAGAGCCTGAAACCCATGTCCAAGTCCAGGCGAGCGTCTTTAAGGATGGATGTTTAGTTTGGCGTGACATACACTTAGTAAGTGCCAACAGCATACAGGCCAGGGCTTGGGTGGGTATTGGGTGAAAAGGGCTCTCTGCTTGACTGCCTGTGAGTGAAGCTCCAATTAGTACTGACTTTGACCCTTGTCTTGTCCAGTCTAGTTTTCAAAAGAACTCTACTAGGACTAGGTTAATTTACGGGACCATTTATCCCCCTTGGTGTCTGTTCAGCCTGTTTGGATTCTGCCTTAGTTTACTTTCCTGTTAATGTATTTAAAAATACCCTGGTAAATGCAGCTTAAAGGATAAAGGGTATGTTTTTACTCCAGGTTGTCATCCATCATAGCAGTGAAGTCACAGTGGCAGGAGCTTAGGGGATTGGTCATATTCATAATTCATAATCAGGTACGAAGAGTGACATGTGCGTGAGTGCTTATGCTCAGCTCACTTTCTCCTTTCCCAGGAGTCAAAGGCAGTGAATGTTCCACCCATGGTGAGTGGGTTGGTGGGTTTTCCCACCTAACATAAACAAAATAATCCTCCGCAGACATGCACACAGGCCATCCTAGTCCAGGCGGTTCCTCAGTGAGCTTGCCAGTTGATTCGCGGTCGTATCAAGTTGTCAGTTAAAAGTAACAGGCTGCTATAAAAATACAATGAACTAGGTAGCTTTTAGCAACAGCAGTTTCTTTCTTTCCTTTCTGTCTTCCTACTAAGGCTAAATCCAAGATGACCTCTCTAGTAGGCTTTGTGTAGTGAGGGCTCTCTTCTCATAGAGGGAGCTTTGGAGCTTATCTTTGTCTGGGTTACTACTGCTATGATGAACACCATGGCGGAAAACAAACTGAGCAGTAAAGGGTTTATTTGGCTTAATTTTTTCACACCCTGAGTCCATCACTGAAGGAAGCCAGGACAGGAACTGAAGCAGGGCAGGAACCTGGAGTCAGGAGCCAATGCAGAGGCCATGGAGGGGTGCTGTTTACTGGCTTGCTCTTCATAGCTTGCATTCTTATAGAACCAAGGACCACCAGCTCAGGGATGGCACTACCCACTATGTGCTGGGCCCTCCCACATCCATCACTACTTAGTAAAATGCCCTATGAGCTTGCCTACCGCCCAGTCTTATGAAGGCATTTTATCAATTGGGGTTCCCTCCTCTCAGATCATTGTAGCCTGTGTCACAGTCGATATAACAGCAGCCGGCACAGAGCTGTGTCTTCATGTGGTGGAAGAGGCAAAGTGTCCCTCTGGGGTCTCCTCCATAAGAGAGTTTGTCTCATGAGGGTTCTGCCCTCAAGACATAACCACCACTCAGTGGTCTCATCTTTTAATGTTGTCGCCCTGGGGGCTAGGATTTCAATAGAGGAATCTGGGGAAGATATAAATAATCAGAGCATCTATCTGATCACCGTGACTGACATTTAGCCAGAACCCTGCTACGTTAGTTCATTAAGTGTCCTCCTACTGCTCCTGGTATTTCTCTGTTATTTAAATCTGCTTTTTACCCTAGTTCTGTCCCCTATTGCAATAGTCTTTAATAAAATCTTTGCTAACAATTTATTAGGTCAAGTATCCATACTATGGATACTTTTATCTATGCCATGGCCCACTCTACAGGAGTTTTAGGTCTAATAGGTAAATTGGTAGGCAGCACTCCAATCAGCTCTTTAGAAAAACACGTTCATTGACTCAACAGATATATAATGAAGATGTATAATATGTTATAATATGCCGGGCGGTGGTGGCGCATGCCTTTAATCCCAGCACTCGGGAGACAGAGGCAGGTGGATCTTTGTGAGTTCAAGACCAGCCTGGTCTACAAGAGCTAGTTCCGGGACAGGCTCCAAAGCCGCAGAGAAACCCTGTCTCAAAAAACCAAAACAAAAAAATATGTTATAATATATCAGGTGATCCTGGGAGCTCAATTGTGAGCAAACAAGATACCCCCTATACATACCCACACAAAGTTCAGTAGGGAGCAGGGGAGGGGCTTCCTCATCTTTGATATTACGCAGAAAATAGGGATCCCAAGTCAAGAAGAAGAACTACTCCCTATGGAGGTGACATCTCAGTTACATCCTCAGTGAGTGAAACTGTCACTTACGGACTGCAAGGCTCTATGGTTTCAGAGCCCTTGTAAGCACATTTGAGAGTAAGTGAGATGCTGGACGGCTCAGGAGCCAGCCTATGGGGAAATAGACGGCTGAGGCTTCCAGAGGCAGCCCAGCTGAGAGGAGGCGCGGGCAGGGAGATTATCCTAATAGGATTTCACAAAGACCACTTAACGGTTGCTGAGCTTGAGGGGAAAGTAGTTCTATGAGCTAAGGGTGGAGAAATAGCCAAGAATCTGGCAACTCGGCGAAAGCTTGGAGAGAAAAGCTGACAGCCAACAGACGGAACAAGATGATGCTTGCAAAAAGGTAAAAAGAATAGATGGAGGGGAGGCACTCCGAGAGATACGGATGGAAATGGAAGTGCGTTAATAGAAGTTGAGGACACGCATTAAGATAATTCCTGTGCTAAGTCGGAGCGGAGCTAAGACTTTTCATTACGGCGCTTCACACTGTCAGCGAACTCACAGAAACAGACGTGGGTGGTGGAGGGTCAGGATTCATGTGGAATGAAAGGTGTGGACATAAAACACGCCCAGAAATAGGGATGCAACCTCTAACGCCGTCTCTGCAAGAGAGGGAAAAGGAGCTTCTCATCAAGGCCACACAACAAAACAAGGAAGGTCTAGAATGAGGAGAGTGGAGCCTGGCGTGTTGCTGGTGGGTTTGCAAAAACGGTAAAGTCACCGTGGAAAACAGTTGACAGCCCTCAAAACAAGTGAAAGATGGAGTTTTTTTTAAATGAGCCTGTAGTCTACCTGTGGGCATGCGCACCACAGAATAGAAACAAGTGTGCAGAATTGACTAAGTGGGACTTGCGCGTGCTGCTGAGGGGTTGTCCTTCCACAGCAGCTGGTGCTCGCCCTCCCATTCTCTCCAGCCCTTCTCTCCTCCCTCTCCATGCATATGCACCTATTGACGAATACATGGCTTTGGTTTCCAGGCCACTTCCGGGTGGAGACTAGATGAGGGCCTTTGCAGGCCTGACAGTGGGCCGAGCTTCCACACACCTTGCCAACACATAGTCAGGGGTTCACGTCAGAGTTCCAGGGAAGGAATAAACTTGGCCTGTCTGTGGACCTGAAGCTAAGGCGTTCCCAGTGTGTAAACCACCATTGCTTGCTCTTGTTACTTAACTGCTTGTCCCAGGGAGTTTACGCTCTCGTTCATTTCCCCGCTGTTACAAAGTAGTGGTCTGTCTGTTTCCTGGAGAACCGCTTCTTGCATAAGAATTGGAAAAAGACATTTGCTTGCCACACCTGCTTTGAAGGCATTCAATGTTCATCGAATTAATATGAAGAACTTTAATATTTTCCTTTCACTTGATTGTTGTGTCAAGGAGCGGGGCACTCACATGATAATGCTATTTGACCCAAATTAGTTATTTTTGAATTATCTCTTTTCTTTTTTTAAGATTTAATTTTACTTTTATTCATTTATACACGTGTGTGTGCACGCACGCGCGTGTGTGTATGTGTGTATGTTTGTATGTGTGCATAGCACATGTGGTGCCTGATGTGGCCAGAGTTGCATGTAGTTGTGAGCTGCCTGATGTGGGGGCTGGGAACTTAACTTGGCTCCTCTGGAAGGCAAGAAGTACTCTTAATCATTGAGTCATTTTTTTCCAGCCCCTGTGCTAAATTCTCTTCTGCTAAGTTTCTTAGTTTATTTGAGCAATGTCTGCCTCCCCTCTTAGGAGAAAGGAAGTCTTTGGGGACTTGCAAATGGGACTATCAGATGTAGTTAGGCATAGAGACTAGGGACAATGTCCTATGTCTAACTATATCTAATAGCTGTCAGTAAGACTATTCCCACTGACTCAGAGGATTGGGGCTATTGTCTATAGCTTCCCCAGAATCGATAGAATCACCCTTTTTCAGAAGAGGCCCTTCTGTTTCAGAGGCTTTAGTTTTTGTTTTCTTAAACCCTTTTGTTGTCTTAATTTGTCCCATGTTTCCTGTGACTTATTATCACTGCTTCATGATAAAAAGGTCTAGGGAGGAGTTTAGAGGAAGATGTCCGGCTATAGCGGGGTAACATTCTCTGGGTGGCTCATGTCTTCCCTAGGGGTTGACAACCCTTTTTCAGTTGTTTCTTTCAAAACAGGAACTTCTGTATTTAGCCTCAACAGTGCCATCCCATTTGAAAGAAGAGGATAGATGTGAATTCTTCTCTTTTGATTTGACCCAGATGACCTTGAAAGTCTTCAACATGAAGTCATGGTGCTTATTGTGTTTCATGATCAATCGGGTTTTCCTGGTCTTTTGAACTCCTTGTTTCTGTCATTCAGCTCTGGGGATGGAAGTTCTGTGAATGGCATGCCAGCCACCATATTTTCTGGAAGACTTGGCACCCTTTCCACTGCTACCTTGCTGTGTGATTATAAATACACTCTTGCACAGCCAGTGTGACATGCTCTTATTGCAAAGGGTTTTCAATGACCATATTCACCGAAATGGCCTATTTATATGTCAAACGCATTATTGGATAAGTGCTTTTTGTAAGAATAGAAGGATGGCAAACGAAAGACCCAGGTCCAGGCTGCCAAAAGATATTGCAGGGCCTCTCCTGCTCCCCCCACCGCCACATTACCCCATGGTCATAGAAAGGCGCTACAGAGGGGTTCAGTGCTGAGTGGATTTTAACTGGGCAATGGCTTTCAGAGGACTGTTTTCTTGTTTTCCCTTTCAAGATCTTAATTTTATTGATGGTATTGCTGCTGCTCTTGGACCTAGCATCACGGATCTAATTTAATTTAATTTGCTTCCTTGCAAAGAAGGTGATCCCTTGCCCAGCTGCTGCTCTGAGCAGAGAGGGAGCAAGCAGGCTTGGAGATAAAGGCTGAACCTTATCAGACCTCTCCAAGGTTTATGTTAATGAGCAAAGCTTAGAGAATTTGGGAACTTTCCCCCTGGGATTGCTTAACTACCATGTGGCTTCCTAGGCAGTCAGGCATATTGTGCCTCCCTGTCTGCTGGGCTGCAAGGAACTGGGGGAACTGGGATTACGTGGGCTGTGGATTCTGCTGCTACCAGGTGCCGTGTGGAGATGAGGCTAAGACACATGGCAGGTGGTTTTTTCCATTCATTCTGTCACTGTGTGCTTAGGGAAGCTTCTTGGGGAGAATTATGATGGGCAACAGGTAAACACTAAACTCAGCTTCTATGTTTTATTTTATGTTTATTTCTTTGGAGGAATTCTTTAAACTTTCTTTAAACTTAAGTCATATGTGCAGAGGACCAGTGCCTCTGCAAGGGACTTCCGCCTTCTTATCTGCATTTCTCAGCAGCTTACAGATTGTAGGATCCAGCATTTCTCAAATTTAAATTTTATTTGCGTGTGGTTTGCACATATGTGTGCAAGTGCGTGTGGGAGCCAGAGATGGGCCTCAGTTCCTTCCTCAGAAGTTGTCCATCTTCTATATTTTGAATCATGGTCTCTTGCCGTTTTTAGACTGGGTTGAATGGCCAGTGAGCTCCAGGGGTTCTTTTGTTTCATTGTCCCCAGTACTTGGGCAACAACTATGTTCCATCACTCGGAGATTTTTATGTGATTTTTAGGGATGAGACTCAAGTCTTCATGTTTTACCAATTGACACCTGCCCACTTGTCCCTGAGGCCCTCTGGTTCATGGCTTGGATTAAAGGACTTAGGGGAGAACTGCATGATCCAAGGCACATTTCTATTATTGAATTGGTCTTGGTGCACAAGAGTAAAAGACATCCCTGATTGCCAATGTGTTTTGCTCTCGTTCTGAAATATCACTATCTCTAGGAGTTTTGCCATCCAGCCTCTGGCTGCCAGCATCCCACCTGACGCTTTGGCTTGATCTTTGCTGTGAAAGCTTTGTTACGTCATTTGATTTCTTAACTATCCCGGCAACCCAGGTTGAACCTGTCTTTGGCATATTCTCCAGGCTACTCAGATTGGCGGGTGGCCACTCCATTAGGAGGTCTGGATTTCTCGGTGAGTTTCTGTAGTTCCATCTACTTCTGGTCTATTGTCTTTTCCGCCTGAGGCTGGTGAGCTAGTGTTCCCTCCTGTGCAGTATCATGAACTGAAGACACGTGGTCAGGTCAGGTAAGTGGGTTTGTGAAGTTGCACAGCCTCATGGAGATAAAATCCCTGTGTGAAGGACACACTTCTAGATTGGAACAGTAGAAAAAAAATCCTCCTAAGGATGGAAAAAAAAAACCTGGCTCAGAAAAATCAAAGGACAGAGGCCTCTTGAAAAAAATATAATTAATATTCTAAAAAATTAATATTCTAAAAAGAGCATATCGATGAAAAATCCATTGGCATTAGGGAGAGGTTTCAGGAGCCAGATACAAAATAAATTCCAAAAAAGTTAGCTTTTCTCATGTGTGCAGTTTTTGAGTTGTAATATACAGAACAAAGAAAATCCCAATAATAATATAGATCAGAATATTTTAAGGGTTCAGGATGAAGATAATAGGAATATGTAGGGCCTGAATAAAAAACCTAAAAACATGAGCACACGAAAGACTTGAATGCTTGGGAAAATAGCACATTTCTGAATGGAAACATTAGTCATGTTAGTTTTCCCTCAAATTTCTTACCTATTTGTGTTTTTATGACCTGTCAGAAATCATTCTAGGTTTGTATGGAAAAAGAATATGCCCCTAAGAATAGTAACAACTAATTACTTAAAACTAAATGGGTGATTTGCACAGTAAAAAAGTTATAAAGACTCCTAAAATGATAGAACTCTATAAACACATTGTTTTTGTGGCTCCTGAAATATAATTGGAGCCAAACAGAAAAGAGAATAAGAATAATGTGAGTATACATAAGTATTTCTTATGTATGATTATGGATTTTGCATTAGTGGAGAAAGAATTGATTATTAATACAATTAGAAAAATTGGTGATTTAATGGGGAAGTAGATCATTATATGTTAGAAAGGATAAAACAAAATGTAGTTAGATTTTACATGGTATTTGTATGAGAAAATTTGGAAACTGTAACGATGTTTGATTTTATATGTTAAATGCCTTTTTAAAGTATCATTAAAATAAAAGACCCAGGTCCTCTATTCCCTTTCCAGTAAGCGCCTCGAGAAACCACAAATAGTCATTGCCATCAGTCTTTCTTCTTTCATGATGCAACACCTGGTCACTGTAGCCATTCTGCCCCTGTTCCCACCTCCCCATCAGAACTTATGTAGCCAAGGTCACAGTGACCTCCATAGATAAATATGGTGACACTTGTCTTACTTGGTGAATTCTGTCTAGTGCAGTCCATGACCCTCTTCTTGAAGTTTACTGACCACTTGGCTCCTGGATCATCACACTCTCTTCGAAGCCCTCAGACTATTTTGATTTTTCTCAGTCTTCTTGGCTGGTTTCAGGCCCTCGTAAAGTGGATAGACCACACATGCTTTTATGCAGCTGGGCAGATTCTTTCGAGATCTGTCTTAGGTGGTTGTCTTAAAGTCTACTGTAGTCTGAATGTTGGCTCAATTTTTCTTTTTTTTTTTTTTAATCTCAAACTCAAGTTTTCTCAAATTACGCTTGGAAAGATCAGTTGCCAACATGTTATGGTCACTTGCGTATCTTACTAGTTTCTTCACTGGTGCAGGAGACTTGTCTGTTCAGTCAATCATGTTTTAAATAAATTCTGATTGGCCAGGTAGGAAGTATAGGCAGGTCAACTGACAGGAAAGTAGAGGCAGGGTGAGGAGAAAGTCTGGGAAGCAGGAAGCTTCCTTGGAATTCCTGAGCAGATCTCCAAGGAGGCAACATGTAGCAGCCCAGCTGAGAAAAGGTACTGACCATGTGGCTGACAATGGGTTAATATAAGTTATGGGAGCTGGTAGGAAGACTGAACTAATGGGCCAATCAGTGTATAACTTAATGTAGACTCTCTGTGTGATTTTCTTTGGGACTTGCCGGCTGTGGGGTACTGGGCGGGACAGTAACCCCAACGAGCAGGCCCCTCATGTTACACTTCACTATAGCAAATACACCACTAAGCTTGTAATGGCCTTGTGGTCCCACTCCGGCCTTTCCCATGGTGTCACCGTCACATTTTTGTCACTGTGACCAAAATACTTGACAGAAACAGCTTGAGAGATGAGAGATTTATTTTGTCTTATGTTATTAGAAAGTCATAATCTATTATGATGGGGTGGGCAGTATGGCTCAGTCCCTGTAGGTGAGAGAAAGGAGGGACCACTTTTCACATGGTGGCACATGGGAAGTAAGGAACAAGCCCGAACCAAGAGTGGTTATAAGTTTCTAAAGCCCAGCCACAGGCCCCACCTCCTAAAGGGTTCACAGCCATTAAAACAGTACTACACACCTGAGTCCAGGAATCAAAACAAGACCCATTGGGGGTTATTCTGGGTTTAAATGACAACATATGGTCTTCAGGAAGTGGGGGAAATATCCATCTCATGATCAGATAGAATAAACATGTAGTGAATACTACCTTCTTTTCATCGCAAGTTGGCAAACTATGGCCTGAATTCCAGGTCTGGCAGCTTGATTGTTACAACTATATAGAAGCAGGACTGCATCTCCTCCTTAACTGTTGTGGCTGCTTTTGCAGAGTATGTACTGCAGCCCCCAGAATGGTTTCAAAGCCGTGGCCAGTGCTGTCTGCCTCCTTGCTAATATCGCATGACCCCGGGCTTTGTCACCGCAACATCTGGAATTGGAGCTGAAGTGATGGCTAAGAAACAGAAATTATCTTGTTCTCTGAAACCATGGTGACTGTAGATATTTTTCTCCCAACTTGGATACTTTTAAGGATGCAAAGGATGCGTCTCCCAGACAAACGGGGAGATACAGCTATGGATGCTGTAATGGATCGTTGAGAATTAGATTAGGAAGAGAGAAGTGCATCGAGTAAGGTTAGAATTAATAGAATTAAGTAAAAATAATAGAAATCGATACTAGTAAAGCAACAGTGTTCACCGGTAGCTGGGGGCATTCCGACTCATTGGCTCTTTAGATACGTTCGGTGGAAAACAGGAAGTCAGGCAGTCATCCTCTAGTCGACAGTGGGCAGAATGCCATTTGTTATGCCAGATAATAGCAGGGATAGAAACTCAAGTGCTCCTTGAATTGTACAAGGGACAGAGATGTGAGACAAGAACAAAATGTTCTACTCTAATGAGTGGAAAAGAACATCAGAGGATGGGTAGCATGGACATTTGAAACAGTGCAGAGTGGTGGACAGGAGGGAACAGCTGTAATTAAGTAAAGATCTAAGGAAGTGGCAAGGAGACAGAGCTTGCACGTTTGACTTAGCAATGAGCCAGCTACCAAGGGCTCTAATGAGGACCAAGGAGGATGCCACTTGTGTGGAATGAGACCTTGGTAATCGTGTCTGTGAGTTTCTTGGGACATGAGAGGACAGCGAGCAAAAAGGCAGATGGGCTACCGGGCTGCCCTTCTAGGCAGCCACTTCCAAATCACTGCATGGTCAGGAGGAATCTCAAGTAAACTTCTGGAGAAACTTTCCTTATAAGCTCCTGGGTCTTGGAGCATCTTTCAGATAGAGGCTAAGGATCAGGCCATGGGCTTGGGTAAAAGCTCCTAACTCAGTCATGAAAGAGTAGATATAGGTGGATGTCTTTGAGGAGAAAACCACGAGACAGTGGGTATGTAGCAATGGAATAAAATGGATCTGGCATCCTGCTGCTGGGGATGCCAAAGGTGGTTCCCAGGAAGACAGTCACAGCACATGTATAACATACATGTACATGGTTAACGGACACTAGTAATTAATGGAATCCCACTTAGGCTCTCCTTGGTGGGCCTAGCCCTCACTGAATGAACCATAGTTTATCTCCTGTCTTTAAAATTTTGCCTTTTAGAGCCAGGCGGTGGTGGTGCACGCCTTTAATCCCAGCACTCGGGAGGCAGAGGCAGACGAATCTCTGTGAGTTCGGGACCAGTCTGGTCTACAAGAGCTAGTTCCAGGACAGGCTCCCAAAAAGCTACAGAGAAACCCTGTCTCAAAAAACCAAAAAAAATTGCCTTTTCAGAATTGGGATATAACTCAGTTGGGAGACTGCATGCCTAACATTCATAAATCCCTGAGTTCAAACTCCAGGGCTGCACAAAACAAGCATGGTGACACATGCCTCTAATTCTAGCTCTGGTATGAGAAATGCAGTAAGGTCAGAAGTTGATGGTTATCCTCAGCTATGCGGTGAACGTAAGGTCAACTTAGAATATACAAGAGCCTGTTTAAAATCTGCCTTGGAGAAGGAGCCTTTCCTGGTGTGGAAAACCTAGGGATGTGTGAGGAGAGTTCCAGGGTGTTCAGATCTCCTCAGAGGTAGGCATGCTCAGCTCACTATAATACTGCATCATTGGGTTGATTTACAGTTATGTGTTGCATAATGATGTTGTGGCCAGTGACGGGCCACCGACATGACAATGGTCTCATAAGATTATACTGGTTCATATAGGTGTACCCTGTGATGTCTGCACAAGGGTAACATCAGAAGCAATATATGTCTCAGAACAGATGGCAGTCCCATGTTGTCACTTCAGGGAGTTGTTTTATGAAAAAAAAAAGAGTTACATTTTCTATGAAATTCTGTATTCAGACCTAGAACAAGCAAGAACATTTCAAAAGGGTGTTTGTTAGCTAGTTATGATTGAGAAGGTAAGATTTACTCTTTGAGAACTGTGCCTCTTTCTTAGCCAATGCTGTGGACGTTGGCAAGGCAAGGGCCATTTTGGCTGCTAGAAGAACTTTATTTTCCATTGTGAGGACAGAAACACCCAGAGCCTCTTACCACCCTGAGTCTTTGCCTCTAAAATATATGAGCATTCTCTAGATAAGTCAGGTAGGTGCCTAAAATAACTGAATGCCTAGACTAAGGCGTCTGTCTTCAGAACTCCAGTTAGCTTCCTGGTGACCAGAGTGAGATCTGTGTATCCAAGGTGCTCACGAGAGCAAACTTGTCAGTCAGCTTGTCTGCTTAAACCCTGCATGCTTTATAGTCTATGCTGTTGCTGTCCATGTGACCCTCTGAATTCCCTCTGTCCTTCTCTGTCATATCCACTGCCCTTGGATGGCGACTTTGTGATTCAACCTTGCCCTTGTATGCCTGGGAACTAGAGAGAAGCAGCAAAGTGTGTTGTTGGCACTTATTCTATGAACCTCTCCCTTACCTTGCCTTGGGCCAACCATGTCCCTTGACTGACGGTGGCCACAGATCCTGTCAAAGGAGTCTTCTTATCACTGTCCTCTCTAAACTAGAGTCTGGTAAAAATAGTTTCAAAGTGGTCCTATGGGTTAGAGATTATTCTCTAAAATATCCTGCTGGGAAAAACAGGGGTCAGGATCTAACTGCTTGCTCAAGGCTCTCTACTAAGTATATCATGGAACTGAGGTTCGAATCGTTGAGGCTCCAGGGTTAAGCTGTGCCCACCACTCCAACTGACCTTGGAGAGAGATGACTCTACCGCCGCCACACATTGTCCTGACTCGTGGGAGATCTATGGTCTTGTAAACAAGCTGTTTACCAGCTCTGCTTGGTTCCCCTCCCTTGAACAAACCCAGTGTGACCCTGACTACTTAGGCATGATCTAATTTGATCTTCATCTAAAAATGGCAGGAGATGACTTTATCATTGTCTCTGTTACTGAAGCAAGAGAAGTCAAACATGGAGCAGGGCAGTTCTTTTGTTTTTGTAGAGTCACATTGTTGGCTAGGAGTGGAGAAGAGAAAGCTTGTACTTACCTCTGTTTCTGACTGCTGTACTGGGGCCCCTGATTCCATAGCCTCTTTTTAATAAACTTGAGGTTAGGGACAGACACATGTAAGTAGAAAGGGCGGAAATTCAGGCATTGTAATCTTCTTGGGACCCATCCCCAGACCCATATGTGCCCTTAACAAGGCTCTCCAGAGCCTATCACCTCATATGCAGCCAGAGGGATGCCCAGGCTCACAGTGAGCACATAAGAGACCTCTGAAGAGTTAAGTCTCCAAACGCTTTAACTTTTACCCCTTTGGATACATGGAACCCCTATCCTCTATTACGTTTGAATCTCAACAAATGTAGTTGATTTGTAGGGTGAGTTTCATATTAAACCAGGGTGATATATCCGTGCCCCCCACCAAGGCTGGATGGAGCCATTGCTGTGATATCTCGATTGCAAAGAGGAAAGAGCCCTATAACCTTACACTTGGGGAACAGCTCGTTCCTCCCTGAGTGGCTTTTGTGCTGTGGAAGCATTTGGCCCAGCCCTCACATCTGCATCTGTAATGCATTTTGTTGAGCTCTGCTCAGAGGGGGCGGTCACCACAAGGTGTTTCATTAGGTCTTAATAAGCCTTGTATGTGCAGCTTGGCCCGCCTCTCCCCCGTGGAGCTGCTTTCTGCATGCGGCAGGGAAGGGTGGATGGTTCAGATGTAATTTGCATTGGCAGCAGGAATATTATTTTTGCATTATAAAGCACGGTGGGTGACCTTATCAAAGCGGGAGGAAGTGAGCAGGCAGCAATAGAACAGGCAGGCATTCGCAGTTACAGGTGACACATGGAGGCTGGCTGATGGCAGGAGCAGTGGCGAGAAGATATTAAGTCCCTCAGCTACCTTGGCCAGAGGTTGCAGGATGCTCAGCCTTCTCGCTAGAACCTCAGGGATTCAGTCCTTGAACCCCAAAGGTGAGACTGACTCTTGACTAGCTTGAGCTGGGCTTTCCCCGGAATCTCAGGAAATCAGAGACAGTCCAAAGTTCTGAATGAGGACAGGGAAGAATTGGCTGTCTGCTGGACCAGGGCTCAGAATGAACCTCAAACACCTCACGGTATCTTTGCTGTGGAACCCTCTGTCCAGGCATGAGGTCTCTCACAAATTGGTGAATTAATGAACGAATGAATGGATGATTTTATGAATGCCTGAGAATTAAGAAAACTCTGGATACATTGGATGTACTCGGGACCATGCATTTCGGGGAGAGGGAGGTGTTGCATGTAGATTATAGAGCCTGTATGGGTTCGTTGCTGCAGGGAGCTGCCATGGGAGCCCTTGTCTGAATGGTTCCAGCCAGGGCCCTTCTTCCACCCCAGGAAACTATTGCATTGGTCTTCAGTCTGACACTTTGTAGGTTTCCAAGGAAGAAGAAACTATTGGCATTTTAGAAATCACTGGCTCTGGGACATTCTCTACCTCTGGAAGTCATCTAGGCCAGGTCGATGACCCTTGTAGAAGAGCCCTCTTTATGCAAGTGGCAATGTAGACACTCTGGAGGCGGCGGCAGCTTTGGCACCAGGCTTATCTCTTCAGAGGAGCTCATCAGGGCTCTCACTTCCCTCTTCACGCCCTTTGAATTTTACAGACTCCTACCAGGGACCTGTCCTATTTTATTTTAATCACAGAAAAGTGGAAAAAAAATTGAAAATACTGTTATTTCTATCACTGTTTCTGCCATTTTCCCTACTATTTGTGCCATTATAGCAACTGCTGAGAAAGAAGTAAAGTGATGAATTAATGCACATATCGCATAGCCAAGTACTGGCACTCAGAACATCCTGGCCAAGTACTGGCACTCAGAGCATCCTGGCCAAGTACTGGCACTCAGAGCATCCCAGCTAAGTCCTGGCACTCAGAGCATCCTGGCCAAGTACTGGCACTCAGAGCATCATGGCCAAATATTGGCACTCAGAGCATCCTGGCCAAGTACTGGCACTCAGAGCATCCCGTCCAAGTACTGGCACTCAGAGCATCCCGTCCAAGTACTGGCACTCAGAGCATTAGGCCATCCCATCCTATAATCACCTCAATTCACGCTGACGCCATGGCCCCAGTGTGCATATTTGGCACCACTGTTTTATTTATCTTCCTCCTCCTCATCTTCTCTGGTTGGGACAAATACAGGTTATTGATTTCACTCTCTTCTTAGCTGTGCTTCTGAGATTTTTGTGTATGACACATACTTTGTTGATTTTCTTTCTGGGGAAAGAGGAAAGAGGGCAAAACCTCCATACTCATGTGCACACATGTGAAAATGCACCCCACATACGTATTCACCAATAGTTGCATAAACACACACACACGCACACACACACACATTATCCAACATTAAGCACAGAGATGATTTCAACCCAATTCTAAAGTAGCCCTGCCCTGTTTTCTCCTGGAAGCTGAAACTGTTGCCAGGGGAATGCTTTCTTTCCTATATACTTTAGCGAGAACTGAGACCTGCCTCACCTCATCCCTTCCCAGTTGATACCCATTAACCTGTCACAGTCTCGATTTTCTCAACTTTGGACTCAGGCTGCCAGGGGTGGTCACCTTTGCCGAGGTTTGGGGAAAAAAGTGACAACTTAGATGCTACCATCTGCTGTGTTTACCTGCATTACCCTCAGCTTCAAGAGATGCTATTTTTAAAAGGATCATTCTTGAGATTTCTTTTGTCAGGCTTCTGCCTTGTGGTTGCTGTCCAAAAGAGGCATTGACCAGGGTGGTCAGACCCTAGGGTCCGAGGAACGAAGTCCCTCAGGGTGCTGCAGAGCCATCCGTATCCTGAGACAGTGTCAGCTGCAAAGGCTTCGTGTCAGCTGAGACGCACACTGCATAATTGCTTATTTACCTCCTGCCTGGGATTGCCTAGCGTAAGATACCCATAGCTGCAGTTTATTTTCCGAATCTCTTTAGGGAACCAGCGTTTATTGCTCTCAGGAAGAATAATGGCATTCTCAAGACTGGAAGTTTCTTTGGCTGGAAACTATGATGCAGGTGGAGTCTTTGAAACCCAGGCAGACATAGCTTGTCCAGCATCACACCAGGCCTAATTAGATAGGCTTTCCTGACCCCAGCTTACACAGTTCAGCCGCTCGGCTCCCTTACAGGGGCTCACATGGCTCCTTTCATTTTCACATATATTCTCACAAGAGGGGATTGCTCTTGGCACAGGCTTCTTAAAAACCACTTCATACACGAGCAAGGAAGGAGACCCGTGAATCCTGTCTGCCTACCTTTCTTTCACTGTACCAGGCTGCTTTGGAGAATGTGGGTCTTAGGTGATTCTGAGGATTTTTCTAACAAAGGTCTTTATGGGACAATGATTTTTGCCAAATCTTAATAGTTGTAGAATTTAAAGTCATAGCATAATGATTAGGGTGGACATTGTCTCTTATTGAGGCCTTGGTTTGGGAACTGAAGAAGAATAAAGAGACTGGATCATGCTGAGAGCCACTGACCACTTATAACCCAGAAGATGGAATCATCAGGCAAAAGTATAATGCTTATGGAGACTGTTGGATTTTGGTGTAGGGAGAATGGAATGGTTTCCCCTACGCCCATTCATAAGTATTGAATTGTCCAGAACTGGCCATTCAGCAGGATATCTCTACATGTAGACCATCTCTTGTGCTTTGCCATGGATTCGTGAAGTCGATTCGGGCATGCCTCCTCTTATGTGCCATGAGAAACCCCAAAGCAATGAGCAGGATCAATTGTCTTTTCTCAAGTTCAACACTAAATTCATCTAGCTCTGGAATCTGACCCAAACTGAAGTGAAGCCATGTATATTCCTTACTTACCTCACATTGTTGAGAGTTTTTGTATGGAAATATGTTTTTATTTGAGCTTAAAATGTTATCTCAGAAGCCGTATGATAGTGCAGGTGTCTTTGTTATCTATCTACAAACTAGAACTGATTTGAATTCTGAATGTCACTTGCTACTTGTCCCAAGGGCTTGTGACTGGAAATGAGGGTGTGAACAGGAATCTGTGTTCTACAGTTTCATGGGCAGTTCACTGATGTGCCCAAGAACACAGAGATCATGAATGGCTCAGCTAAACCCATGGAGATTTCAAAGGATTTTGATTTGTTAGTGAAGAGCTCCCTGGTAGCAGAGCGACTGAGCTGTGATGTTATGTGTTGAGGGGCAGGTGCTAAGTCTGAAGTAAGAGGAGATATCTGACTTGTGCTTCAGTTCCCAGCTGGGAGGAGGAAGGACTTGCAGTGATGTGGCATGAACATCAAGAGTCACCTTCGACTGCTCTCTGCCCTCAGTCCCCAGTCCTGACCGTGTCCCCCTAAACAGTCTGTGGATGTTGCCTCTTCTCACTTTTGCTACTGATTTGTCATTATCACCATCATCATTATGGCTCCCCTACATGTCACTTCTAGCTGCTCTGTTTCTCCCTTTGGCCTCTCCAGTTCCTGTCTGCACATAGCAAGTGGAAAGGCCTTAATGCCAAACTCTATTGATGCTGTTGTCATTTGAATAAGAAATGTCCCCCATAGGCTCCTGTGTTTGAACACTCCATCTCCAGCAGGTGGTGCTGTTTGGGCAAGGTTATGGAGAAAGTTCCTGGAGAAGGGTGGTCATGGGAGGTAGGTCTTGAGATTTTATAGCCCTGCCCCACCTCTTCCTTATTATGGATGCAGAGTGACTGGCAGCCACCTGCTCCTATTGTTTTGTTTCCTCTGCCAGGATGGATTCTACTGGAACTCTGAGCCAGAGGAAACCCACCTCCCTTAAGTTGGTTCTTATCAGGTATTTTGTTAAAATAAGAATAAAAGTAACTAAGTTGGATGCCTAATAATCTTCACGCTTCCCCATTTCTCTTAGGATACTTCCAGAATCCCCGACACGCTGCAGTCTTTATGTCACGTGTGCGCTGGCCTCCCTGTGTCATCAAGTATTCTCACTCATTCTGGAGACACAAGGATGTCTTTCATGTCCACAATGTATGCTGTGTTCCACCTCGTCCCAGGAATTTCACACATGCAGTCAATGGAGGATAAGATACGCTTTATCTTCCTTCTGCCAGGAAAACCCAAATCACATCTCATCCTTTAACTCTTAACTCAAATGTCTCCCTTTGTGCTGCCTCTGTCAAGTGATCTAAAGATATTTTTCTCTGATGGAGCAAACCACAAGTTTCAGTTATGTACTTACTGGTGTAGTAGTCAATGGAGGCCTATTACCTGCTCCCTACTCTCACCAAATCATTTTCCTAACTCACATATGCTAGCGCCCCACACAAACATCTGACATTACCTATGCACAAAATAATAATTGAATAGAATCCTAGCTGTGGAATAAATGTATGACAGACTAGACTTTCCAATAACATTTAGCTTGTTTATTGAGTGCAGTTAGTATGTAATAAAGGTGGAAACCACAGTCTTTCCCTCTTCTTCCCAAGCCCCATAGATTCTCTGCTTACCCCATATGGTGGAGTCCATGGAGTTTCTCCTGCACCAAGATTAGTGTCCTGACTCCCAGAAGAAATGAATGCCTTCTTTCCAGAATCACACAAGAGTCTCCATTCTAGTCACTTGCATGGATCGGGACACTGAGGCTCCTCTGCGTCCCCTCCTGGGTCTTCCCTGTCCTTCCATTTATCACTTGCAGATGTGTAGGAGGGCTTACTGACTTGTCAACAAAGTGCCGGAATGGAGAGGTACATGGCAACAAAAAAATTCTGACAAGGTATGGGAGAAAAAGGAACCCTTATGCATTCCTGGTTGGGGCAGGCATAGCCATTGTTCAAATCCTGTGGATTTCTTCTAATGGTAGAATTTTCATATGACTCAGTGATTCCAGGTCTCAGAATCCCAAGGGAGTCCACATCTGTATACAGTAGACTTCCCTGATCATCCCTGATCACTACTGAACTTATCATAATGCTCAAGATAAGGAAACAGCCTACATGCACACCAGTAGAGGACTAAAGAAAATGAGGTACCTGTGCACACACAATGGGGTTTCACTCAACTATGAAGAAGAATGAAAGCACGGCTGTGGGACATTTTTAAAAAAAAGCTTCCAGAAAGAGACTTTTTAAATACAGGATATTTGAGTCATTGAGGGAGAAAAGTCAGCCAGGTAGGCTGTGACACTATTGTGTTTGGAACATAATGTGATATCCCAGAGGCAGGAGATAGGAGAAGGAAATCTCAGCTTCTCAGTGTTGAATATGATGGTAGAGATGGAAGAGAGAGTCCTATGGTCTATTATAATATGTAACACAGTTAATACCTATTTTTTGGTTAGGTTCTGAGGTTCCACTTCAGATATCGTCTCTGGACCATATCTCTAGATTAAGAAATAATTAGATGACCTTAGTGGTAAGAAAACAAATGCCTACCAAAGCAAGCCTGCTAAATGCATGTGATGATGTTGGTATCTAGACTCTTAAATAAACAAGTATAAGCCTATGAGTATCAGAGTAAGATGGGCTGACTCACTTTAAGGCCTGGGAATTCTGAGGGTCAATAAGATTCTGAGCATGCTCAGATGGGGCCCTAAGGGTCCTTTGCACATGGGGTGCATCCAGCCATTACAAAAAAGGAATAGGAAGTGAATCTTGGCTGTATCCCCACCACCTGTAGAACTTGGGGCAATTCTGTCCTTGTAGTGGATCTTGGTCTCTCATTATGACATCGGCAGGGGATAAAGAGAGAGGGCTGCTTCCTACCTACCCCAAAAAGTGCCCGTACCAAGGGAAATGAAGAGCTCTGTAATTCAATCTGGCCTCAGCCTTCTTGGGTTTGAATCCCAAGTTTCATGGTCTTTATTGACTGACATTGGACAGATTTCTTGGGATCTCTGTGCTGTGATTTCTTTATGTTTTAGCATGCAGATGGTAATAGTTAATTCTTAATTTCTGAGGATTAAATGAAATCGTGAACATTAAAAGCTTGGCATGATGCCACAGATGCAGCAAGTGTCCAATAAACATTAGCTGTTGTCATCTAATTATTTGCTAATCGTTCTAATTATAAAGGAGGTTTTATCATCCTGGTTTCATGGGTGAGAAATTTTCCAAAAGGTGTTGAAATTAGGGTCAGGAAGTAAGTGCCTGACCAGGGAATCAATCCTAGTTTCATTTTGCCCCAAAGCTCCACCCTTAGCTTTGTATTTTACTCTACCTCAGACCCACAGCCCAGAAAACCAGCTGTTGACTATGCCCAGATCTCAGCAGGGGTCTTGAACTCCTTCAGTGATAGTCTTTCTTTTCTTTCCCTATTCTGCCTGGCTGTGCATTGCCAATAGTGTAAGAAGAAGTCACGAGGCTCAGCTTCTAACATGGGAGAGCTTTGTATGAGTAGAAGCTAATTCAAGGTACTTTTGGCTTAACAGAAAGCAGGGTACTTCTTGTTTACTAGCTGAAGTGCACAGGCTAGACAGAAGCCCTCATGTCTCAGCAGTCATTTATGCTATTTGGGGAGCCTCAATTTAAGTAAGATATACAACTACCTGGAATTTGCCACTGTGGAACTAGGCCTGACTACAACAGGGAGTCACAGAAGGGGCTCCTGGCATCTGGATGCAAGGAACTCATTAATAAAGCTGAGTTTTTCTTTATGGTTTACTATGTGTTAGATTTGTTTTCAGACAGCTTTCTTGTGTGTGTGCTTGGGACCACTTGTGTGTCTATGTACACATGTGAGCATGCCTGTGGAGGCCACAGGACAACCTCAGCTTTCATTATTCAAAATGCCATCAAGGTTGTCTGCTTGTTTGTTTTTGTTTTGAGGTAGGGTCTCTCATTGACCTAGACCTTGCCAATTTGGATAGACTCACTGGCCAGCAAGCCCCTAAGGACTCACTCATGTGTCTCTACCTCACCAGCTCCAGGATCACAGAGGCATGTCACAACACCCGGCTCCCCCATCCACTTTCCACTTTCTTATTCATCCCCACCCCATCTTTCTTTCCTCATAGCGTCTGTGAATTGAACTTATTCTCTCATACTTGCAAGGCAAGCTGCTCACTGACTGAGCCACTCCGTAGCCCAACCATATCTTTGAGACAGTAAAGACGAGACATCACAGAAGAAAAGCAAAGTACTCACCTCAGGCAGCCAGGGAGCAGAGAGAAGGGGCTGGGAAAGGGGGTAGAATTAAGCCCTGGTGCCCAGAGGACAAACCCCAGTGACAAACTTCTTCCACCTGGGTCTCACCTCTGAAAGACTGCGGTGCCTCCTAAGGCACAACCCACTTATGAGGCCATCATGGACTACTCTGTTGGTTAGTTCAGAGCCCTTGTGACCCAGTCTCTCCCCCAGATCTCATCTCACTTGGGTTCCATGAGTGACGGTCACTTAAGCTCTATCTCTAGCTCAAATATGACTGTATTTTATGATTCTCCTTAAAGTTTCTTTTCCTGAATACTTTATATCTTTTATCATATTTTAAGTTATTTCTAGAAGAATATCATGCTCCACTTGCTAATTATTTTAAAGTCCATTTTCCTCATTTTTATTTGCTTTCAGACTTTTTGATGTCTCTGATGAATAATTTTAACTTTAATGCCGTAATAAAGTACTTTGTATTTTCTTTTGCTTTTAGGCTTCAAAATTTATTTCTCTATCCATTAAAGAGATAAATATTTTCCTAGATTATTTTCTAGATTAAATTATGTTTTAAATCCCTCTTTATGTTCAACTTTCTTCGTGTGTTGGTTGCCTAACTGTTAACATTTGGGCCGTTGAATGAAGAATTTCCATCCACTGTTTTTCAGATGATTACATAAGAATTACTCTCGTGCTGGGCGGTGGTGGCGCATGCCTTTAATCCCAGCACTCGGGAGACAGAGGCAGGCGGATCTCTGTGAGTTTGAGAGCAGCCTGGTCTACAAGAGCTAGTTCCAGGACAGGCTCCAAAGTCACAGAGAAACCCTGTCTCGAAAAACAAAAACAAAAAAGAGAAAAAAAAAAGAATTACTCTCGTTCAACTTTCTTCTGGTATGTCAAAGTGGGTCTTTCTCAGAAAACTCTCTCTCCTAGGCTATTCTTGGTGCCCTTACTCTCTCTGTTCTTATGGTAGCGTAGCACACTTCTACTTACCATGACTTTACGAGGAATTTGAGGCATGGAAGCACATGCCTTTCTCCTTACACATCGCTGGGGCAGAAGGCAATCTTTATCTGCTCACGTTCCAGAACAATTCTTGAGTTTCGGTCACATGATAAATACTAAACAGACTACGGTTGCGTGTGTGAGAATTTCCCTCTGACTTGGTGGCGTCTTCAGATTTAGGATCTGGTTCAGGATGAATGTGTATCTTTACTTTCCTATGGGTCCTTTCATGTCCCTTAGTTTTAGGGTTCTTTGTTTAGTTCTCACAATCTTTTTTTTAAGTTGATTTCTAAGTATTTGCTGCTATCATGATTTGATTTATTTCTTGTTAGAGTTTGTTGCTATATAAGAGAGCTGCTATGATGCCTGCTTATTTTTAAAGCTCTTGTATTACTGGATTCCTTCATCAACCCTTGAGGCCTTGGAGTAGATGATTGGGTTTTCTCAGCATTCAGAAACCAATGGGCCAAGCACAAAATGTAATTTTATCTCTTGCATTTTTTATCACATAAATATTTTCTCCTCATCTCTTTCTTGTCTCCTTCCCTTTTTAATTCCATTGCATAGACTTGTAAATTATTGTGAATGATATTGGTGTAACCTGGTTGCATTCTAGAATTTAATGGAAATGAATGACTTTAGTGTTTGATTCCTGCACATGACATTGTTCTTGGCTTCATATGGACAATGTGATATTCCAAGATTATTGTTTTCTGGTTCTAGAATGTTGGTTTCTTTAAAATCAAGAATATAAAAATATTTTTTTCCCAAAAGCTTCTTTTGCAGTAATAGGTTGGACATTGTTTCTCCTACTGTGTTCCTGCTAAAATTATCCAACGTAGACATCCATATCAGCTTTGCAAATGGTTTTCACTTCCCTGGAATAGTTGTCTTTGACTATAAATAAATATATATATATACATATATATATATATATGTATGTATATATATATATATTTCCTTTCATAAGTGTGGTTAATTTACTTTAATTCAGTGAGCATTGTTTGTACACACGCACACATACACGTCAGGTTGTTTAATAGTTTCATATTTAATTTCATTTACAAGGCTAACAAGCTTGTTAAGGAAACACCCGAAACCGAAAGTAGCTATGAAATAGCATGAAAAGGCTCGCGCTGAATTGCCACCATATGCTGCTCACTTTCCTGCTCCAATCCCACTCTCGCAGGCCGTCCGTTTCTATTTCTGTTTGTTCTGAGGGCTGTCTCTGCATGTGCAAATTCCTTAAAGTGCTTCTCTTGACTTATTAACTTCAGGCGTCTACTGACTTTCTGCAAGGAGAAAAGGGGATTTGCTCTTCTCAATCACTCTCTACCTCCCAGGAGATTGAGGTCTCATGTTTTCTGCCTCCTCCTGGTAATCCTTTTACATTCAGGTGGTATGATTAAACTGGTCCAGGAAACAGTGTGTTCTGCTCCCTTCCTTCTTTTCTGTTGTTCACCTAGCCTTCACTCTTCTGTGGTCAAGGTCTGTGATTCTAGACTTTTCTCTGTAATTCTTGCCATTCATGAGTAATTGATGTCATGATTCCAAAATGCGGAGTATTCATATGTACATCTTACATCATTAGTACTCTGTAGATCCGGTCCAGTGTGCCCAGATCTTGTCTTGCCTTCTGCTAGATTCAGGTATTTTTTTCTGTACTTTTAAAAGGAGGGTGCTTTTTACTTTTGGCTGAATGGATGCTCTTTTGATCACAGCCTACTATTTTCTTTTATAATCTATCTGAACTATCCACCATTCATCTTTGATACTCACCCCACTCATCTCTTTATTCCATGGAATGAAAGTTGCCTCCAGGCTTTAGCATTATTCCAGAGCTACCTGTCTTACTAAAATTAATTGAATCATTGAACGTCATTCTGCATGGAAGTCATGTGATAGGTCTTTTTTTACAGTTAGCTTCATTGAGACCAACAAGGAAGAGGGTTTCGTTTTTGCTTTTTTTTTTGTATGTATGTATTTGCTACCACCCCTGACACCAGAAAGATTTTTGCTTCCAGACACTTGTTTACAGGCTTACAAAAACCTAGTATTGGTTTTGTTTCTGCATCCCAAGATGGCTTTGAACTTATATCTTTCTGCCTTAATGTCCCCAAAGACTGGGTTTTAGGCTCTTGTCCCTGTGCCTGATTATAAAAGTCTAGTATTAACAAAATGATAGAGCCCCAAGAAACAAATATTTAAGTTCCAAAACTATCAAGTAACTTCCTAACACAGCTTGTGTGATAAGTGGAAGTTTTCATGATAATGTGACTCCAAATATCTGAGTAAGATTTGATAATTTGGGGGTATATAAATTTTTATATTTAAAATTTAGCATACAGAATAATGGGTTTCATTGACAGTATTTTTTTTTGAACCAAGGTCTCTTGTAGGTCAGGCTGGCCTCAGACCTGCTGTGTTGTCAGTGATGATACTGAACTCCTTGTCCTGCATCTATATCCCCCGTGCTGTGATGACAGCTTCCATTATGACATTTTGCTGCCTATATATTTAGGTCGATGAACTTATGCTCCTGTGTCTCCCCATCACTGCACATGCCAGTTCCTCCTACTTGCTCTTTCTATTCTCCTTTCTCCCAACTGCCTCCCCGGTTGCTTTTATGTCACAGGTAGATTGATTGATTGATTGACAGTTATCTTGTGTATGTGAGAAAACATGCGTGCCTTCCCCTTCTCCCATTGCCCTTGATTTTTCCCCTCTTTCCTTTGTCCCCTTTCTTTCTCTCATAATCAGTAGACTCATATTTTCATCTCTCTCTCTCTCTCTCTCTCTCTCTCTCTCTCTCTCTCTCTCTCTCTCTCATGCACACATGCACACACAGAGATCAGAGGACATCTTGTAGGAATTGGTTCTGTTCTTCCATAATGTGAGTTCAGCAACAAGTGCCTTTACCTAGTGTACCACTTTCTCAGCCCTTAGCCTTTTGAGGCAGGGTCTCTCTTCATCAAACCCAGAACTAACCTACAATGCCAGCTTTCTCTAGTGAGTCTCTGTCTGGTGATCCAAACTAACTGCAGTCCTCTTTCCTGCTAACCAAGTTTTTGAGACATCGTTATGGTCCTAAAACCCCATTATCTTTAATTCATCTGTTGATGGACATCTATGCTGGTCCTACATCTGGGCCATTATAAATATTGTAGCAATAAACATGGAAATGCAAGTATGTGCATGGCGTGCTTAATTAGATTTCTTCAGGTTTATGGCAAAAGTAGACTAGATAGCTGTATCAAACGGGAGTCCTGTTTACAGACTTTGCTACACGGATGTAGACTCCCGCTACTTCATACGCGTTCTTCTGTCTTCACTTGCTCCCCAGTATCTGTTACCATTTGTCCTCCTGGTGATAGCTATTCTGACTGAGGTACAATGGAATTTCAGTGCAGTTTTAATTTGCATTTCTCTGATGGATAAGCATATTAAATATCTCTTCCTATGTTTATTGACTTATTGTCTTCAGTCTTTTGAGAGCTGTATCTTTAGTTCATTTGCCTGTTTATTAATTGGATGACATATAGAGATTTTGTGTGTGTATGTTTCGGTTCTTAATATTTTCAGTTGAGTTTCTTTAGAGAGTCTAGATGTAAATTCTCTGTCAGATGTAGGGTTGGCAAAGATTTTCTCCTGCGCTGTGAGATGTTTCTTCACTCCTCCTGTTGTTTCCTTTGCTATACAGAAGCCCTTTAGTCTCTTGCAATCTAATTTGTCAGTTCTTAGAATTATTTCCTGAATTGTTGGAGTCATTTGCATAAAGTCCTTGCCTCTTCCTACAGCTTGCAGTACTTTCCCTGTGATTTCTTACCCCTGTGTTTCCGAGTTTCAGAATTTTGGCCTTAAATTAGAACAATCCACTTTGAATCAGTCCTTTCCAAGATGTGATATACATGTTTTAGTTTACATGTGGATATCCAGTCTTTCTGATATCATTTGTTGAAAAAGTTGTCTTTTCTCCAGTGTGTGTGTGTTGCATTGATCCACACATCTTTTTTTTTTTTCTGTGCCATGTTGTTTCTGTCACTATGGTGCTATAGTACATTTCGAGATCAGGTATTCTGATAGTTCCAGCACCGCTTTCTGCTCAGGATTGCTTTGGCTACTCAGGACCTTTTGTGCCTTCATATGCATTAGAAAATGGCTTTTTCTGGAGCTGTAAAAAACTGTCAAAGTTTTGATGGGGTTTGCATTGAATTTGTAAGATTGTTTTTGTGACTATAGTGATATTGGCAATATTAATTCTGCTGATCCATGAGCACGAAGGCATCCTTCCATATTCCAGTGCTTTTACTTTTAACATTTTTCAACATAGACATTTTCCACCTTTTTGATTAGTTTTACAACTCAATATATTTTAATACTAGTGTGAATGAACTTTTTCCCAGTTTAACTATTTAATTCTTTACTTATGTTGCTTCTTTTTTAATGTTGATTTTGGATCTGGCTACATTGTTTATGTTTATCAGATATAAGAGTTTTCTAATAGAGGTTTTAAGATCATTAAAGTATGGGGGTATACGCAGGGATACTTTGACTTCATTTTGTATTTGTTTTTATTATTATTTCATTATCTAGCTTTAGTTCTGGTTAAGACAGGAAACACTCCTTGAAAAAAGACTAGTCTGTGTGGACAACCTTGTCTCATTTCTGATTTTAGCAGTCTTTCCCAGCGTAGTGTAATACTGGCTGCACATGTGTTATCTGTAGGCATTGCATTGGCTGTGTTTCCTCTTCCCAGCTTGCTTCACAGACTTTTGTCATTCATGGATGCTGAACTCTGTAAGAATTGTTTTCTCTATATATGGAGGCAAGCATATGCTTTCTGTCTTTAAGTCTAGTTATATGCTGAGTTTCACTTATTGATTGCATTTATAGAGCCATCTTTGGGTACCTGCAATGAGACCAACTTGATCTTGGTGTATAATCATAATATGCTTATGGATTAGAATTCTAAATATTTTATTGAGAGTTTTGTGTCTGTATTCATCAATTAAATTGCTTCATAGTTTTCTTTTGTCACGTACTTGCCTGGTCTTTGTATCAGAGGAATACTGGCTTCATAGAATGAGTCCGCTAGTGTTTTATCTCTTTTATCTTATGGACTAAAACAATTTGAGGAGCATTGGTGCTGGCTCCTTTAGAAGTTGGTAAGAATTTAAGTGCCAGTCTTGGACCTCTTTTTGTTGGGAAACTGTTACTACTTTAATCCCATTTCTTACTAAGAATCTATTTCAGGTATATGTATCCTCTTGCATTAATTTTAGTAGGTCTTATGTGTCTAGGGATTTATTAATTTCTTTCGGATTTTCCAGTTTCTTTAAACTGTAAGTTTTCAAAGCATACCATAATGATACTTGAATTTCATTAGTGTATTTTGCAAAAGCTTCCTTTTAACCATTAATTTCATTTATTTTTGGTGATCCTGTCTTTCTTTTGGTTAGTTTGGGTAAGGCTCTCAACATTACTTAATTTTTCAAAGTGCTAAATCTTTGCTTCATTTTCTTTGTGTTTTCCTTTCAGCTTTCAGTCTGAACTTCATCAGTTTCTCCTCTGATCTTTATTACTTGTATCTACCCACTGCTTTGGGCTTCTGCTTGTTTTGTTTTTCTAAGACCTTGAGGTTCATAATTAAGTTATTTTTTTGAACTCTCCATGATTGCTTTATATAGGCCCTTATAGCTATTAAAGTCCCTCTTATAACTCCCTTTGCTGCATCCCAGAAGCTCTGGTCAGTGATTTTCATTTTCACTTGATTCTAGGGATTTTAAATTTCTTCTCTAATTTCCTCACTGGCGTATAGTCAAGAGTATATTGCTCAATTGCTCACTGTTTTATGGTTTCTCTTGCTATTGATTTGTAGTTTTATTTCCCCGTGATTTGATAAGATACAAGAAATTATTTTGACTCCTTTGTTATGAGGAGTTGTTTTATTCCTTAAAATGTGATGTATCTTCGAGAAAGTTCCATGGGCCTCTGAGAAGAATTACAATTTAGCAGCTGCTGGGTTGAATGTTCTGTAGATGTCAATTAAATCCATTTAATCTATGCTACCATTTAACTTTGTTGTTTCTTTCTTGGTTTATAGACTAGTTGACCTACCTACTAATGGGAGTGTGATCTTGAGGTTAGCCTCTACCATTGCATCAGGATCTATTTGTTTCTGTATGGCCATTAGTGTTTTGTTTATCAAATTGGAAGTCCAGTATTTAGCAATTATATATTTGCAATTGTTACATATCCTGGATGCATCGTTCTTAATGTGTAGTGTTGTTTTTCAATCTCTTTTGAGTAATTTTGGTGTGAAACATACTTTATCAGATAATAGAACAGCGACATAGGCTTTGTTTTGGTTTTCATGTGCTTAGTAAATGGATTTCCATCCTTCCACCCCCAGTTTGCATGTGCCTTGGCCAGTGATATATATTTCTTGGAGATAAAAGTTATTTGGATCTGGTTGATTAATCCAGTCAGCTCATCTCCATCTTTTACTTGGAGAGTTAAAACCATCTATGTATAGAGTTTATTATTGATATAGTTTTCAATAGCCTTGCTTTGTTGTTGTTTCTATCTGGCTAGATAATGTTTGTTCTTTCTTCTTTATTCATACTACAATTTTTCTACTTTACTATGCTGAGCATGGTGATTTCTGTCCTAATTTTCATTTATTCATCCATTCTTGTGAATTGTGCTTTCTCACACTCCTATGATAGAGGCTTTCCTGTTCTGTGTTTCGGTCTCTTTAAACATCTTCTGCCTTGATCTTGATGGATTTATATTTCTGTACTTCCCACTGGTCTTGAAATGTCTTTATTTCTCCACAGATGTAAAAGATATCTTCATTGTGGATATAGTCTTGGCTCAGGAGTTATTTACCTCCCAGGCTTGAAATATATCATTTTCCACTTTGACTTTCAAGTTTCTGTCGTAGGTCTCAGGTTATTCTGATACGTTTCCTTTTGTGAGTATTCTTCCGTACAGTGTTTATTTGTTTATATTTTTGACATCTTGACTGCAGTGTGTCATGGAGAGGTCTTTTGTGTCATGTCTATTCGGAGTTCTTTGTTTCTTGGGCTTGGATGCTTATTTTTCCCCTTATAGCCACATTCTTCCCTGTTGAAGTTTCTTGAGTGTATTTTCTACATATTTAGTTTTCAAACTTGGCTTCTTCTATTGTAGCACAAATTCTAATTGGTCATAATCATAAAAATTCAAAGTCAGCTATCGGGGGTGAAAGACAAAGGATCAGAGAAGCAGGGAAGCCAGCTACTAGAGAGTTCTTATCTCTACTAATGCTCAGACCAAAGGGACGATCCTGTCCTCACACTGCTGCATCAGACTGACTGCATTGAGCCCCTGTCTCCTCCTGCCTTATATTCCTCTCACTGCCCAACATATGCCCTTCCTGTCTCCACCTCCTTAGTGCTGGGATTAAAGGCATGTGACTCCTAAATACTGGGATTAAATGTATGAGCCACCACTGCTTGGCTCTGTTTCCCTTTTAGATTGGATCAGTTTTGAGTAGCCCAGGGTGTCCTTGAAGTAACAGAGATCCATCTGCCTCTGTCTCCTGAGTGCTGGGAGTAAAGGTGTATGCCACCACTGCCTAACCTCTATGGCTAACTGATGCAGCTAGCTCTGTACTCTGATCTTCAAGGAAGCTTTTTCTTTTGTCAGATCATAAACAAAATATCACCACATTCTATTCCATGTATTCTTGGGTTTGGACTCTTTATTACATCTCAGAGTTCTTGGATTCTGTGCCATGCACATTTATTATTTTTAATTATTGATATTTGTTATAGTTTCTTTTTTCTTGCTGTGGTAAACACCATGACCAAAGCACTCAGGGAGGTAAAGGTAGTAGATTAGAGTCTGTCATTTAGGGAAGCCAAGACAGAAAGAAGCTCAACCTGGAGGCAGGAACTACAGGAGACACATGAAGCAATGTCACTTGTTGACTTCTCTCGTGGCTTGCTCAGCTACTGTTGATGGAGGCTGCTTGTTTTGCCCCAGTAACCCAGACCCAAGATAATCACACAGAAACTCTATTAATCGCAATACCTTTGGCCAATAGCTTTAAGCATATCTCTAGCTAACTCTTACATCTTGAATTAACCCATTTCTATTAATCTGTGCGTTGCTACATGGTTGTGGTCTATTGGTAAGGTTCTGTCCAGTGTCTGTCTCCTGTAATGGCTACATGGCATCTCTCTGACTCTGCCTAATTTCTCTATATATGTTTTCCAGCCTGGCTTTATTCTGTTAAGCTATTGGCCGAAAGCAGCTCCTTTATTAAGCAATGGCAATAAAACATATTAACGGCATGCAGAGGGGAGTCCACATCTTAAATTGTAGTGTCCCCCTCTACCTAGGAACTGCAGTGTATACAGTGGTCTCTCATTAGCAGTGATGAAGACACCCCCACAGACATGTCCACAGTCCAGACTTCTAGAAGAACGTTTTCCGTGGACATTACCAGATGGGTTTGTGTTAAATTGATAAGACTTAATCAGAATAAAGCTGAGCAGTGCAGTGCAGACTTTATTTCATGTGCTTTGGGTGAGATGATGAACAGACAGACTTCAGAGCAAGGAGATGCAAGTTAGCACAAGCTCTACTATTTTTAAATGATCTATCTTATCTATTGGTACATTTGTTTAAATTTCTATTCTGTGTGTATGTGTGTGTGTGTAAGTGGGTATAGTGTATGCTATGTGTGCATGGGGGCCAGAAGAAGGCACTAGATCCTTGGAGCTGGAGTTCCTGTCATGGTTGCAGGGACCTAACTCTAGTTCTCTTCAAGTGCCATGAGTGCTCCCCACCTCTAAGTCACCTTGCCAGCCCTAAACCGTTTTTTGAGAGCCTTTCCCTTTTCTGATTCAGCATTTGGTCTAACTCACTGTTTCATTCCTTTGTTGTCTTTTTTTCCTCCACTTGCTTTTGAATAACAATCTTCACTCCAAGATCTACCTAGGCCGCACCAACAAGCTGTGAGAGGAATGAGAGCTCTTCTTACCACACAGGGTTCATTTCCGAGAAGACTTCTTGTGAATAGCCTGCTTTTCATGAATCATAGCACAGGGTTCTTGTATGTCTCGCTTCCTGGTGAAGCACAGCCTGTGCCTCCTTACAGATCAGGAAGAGGGATGGATGACATGGCTTCTAAGGTTTCAGGAAGTCCTAGCACTGCATAATCCTGTGAATCAGAAAATGACATTCATTACTGTACAGTAGCAGACATTTCATTCACAGTGAAAATGATTGCAAACTCACTATTCATATAATATTTGAAAGCTTGCAAAGCAATTTACATAGATTAAGTATGAAGTAGTTTTAGCACTGCAGAAAAAGTTTAGTTCTGTATTTATGGCTATCATCCCAGCTTCCATATGAAAACACACTTCAGAAATAATAGAATCTTCATTACAGATTTGTCCCCCAATACCATGGAGAACTCTCAATATGAGAAAATATAAGCAAATAAAATTTGCCATAAGATCTACACAGGGGAAAGAAAACAAACACTCGTCAATACAGAAAGACACTGAAACCATGTGGGATGGAGAGGGAGGTGAACTTGCTCGTTGCCCACCCACATATTACTGTCAACCCTAAAATTTCTTCCTGCAGCCCAAACATCTCGATGAAACCAAATTGACTCAGTAGGTATCTTTTTCCTCATCCAATTAAAAAACTATGAAAAATGGCATGGGATGGATGGATGCAGGGAGTATAAATTAGAAAAATGAAGTTAGGGTATAAAGACAGACAGTTAAGTTTTTCTAATGCGGCCAAATGTTCAAGGATGTCTACTAGATTGGGTAAAATAGATGAAAATGGAGACTCTATCCTCATAGGAAGAACAAATAGGTACATCTGGGTGCAGCGAATCTGAGTACTGACTGTTTCACGGAATCTGGAAAGAAGGAATGGGAACCTGATGTTCTAACAAACCAAATGTCACTTGGCTGAGCTGTCCTTTTTCCAATTCCACCAGGTCTCAGAAATCAGGCAGAACAAAGAATACACATTCTTCAGACAGCTTCAAGGGAAAAAAATACAAACTGTTCCCTGATCTGATGGGAAGAGAGTCAGGTATCCCCTATGCTATATATGTTAGTAAATCAAAAGTTTGGATGTAATTACAGAAGCAGAGCCTTGTAGACAAAAGGGAAGAATGTCCTGGTATCATACAAGCACACTACAATCAAAAACAGCAAAGGGAGGGAATTTAAGGGAGAGAGAAAAAAAGATGGAAGCAGGCAAGCTGGGGACTGTGTCAAAGCAGTGATTCTAGCTTAGAAAGAAATATATATTAAGGAAGAGAAGCAAATGATTCACAATCATCTTACTCCATAAGACAACTTTGAATGAACAAGTTGATAAAACACAAGTTCAAGGACAAGGTAGCAAAAGGACAGCATAAGATTAATGGGGACAAAGAGGAAACAGACTGTGCATTAGCAGGATTCAAGAGGCCACGGGTAAGTTCATGGCAGTGAAAACAGAAACAAAATTAAAGCAAAACAGAAAAGCCGCATCTGGGGAAAATGGGAGTGAGCGTCTCAACAGGTATAAGGATGCAGGTGGAAAAAGAGACGGGAATGGTGGAGGGAGAAGTAAGTAAAGACGGGTAGAGAGAAAGGAAGGCTTAGTCTGTGTCTACACGTATGTGCCACCTGCATCATACAGATGCCATGTTGCCATCCATGTACATACACACAGCTAAAAAAGTGGTGAGCTTCCAGTCAGCAAGAGATCCTGTCTCCAGGCAACAAGGTCGGGAGTGATAAGGTATCCAATGTCCTGCTCTGGGCTCTACATAATCACACATGGATGGACACTCCTGTACACTCACATGCATACACCACACACATACATATCCACACACACACACACATGCATGCATACACACAAGAAAAATACAGAGAATATGAAAAAGTAAAAAAAAAAACAAAAAACAGAAAACAGATTGTTTCCAGACTTGGAAAGACAGAGTGTAAATTTGATGGCTACAGAATTTCTCTTTGTGGCACTAAAGACATTCTGGTCATAGATAATCATGAAAGTTGCACAGTTTTATGAGGGTGGTGGCACAGAATCCTTCACTTGAACACGGTTAGGATGGTAAATTTTATGCTATATGTTTTTGAAAAATAATAAAAGAATACAGTACCAGAAATTTGTACAGAATGCTGGATAGACAGCAAGACACTGCCTACTTAAGTTGCTAAACCTTGGGACAAAGATTTGACCTGTTTTCTAGACAGAGTATTTTGTACAGAGCAGGGTTGAGTGGGAAGAAAGTCATCTGGCTTCAGACTTCTCTATGGCACCATTTGGTCTTTGAAGATAAATGGTGTCTAAAAGATTTGAAAGAAAGAAAGCACAGTTGAAGAAGAGCACAGCATATATGGTGAGCAGCGATTGTCTTCATGGGTAAATGTAGCTGAGTACTCTATCATTCAGGGCATCTTGGAAAAGTAATTAATCACAAGTCCCCCTAATTAAGAGTGAGTAAAAAGAGAAGATTCATGAATGTAGAGCTCAGGGTGCAAGACTTGATGGTCCAGACTCAATCTGTATAAACAGAGAAACTAACAGTGATCAACTTGTACCTTTACAGTTAGAGATCAGGGCCTGGAGGCTGTAAACCCAGCCATTGTGACAGCAGCAGTCACCAGCAGCCAGCACCCAGAGACTTGGAGGAAACTTGAAGGAATAGGGAGACTAACACTACCACCCTTCGGCTATTGGCTGAAGGCGTTCCCACAGAAACGCACCTCCGCCTACACCCGTCACATCATGGAACCACTAAACAATGTCTAAAATTAGGACGGATAGTTAGGGAAGCGTTCCTCCAAATTCTCAGTGCTTTTATGCCCACTGTATTCTTAACCTCGAGTGACCCTTTCCTTGGTGAAGGCACAGTCAAAGGTCTGCATTTCCTTCATTCCTATTTCAATTTCCCTTTCTTGTGTCCAAACATATATAATCTTTAAACATTTTAAAGTAGCTTCTATTAGTTTATCCTCACAGTTGATATTTCTTCTTATTCTCCTGCCATCCATCACGCAGCTATCTATCTTTTCATCTCTGTATATATCAGAGGGTATTTAAAATGATGTCTGCCGTATGTTAATGATAGCTATTTCTGGACGGTGAGACTGGGATCCTTTTATTGTAACTTGAATTTTTGTACTTCTTTGCATTTTCTTTGAGTTCTTCAAAATGAATATGTATCATTTTCACAATAACAATAAAGTGATCTTTCTTTAAAAATAAAAAGTCAAAGCAAATATGTCAAGATGTTCACAGTGGTTTGATCCTAGTTGGTAGAACTGGGGGTGTTTATGATTTTCTTCTTTGTAGTTTTTCTATTTTTCTGACAGTTTTAATTTATTAAAATCTGCAAAGAATTAAGAGAAAGAAGTGAAGTGCAACAGGCTCATCCTATGTTTTTCTGTCAGAGTGTTGAAGCTGTGATTCAAACATCAATTCAGGCAAGGGAGGAATTGAGATGGGTTGGGTGGGACCCCTGCCTGAGCAGGAAGCAGCAATGGATACCCACTGTGGTAGAAGTCACCCTGATGGAGCTCCAGTTCCTTTGTAGGGGAGGCCAGTGCTTCAGAGGCGGGGGAGTTACTTTTAGTATGGCTAAGACTCAAACTTTGACTGAAATCCTGAAAGGCTGTGAGAGTCTCACCCCATGGCGGTTGCATATTGACAGAGGAGGGTCTGCAGGCCACAGATGCTGTTTCACGCCATCATGGTCTTTGGCTCTGGGGACTACTTTTGAGGCTCTCCAGGGTCATTCTGAGTAAAACTGAATGTCATGGTTGCCTTGAATGAACTAAGTCCGACTCCAAATCCTGAACAGACCTGGGAGACTTGATCCTGATTCACCAGAGTTTAATCTGGGTTTCCATGCACTTACAGCTGTGTCAGGGTCTCTGGTTTGCTCTGAGCATAAAATCGTCTCACTATCCAGGTGGATCAGATGTTCCTCCTACTCCCCATTTCATTGTAACAAAGTCGCATCTTAGCATAGTCGTTGAATAGGGACTCCTTTCTCTATGATATGTAAACCATAACCCGTGGAACTTGTCACAGCATAGTCGTTGAATAGGGACTTCTTTCTCTGATATATGTGCAAACCACAGCCTCCGGGACTTGTCTCCGTGAGCTCATTTGGAAAAAAGTCTTTGCAGATATAAGTTAAAAATTTCAAAATGAGAGCATCCTGGATTTAGAGAGGGCCCTAAGTTCTTTGTAAGAGAAAGGCAGAGGAAGGTTTGAAGCAGAGGGACAGAAAGAAGACCGAAAGGAAAACAGAGGCAGAGAAGATCAGAGCCCTAGGGCCCATCAGAAGCTGGAGAAGTCCAGGCAGCTTTCTCCCATGGAGCTGCTGGAGGTACCACAGTCCTGTAGACAACATCTTGATTCAGACCTTGGCCTTCAAAACAGCGAGAGAATGAATTTCTGTTGTCTGAAACCCAAGCTTGGGTTAATTGGCTGTGAACACCCCTGGAAAGCCATCTTCCTGTTTGGAATGGTGAGCAGAGTCTAAGTCCGGGTTTCTGACTTTTGATATCAGGTCTTATCTTATCTTTTGATATCAGGGAGGAGGCTCTTCGTGGCAAAGAGCTTGTATTATGAACACAGAGTGGAGCATGCCTGTGATCCTAGCAATGGGAAGCTGAGACCAGAAGCTCTCAAGCCCAGAGCAAGACCCAGATCAGGCTAAGCTACATGATAAAGGCCATTAAAATTTTAAAAAAATCATAGAAACAGCTTCAATGGTTAAAAAGGAAGAGGAAGAAAATATAATTAACTATTATTAACTGCACAATATCAAGACTGCCAAAATCCCAGCATGGCTGAAGAAGGGACTCTTGAAGTCCCCCCTCTCAATGAGGAGTTTTTAACAACTGATAACTGCCTGGGGGGCATCTGTTTTATTCAGGGACGTGGTCCCCGAGAGGCTACTCATGCCACAGTCATATACATACAGGAAGCACTGAGTGGATTCAGGATATTTAAAAAGAGCACACACACATGAAATTTAGAGAAAAATATGGGTAGATAGGGGGAGAATTGGAGAGGAGGTGGTGGGGGTAGATTTTGATCTAAATATTATATATGCATCTATGAAATTCTCAACCCAAAACAATTGAGTTTCTCTGCTCTGTCTCGCTACTCCCTTACTCAAAGACCAGGAAGGGAGAAGTAGTCATGTTGATTTGCGGCCAGAGTCCCCTGTAATACCACCTGGCAGGACAGTACTGTCTGTCCTCTGATCCGGTCGCTTTTCATCCTCAGTTCCGCTCACTTTCTCTGTCCAGCTCAGAGCAGATTTGGAAACCAGTGGAAAAATGAGGAATTAGGCGATGGCAAGGACACCATCTCTTGACTGAACTTTTGCCTTAGCCCTCGACTGATTTTTCTACTTGTTCTTGCTTTTTTTTTTTTTTTTGCTTCTTCAGCAGCCTGGCTGACCTGCCCCTGGTCCCTCCATATTACTTATTGCTATCCAGCCCTCAAGATCTTTTCCTGGACTAGAAGACACCAGGACCTAAACCTGTATGTCCCTGCTCGTTAGACTGAGGGTTGCACTCAGATTCCACCAGTAAGAGGTCTGGAAGGCAGAAGAGCCAGAATGTAGCTGAAAGAGTGTGTCTGTGTTAGGGGTCAGGAGCTAGAGATCTTTACTTTTGTTTGCTGTCTTTCCTGGCAGTCACCCAAACAGCCCAAGTTGAATTTCCTGTGCAAGGTGGTCCTGACTATAATCCCAGTCTTTTCATAGTTGTGGAGAAGTCAGAGTAATTCTGTGAAAAATCCACTATTGGAAATATGCAGAGCGGATTTGTTTTCCCAACAGGACCTTACAGAGACATTGTTCTTTCTGAAGTGAGTATTCTGTCATATCTCAATTCTTACAGACATCCATTGGTTCTTAATTGATGTGCCATCCCTCTGTCTGTTTTGTCCATATCTTTGACCCTAATGTTCCCCCACACTAGTTAGCTAAGGCTAATAAATGGTTCTGGAATGCTTGTGATAATTGCCTATGAAGCAGAAGCAGGGGTGGAGTTGGGTGCTTGTCGGTATGATTTTTGGCAGCAAGCTCTAGGACCACACAGTAGATTGAGGAGAAGCAGACAATAATACAGGATGAGGATTACATCACACCCCTGGCTCCATCAATCATTTGTTGTATGTTATGGGGGAGAGGTGCGTGTTGTGTTCCCCAGCCGCCAGCCGCTGGCCCGCTCAGCCGCAGATTGCTTGCTTATGCCCGAAATAACCACAGGAGAACTGTATTAATTCAAATACTGCCTTGCCCATTATCTCTAGCCTTTTCTTGGCTACCTCTCATATCTAACCTAACCCATTATAAAAGTCTGTATGTCATCACAAGGTGGTGATCTTACCGGACTGTTCTAAGATACATCCATCTGTGGCGGGAGCTTCATGGAGACTGGCTCTGACCCAGTCTTCTTCCCAACATCCTCTTTTCTTTTCCCCTCCTATCTAACTAAGTCCTGCCCTATCAAATGGCCCAGGCAGCTTTTTTAGTTAACCAATCAAAGCACAGAAATAAAGACGGACCCTTCTACAATCATTGAGTAGAGTACCTGAAAATGGCATACCTTGAATAAGGTTACCATCTGAAGCCATGAGGCAGTCTTTAGGGTCCTGGAAAGTACATCATGAGGTCCCCTTTTCCCATTTACACAAAGAAGTACTCAAGAGAAGAAATGTTATTGTGTATGTCTCCATCACTCAATCTATATACACGATGCTCATGAATGTTTGATGGACACACCCATGAGTAACTGAATGGATACGTGAATGCATTTAAGAGTAAGGGAGAATCCAAAACCATCAGGAGCAATAATTTCTACTCAAGATGGCAAGGTTGGTAGGCAGTCATTGTCTGTGACTTTCGACTCTAGGGTCCAATATATCCCCTTTGTTCTAGGCAGGTAAGATGCAGGACTGTTTTAATATTCAATACAAGACATAAAAGAAATGTCATAAAATCTCAGGTGGATAAAGGGTTGTGTCTATGTTTATGGCACAGGGTAGTAGATCCAGAGGGTATGGTGCTCAGGAACTCAGGGTGGAGATTAGCTTGAGGAGCCTTTGGGAATCCTAGCCACTTCCATTTTCCCACACAAACAACAAATGCAAAAGGCCATGGCAATAGCATCCAGTAAGTCACATACACTTAGATGGGATCTGGAGGAAGTGTCCCCTAATTAGTCCTGTGACTAATAAGAGTAGTCACTCAGTGGCCTGTGCTGTACATGGGGCTCCCATTCTCCTGTGCTCCTCTAGTAGAGGATGGGAGCTAGTGAAGAATGGGACAGGCATTCCCTCCACAGACTCTCAAACTCTCATCGTTTTTAATCCCACCCTTTTCTCTTGCTTAAGGTCAAAATTCCCAGTTCCAAGGGAACATTAGCAGGTGATTGTGGCAGCACAGGACTTCTTAGGAGGTGCAGTGTTCACAAGTGGTGGAATGTTTATGAGCATGGGGGCTCTATGTGTGCCATGTGTTCTCAGTGTCAGAACCAGACAGAAAACGTTTAGAGGATCAAAGGGCCACCCCTTTGCAACCTCATCATAGTTCATAATATTAATGGCTAGTTATAAAGAGCTTAGCCTCTGCCTAGACCTGTCTTAAGCCAGGGGTCTGCAAGCTGCTATTCATGTGTGATGCCTGCTGCCTTTCCCTTTGCGTAGCCTTAGAGGAGCACACCTGAGAAGGTTAATCGGCAGTTCATGTCAGCGTCCCCGCATTTTGAATCACCTGGGAGACACACCTCTGGACATGTCCGTGAGAGTGTTTCCTGAAAGCTGCCGCCAAGGAGAGAAGTCCTATCCTTTAAAAGAGGCAGCACCGTCCTGTGCCTGGGGTGCCAGGCTAAATAAAATGGGGGAGGGGAGTGGGGTAAGCCAGCTGAACACTGCCAATCATCTCTCTATAATTTGAGACTGTGAACATAGTCAGGACCAGCCCCTCAGCCTCTCGATGCCATGTCTTCCATGGCATTATGAATTGTATCCCCTCAAACCGTGAGCTGAAGTAAATACCTCTGTGCACCTAGTCTTCTGTTATTTCTGCTGCCTTTCCCTTTGCGTAGCCTTAGAGGAGCACACCTGAGAAGGTTAATTGGCAGTTCATGTATTTAGCCACCGCAGTGAGGAGTGTAACTAATACAACAGCTCATCTATTTAGTTATCTGTTGTTTGTTGTGTCTGTCCCATTTCACCACTGCAACCGAGGAGCCATGACAAGGACTTTATGTCCTTCAACGCCTAAAATGCTGACCCTTATACTCTTTGCATAAGACGTGTGTCAGCTTCCTCTATGAGCCGTTTCACATGTTAATTCAGCTAATCCTTACAAAGTGCCCATTTTACTGTCACCACTTTAAATACTGGGAGCCAGAGTGCCTAAGTCATTTGTTAAGGGAAGGGCTTGAGGATGTGACAGAGAAGGGACTTGACTGCCCAAATCTGCCTCCAGAGCCTGTTTCTTAGCCACCTTGTGATTCTCACAGTTAACCAATAAGATAAGAAGATCTCCTGTGTACAAGGAATTAGGGCACGAGACACCTATGTCTACCTGCTTTCCCAGAAAGCATTTACAGAGAAAATCTGACAGACCTGGTGCAAGCTTGCTCTCTTTGTCCTCTTACAAAGCACAGGACTCACTGATCTGTGTTGTTCAGGAAAAGCTGAGGGAACTGCGTATATGGCTGAGTCTACAAAGTGCTTCCCACACGGGCATGGAAACTTGCGTTCAGTTCCCCAAACCCGTGGGCAAAAGCTGGGTGTGGAGGCACACACTTACGATCCCAGTGCTGGGAGACAGAGATAGTGCCCCAGAGCTTAGTGTCCAGCTAGCCTCGCCTAATTGGCAAACCCATGACCAGGGAGCATCCTGTCAGAAGCATGATGGATGGCACCTGGAGAAGAACAAAATCTGAGGTCATCCTATGGTCTCTGCATCTATGTATGCACACCTTCTCTACCTCTCTCTCTCTCTCTCTCTCTCTCTCTCTCTCTCCTCTCTCCCATCTTAAACAATGGACTGAAACTAAGAAATTTATTCACAACCACATGATTTATTTTATTAAAAAAAAAAGTGATGCAGAATCACAAATGCACGAGCTTGGATAATGCACCATTCACGGATCCTGCCTGGGGAAATAATCATTGAGGTGTACTTCAGAGCATTGAAAGATGAGCTAAAAAATCAAGGACTGAAAATGGGCAAATCATAGGATAAAAAAGGCTGCTAAGTCTCCCTGGGGGTCGTCTACAGGAGCCCCGTTCAACCTGCTCCAAAGCCCCCGAGGAGAATTGTCATCTTGGCAAAGTGACTCTGATTAAGTGTCTTGGCTGTTTTTGCTCACAGCTGTCTTCCCAGGGCCTACAACAGTGTCTGGTGTATCATTCGTGGAGCACACTATACATTTGTCACACACTAAAGATAACCCACTGCGTCACCAATGAACAGACAGCCCTATAGAAAGGAGAGGACGCCTGCTCCTCCCCAGTGGCACATGGGCATAGCTTCAGTGCAAACCAGACCTCCATAAACTGTTACCCCTCATTAAGCTTCCTCTTCAGGACAGGTTTACTAACTGCAATCACAAGCCCAATTAAATGCCAGGAGTCTGTGGAAAACACCTCCCTGTGCCAGGAAACACGACTATAAGGGGGCACCTTGAGAGCTTGTGTGTGGTTGTCTATCGACAGTGAGTGCTTCTTTTTCTTACCCCACCTAACTACTTTTATGTTGTTTTTTTGATGCATCACTTCATAATTAAATCAATATCCCACACCCTCTCTAAATCAGATGTTACATCATCTTTACAAAATTCACAAGGACTGTCAGATACCTTTATGGGCCTGAAGGTTTGCATTTATAACCAGCTCTTGGTGATGCTGATGTAGCTGGACCCACTGGCAAAGAGACATGTTCTTTAGGGGTCAATTGAGATGGATGTCCATGGCTTCACGGTGTCTCCTAGGACCGTTGCCTGTATGGGCAGTGAGAATGGTGGGACTTGCTTACTCTGCATAGAATCAACGGTCTTATGGTTGGCACTCCATAGGAGGGTTCACAGGTGCTCCCAGTGGCCATGACATGATAGTTAAGATATTAAATGTTTTTCATACATTCAGTTTTTCCAACGAGGGAGTGAGTGAGGTGGGTGCTACTATTACCTTCATCCCCTCCATTTTACAGATGAAGAAACTGCAGGTCAGGGAGTTCAAGGAAGTTGTCAATGGAGGCACAGCTGGGAGATGGCAGGGTTGGGATTGGATCTGACAATCTAAATCGAGTCCGTGTTCCTATCTTCCGTTATTTCAATGACTCCGCAGAAGAAAAGAGTCAATAAATGGCCCTAGTGATGTTGGCCAAGTTGCTTGGATTTTCTTTGCTCTCATTCTTCTCTCAGAAAAGGAAATAGCTTTCCCCATCTTACATGAAAAAAGAAATACCTTTAGATTTAAAAAAAAAAAGCTGTCAGGATTAATTGGATAACAGCTGTCAAACTTTTGTAGCTCCTTAGAGGATGGTGAAAGAGGAGGAATAATTATTGTGCTATTTTTCATGCAGACCTTAGTACGTTTGGGGGAGTCGATGAATGTCTAATGATATTCTTGGTAATTAGCACTGATGGAAGAGAGATTGCTCAGGCCAGAGGAGAGGACTTTCTAGAGCTGGGCAGTAGAGAAAGCTTTTACAGTGGCTAACCAGTGGCCAGAGACCTCGTGCCCTGGAAGAAGTATGCAAGGCATGGCTCAGGGAAAAGGGAGTATCTCCAAGCAGGTGAGCTTCCTGTGGCCCCAGGAGGAGACAGGGGCCAGGACAGTGTGTTGATTTTCCTAAGTTCATAGGCTCCTGGCTTACCAAGCCTGGGTGATTACAGCCCAGTTTCTTCAGTGGCTTACTAAGTGGGGCCAAAGATCAGCTGCATTAGCCTCACTTAGGGGCTTATCAGGAATGCAAATTCCTGCCCTCTACCCCAGGCTGATTGCAGGTGGAACCCAGCAAACTTCAAAAGGATTTCCAGGTGCTCTGGTTTTATTCTACAGTCCCAGACTTATTGTTTTCGAGCTACACAGCTCATCTTAGACACTCAACGAAGATCAAATGCTGGCACTGTCTTTTTAGGCTACATGGCTCTGGGCAACTTTCGGCACCTCTGTGACGAAGGGAAAAGATTACTGGTGCACTCCACAAGCCGGAGACTCTTTTACTTTCTGGCTTTGAAACAGAAAATTTTATCTGCGTGGATCATTGTGTTTCCCTCTCACCCGTCTCCTTTGGCCCCTCCGTCCTTCACATATTTCTTAGCTTAAGCTGATTGCTGATTTCTTTGTCCCTAATGTCTTCTCCCTCCAGTCAAGTCTAGGTTAGATATTACACCATACACATACCTCCCATAAGACCGCCCATATTCTTGAGATTGCTTTTAATTTTGCTTTGGTTTCTAGAAGGTGAGATATTACGTGCTGTCTTCTGTCCTCCTGGACTGTCAGACACAAAACAACTGGAGGAGGAATATTTAAAGTTTCTGAATTTTACTAGAATACTCATTCTGGTGGGTTTTGTGAGGGAACTGGCATAAGGGTTGGATTGCCATGTGGGGGAAACTGAGGCACGTAATACTAGAAGTCTTCTACAAGTTATAGACACAAGACAAGAGAGTAAGCTTTGATGTTTGATTACTGAGGGGCAGATGCTGTGAAATTGGGAAATTTATAAACCTTAGCAGAAGTCCATTGGCTGGAAGGCCCGTTGACAGAGGCACACACTCACCTTCAGCCTTCACAGCCAGGGCTGCTGGATATTGAGCCAGCAATTGTGATAAGAAGACCTCCCTTGAGCTTGGGATTTAGGTTAAGAGCTGACTGAGCTTGACTCCCTGAACTGGAGACAGCTGGATCCCTGAGGGTTGCTGCCAGCCAGTCTGCCCTATGTGGTGAGCTCCTGGCCAGGGACGGAGACACTGTTTCACAGAAAGTAGATGACATCTGAAAAATTATGCTTAAGAAACATGCACACACACACACACATACACACACACGAACACACACACACACACACACACACACACACACACCTGATCACACACACAGAATCCCTCCTTTTATCACTAGGACAGGATTTCTGAAAGCTCAGAGAAGCTCTTAGCCTTTGTTTATTTATCAGGTACAGGGTTGTGGACCTCTCTGGGAAATAGATGGATGTTCTTCCCAGGGGGAAACAAACAGGAAACAGCAAATGTCCCCGTCTGCTGACCTTGCCAATCACGGGAAACCTGGCCAGGTTGCTTTCAGACCAGTTATTGTAGGGAACATAAAAGCATCCACTGAGTGGGGAAGTAGGTGGTGACACTGCCCGTCTCTCCCAGGCCTGGCATTTTAAAACTTGGGAACTAATAGCAGTGACCCAATTTAGTAATGGGAAAGTAAGGCAGCATTATTTTAGCAGGCTTAGTCATCTCTTTGTTTTGTTCTCTCTCCTTCTCTCTCTCCCTCTCTCTCTCCTCCTTCTCCCTCTCCCCCTTTCCATTTGTTCCTCTCCCACTGCAAATATAATAATTCAGTGTTTTCTACAGAGCATGGCACAGTCGAACGTTCTGTGAGTGTAATTGGAGCATAAATGTAACTAATCAAAATATTATCATGCCAACGGATGTGTGAAGTGTTGGGAGATTTAAATCTATATCTATTTTAGTTCCACGTCACTTCAGTTTTGAGTGGTAGACACAAAGGACTTAGCCCAGTGAACGTCAAAAACAGTTTGGGGTCTGACACCGTCTCATCCACCATGCTCGCTTTTCTCTTCGTGCGGTAACAGCTTGCCAGGTGACTACATTGTCACTTGTTCTTCCTACTCTTTTCCCCCTCTTCTTACCTGTGCCAGCTCCCCAGACTAAGGTCAGATTACCCCAGGGAGTGAGTTTGTGTTCACTCCTTGCCACCGAATCTAACATGCCCATGAGTGGCATGAACTAGGAGCTAAAATAGTGGCAGCTGCTTGGGTTTGAATCTCAGCTTTGGTGTTAACTGTGTGGCCTTGAGAAAGTTTCACTGCTCAGTGTCTGTTTTCATTGTTTTTTTTTTTTTTTAAGAATGGTGATTATAGTAAGTACTTCATACGGCTGATTTTAGATGAACTGCATGGATGCAAAAAGATTGGGTAGTATGTGTTTGGTATAGTTGCTAAAGAGAGAAAGGAATTCTTGAAGAAACACACACATACACAGAGAGAAAGAGAGAGGGAGAGGGAGGGAGAGAGGGAAGGAAGGAGAGAGGGAGAGAGAAAGAGAGAATAGGTTGATACATGTTTATCCCAGAATAGATTAATGGAGAATGCCCTTTTCTTCCTTTCTTCCTTCCTCACAAGAAACCCAGGGAACAGCCTAGTTAGCCATGTTTCCAAGTTAGCCCTCTTTTCTGGCTCACCAGTGACTCCTGCTTTAGTTTTTGTGAAGGGGTAGTGTGTGTGTGTGTGTGTGTGTGTGTGTGTGTGTGTGTTGGGAGGGGGAAGTTGTAAGTTTCTTTAGAGGTTTATATATGTGCTTCATGCTTTGCTCTGCCCAGTGACAGCTCTTTCTCCTCCTCCCCCAGCCCTGGATCTGTGTCCTACCCTTCCCATGTTCTATTCTTCGTGACTCACACCTCTTCATGGCTCCTTGTCATCCCTCCCAGCCCTCTTCCTCTGCTCATCTACTTTTCCTTTTCCCTCTTTTCTTTAATGTGTTCCCTTCTTCCTTAACCTTGTCTCAGAGGGAGACTGGTAAGGGTATCTTAGCCTTTTGGAACTTGGCAAAATGCCCGAGTGCCTATGGATCCTGAGCCTGAGTCTGCTTGAGTCAGGACACAGCATGGGGAGTGGGGAACCCCTCCTGTCACACATGAGTCAGGACACAGCATGGGGAGTGGGGAACCCCTCCTGTCACACATGAAGTCCAGTCACCTAGATGAACTCCATTTTGAAACATTATCCACACATACATGGATTATCAGATAACAGTTTCTTAGGAAATTGCCTTAACAAATTTGCATAGGAAATGTATGAATCCCAGCTCGCTGGTCTGAATGGATGATTACAGAAATACTTATGACTTGCTCGCACAAACTGGCTGACAAAATAGTCACAATGGGCAGTTCCTTTGAAATTCCAGGATCTATTTTCCTTGTTTTGAATGCATATTATGCGTCCATTAAGCTGTAATTAACACACTCCCCCATTTTCTGGTATATTAAAAAAGAAGCCACTTTCTCCACCACACACACACTTTTTTGATATGAGGTAATTAGATTGCTTTCCCAGATAATATGGGTAACACTGAATGATATGTTTGGGGCTGTGGCTATTGGTTTACTGTTAGGTTTTTGATCATCTTAATGATGAGGTTTTCATGGCAATGCTAGTTACGTCAAGTGGTTCTCTGGTACATGTGGCTTCAAGCTCGACAGAACATTGTGCTTTTTACTGTTCTGTTCCTCATCACCCTCCCATCGTCTTGTGACCAGACAGCTTGATTTCATCACTTTGAACTTTTATAATCAGCCTCATCCAAAACAGTTACAGTAGCCTCGTGTGTTGCTGCGTATAGGGATCATGGCGCAGGAGTAACTGCGCTCTGGGCATTTGTGACCGACCGCCACACAGGGTGAGTGAGATTTGTGGAGTCTGATGGTTTAGGTAGCATGCATTTCAGGAAGGGCCTGACCTGAGCAAAACCCATGCATGAAGGATACTTGGGTGTTGCCTGCAAGCTTTCATGTCTCTACCTTTCTAGCACTGGGATTACAGGTGGGCACACAGGTGCCGGGGATCCAGACTCCAGTCTTCATGACTACACAGCAACTGTGTGCCGGGGATCCAGACTCCAGTCTTCATGACTGCACAGCAGCTGTGTGCCGGGGATCCAGGCTCCAGTCTTCATGACTGCACAGCAGCTGTGTGCCGGGGATCCAGGCTCCAGTCTTCATGACTGCACAGCAGCTGTGTGCTGGGGATCCAGGCTCCAGTCTTCATGACTACACAGCAGCTGTGTGCTGGGGATCCAGGCTCCAGTCTTCATGGCTGCACAGCAAGCCTTCTCCATAGCCTCTGATTCCCTGCTAATTTCTCTCCAGTGTGGTAAGCCCTCCCTACTGTATGGAAAAAAAAATCTGGGACAGTGAGAAAGCTAGGAAAGAAGCTAAAGATTGAGGCCCTCAGAAGCCACCGCCCTGTTGGAGCGTGGTTTTAGCATTTCAGGCAATCCTTGTGAATACAGTACAAAATGGCTTTTAGGGCCTTGTTGAAAAAGGAGGAGTCAGAAGCTGAGGGAGTTCAAGAGACCTGATTGACACGGTCCAGGGAAAAGAGGTGTTGATGAGATTTCTGTCCAACCTCCTGATTTTATAAAGTCACATAGTGTGAAGCAAGTGGCTTGTCCAAGGTCACCTGACACAGCGAAGCCTGAGTTTCAGAGTTGCTGACTTCCTTCCAGCACACAGCTCTAGGCGTGTTTCCCCAGATGGCGCTGAAAGAGGGAAATATGTCACGTTGCCTCCAGGAGGTTAAGCGTTCCCAGGTATTCTGTCTTCCAGGGCTGCTGCACCAAACACAGAGGCACGCATAGCCTGACCTCCGACAAGCAGCTCAACCGTCATGAGTTGAGGCCCCAGGGTGGTCTGTGCATCAGTGCCTCCTTGGAATGCTAAATGGTTTTTAAACCAATTCCTGGTGTGTAGGGCATTCTCAGTGTCTCTCTGTCGGTTAGTGTCACCTGCCACTTGCTATCTGTTGTCAAAGCCACCTTCACCAAGTCAAGGATTGTTCATCCTTCAATATTCCCTGAAATGAATGTCAAACTTCCATGTCACTTTGCACATCCGATTTTATAGATGAAACCGCTGAGGGTTGAGGACTTTCTCAGAGTCGCGTTTCTAACAAACAAAAGACCTGGAAGGAAAACCAGATATCTGGTGAAGACCCAGCACGGAAGGAAAACTAGGTGTCTGGTGAAGCTCCAGCACCGTTTCCGTGCTGCTACAGCTGCTTGGCTGTCATCAGCTCTTGGGCATCTGCCTCTATCCTTTCTCCCTTCACAGGTCCTGGCGCTCGAAGCTGGCAGCCCACCTGTCTTCAGGGACCACTCGTGTTCTTGTTCTCAGAGCTGCAGGCCCTCAGTTGCCAGTCGCCCAAGCACACTCATGTAATCTTAATGAACAACGTGCAAAGCCATTAAAAACTCAATTAGGACTTTCTCTTTACTGCCGACGTGAGGAAATGCAATCCTGAGGTGCTCATGTGTAAACACAATAGCCGCCATCTGCTTCTGAGAAGCGTGGTGCCTCCAAAAAGGGTATCTGTGTGGCAGACACATCAGTACCAGGGCGCTTATCAAGGCATTATTGTGCACGGAGAGGGAAAACACAAAATTTATGGCCAGCCAGAGAGTACTTCCTGGTTTAATTCCACGATTTTCAGTGTTGTGTATAATAACTATGAGGAAACTAATGCTGTTTTATGTTCCTTATCACATTGGTACTTTCTTTTTTTTTTTTAGGGCAAAGGAAAAGACTGTATTTACAGTCTTCCTCTTTCTTGTTTTTTTTTGACTGATCTTTGCATAATGACTGCCTCATTTTTGATCTCTAGGAAACCGACAGCCTTGGGATGATATTAATTATGCCAACCTGTTGATCAAAGAGGGCCCCACTGAGGCGCTGCAGAACAGGGCTCTCACACTTGAATAATCTCAGAAATGGCAGGCCTGGGCTCAAAGGAATCAGAGATATGGCTTCTTGATTTTCCAGAGGGTGTGGCCAGACCACTCATGGAGAGGGCCATCAGAACGTTATCCTGTGTCCCGTAAGACACTACTCCTGCTTTTCTGGCTGTTGTGACTTCTGCCTCTGTGCCTTTGCACCTTTCCTGCTAAGTCAAACCACCCAGGGTTGCTTCTCTTATGGGCATCCTGACTGCAGCATCTTGTAACTTTGCTTTATGCTTTCAATTCTTTTAATAAAGGGGCTGGAGAGAGATAATGGGTGGTCTTCCCGAGGAGCCCAAATCATGACACTGCTGTGGAAAGATAAACCTCAAAATTCCATTGGCTTCATAACCCAATTATAATTTATTCCTTCTAAAGAATCCCTTTGTGTCCAAAATGAGGCTCCTGACAGGTGGTTGACCTACAGTGTAGTCGTGGCTACTCTGGCTCTTTCACTGTGGCTCTACCTTTTCCTAGATTCTTAAAATTCTGAGCATTCAGTGTGGTTGGATTTAGAGAAGGGACCAGTCACCCCCATACTGTCACGTACGTGTGCACTATCACCGAGGCTCTTGATAGAAATGTAGGTGCAGACTGCAGAGGCATGCAGGGGTCTGAGATTCTCATGTCTTCCAAACTCTTGGATGGTGCTGAGGCTGTGAATGAAGGACCATCTGTTAGGAAGAGAAAATCATGAAGGGTGGATGCGCGCATGAGAGGAAGCCAGTTGTTAAGGACTAAGCATGGAACCATACCCGGGCTTCTTTGGAACAGCGTTCTGTAGCCCCACTGTGTCCAGAGTTGTGTTAGGCTGTACTAAGTAGGATAAATGCCACGATCTCTGCAGGCTTGCTCAGCTACTGAAGCTAGGAAGAAGAGAAATGGGGACATGAGCTGCTGGAAGGAACTTTCCCTAGTGTTCTCTGCTGTGGAGTGTAGGAAGAGGCAGGTACATGTGCAGTGGTGTAGATTGGCAGGTGGACAGGAGCTGAGTGTATGCAGAAGCCGTCGTGCAGCCTGGGGTGGAGAGAGTTCAGCATATTTCACTTCTCAGGCTCCTCTCCTCCTGGGAGATGCACAGCTGCTCAATGGCAAAGAGAGCCCACCACTCTTTGTGACACTTGTGGGCCATCAGCCATCTGTCACCGAGACCCGTGAGGAGCCTGCATGCAGACTAGCTAGGGCAGGTATGGGTGTTGACTCAGTCTTAACCTCTGAGCCCCAGTTCCTCTTTTAGTGGTTTATTCCTTGCTAGCTCATTGGGGGCTTTTGATAACTAGATAACATCTGTAACTGGGACACATCTTTCCACTTTGCCTCAGTTATGGCCAGGTCATGAAGGAGGGTTCTTTACACTACTGACCACTCCTGTTCCTTTTCCGCTGGATAGTGACCCAGGACTGGGTGAGTTTTCTGATTGGTAGATTATTGAAAATCTGACAGCAGTTTTCTCTGTCCTTGTCATTTAGCTTCCTTGTTGAGTTTTTGTTTGTTTATTTTAACATGAGCTCATTCTAATGCCCCCCAGTCATCTCCCTGAAGAATAGATTTCCCCCTAGGAATCTGGGTTGAGTTAGGGATGATTCCAGGGCATCTGGTTATTCTTTTATGCTTGAATGTGGGGAGCGGTTGAAGCCTAATTTATCTTCAAGACTGATATTTTCTTTAATCCAGCTTTGTGGACGATTGTATAGAGGTTTTAAATATAACCTCCCTTCTGTGTCCACTTGTAAATTTGTTCAGAACCCAGGAGACAAGGTGCAAATGGTCTGTACTGTCTAAAACCCCAACAAGATATGGATGGCGCAGCCTTATTACCTTGCAGCTCCTCAGTCTTTCTGGTATCAGGTGAGCGAGGCGAGTTATGGCTACTGAAGCAGCTCATTTTGCCTGGGGATAAGGGGTCTTAAGATTTCATTCAGAATGAAGATTTTAGTGATCACAATAAGGTTTCAAAGCAATTCTGGGTTTCAGAATAGAAAACATTTATCCCAGCATTACTGGAGTTTATCTATGGTGTTTTATGATGCGTTTCATGCAGAGTTCAGCCTTCTTCCTCAGTTGTGAAATTCCCTTTGATATCCCAGTTGGTGCAGCCTTTGAGTAGCCACCCGCAGTGACTCACTTTGTCCCTGGGCGGTTGATTCCATTTTGCACAAATTTCACTTGTTATAAAAATCTGTTGCATAATGAGCTGCGATGTGCCTCTTCATTGTGATGGATCTGAATCTTGTTCTCGGGAAGCGTTATCAATTAGCCACTGTCACGGCCATGTTGTAGGAACACTCAGGAGGAAAACAGTGGCAAACAGCAGTGAGCATTATACTCACTGATCCATGCATCGACTGCAGCTTGACTGATGTGGGCTAGATATGTTGGCCACGCGGCTGTGCTCCTTGCTTTCAAGTGGTGGGGCTTGGCTCTTCACTCAGGGACTTCCTGTATATGTGAATTCTTGATCTTGACATCATCAGCTTCTTATCACCAAAACAGTAGTGACAGAAGACAAGCCTGTCTAGAATGGCACCTTTTAACACCTGTGTGACTTGTATTAGCAAGTCACATAATGGAGCCCGGTGTCAAGAGACAGCCTCTGGTTGCACAGAGGGAACTGTATGTAAAATCAGTGCGAAAGGACTTGGATCCAGAGAAGGACATAAAACAGGAGACAATGTCTGTTTGTTCCGGCAGCTGCAAAGAAGCTCGCTCAGGTCTATGGCACAGCCTTTGATATTCTTAGAGGCAGTTATAGTTATTAGAAGCAGTTCTATGTTCTACCAATAGATACCTACTGTTAATATCAGTCTCCAAGTGCATAGAGCACTACTCACTCCACATTCCTCCTCAAGCATCTTAGAGTTGGTTCTCATACTTTTGGGAGGGATAAATTTCTTCCACAGATATGCTCTATTTGTGTATACTCCTTTAATATGGAGTCTCCCATGCTGAGTGCAAATGGAGTCTGTCCATATTATAGAGTTTCTGCCTCAGCTGGGACAAGCTCCTTCTTAGGTGAGGTTATTTCCCATCCCATGTTACCTGTAGGGACTGTGGTTGATTCCCTTCTGAGGTTTTTAATCCCTTGTCTCTTTAAGGTTCTGCACTTGGAGATAAGCAATCTACCAGGTAGAAATGCTCCCTGTATAGGACCATTGATCTCCTGATCTTCTCAATCTCCCAGTGCCACCATGGGGAGGGATTTGAGCCCCAGTTACAGAAATCCTTCTCAGAACTCTGAGAAGGGATGTGGCTTTCTCAGAGTCACCCTAACCTGTCGCTGATGTGACACATTTTCAGAAGGACATTTTCTCTCTTTGTCTCTGTCTGCTACCCGCTGTGGTTCTCTAGGCTCCTTCATGATGGTGAACAGCTCCGGAAGGGCTTCCGGCCAGAAAGCACACCTTCTTCTGCCCACCCTGAAGGAGAATGACACCCACTGCATCGATTTTCACTACTTTGTATCCAGTAAGAGTAACTCTGCCCCTGGGTTGCTCAGCGTCTATGTGAAGGTGAATGATGGACCATTGGGGAACCCGATCTGGAATATGTCTGGAGACCCAACCCGCACATGGCACAGGGCAGAACTGGCCATCAGCACCTTCTGGCCTCATTTCTACCAGGTATGCCCACTTAACCTTGCTGCTCTCTTTCTAATAGCTAATGCTTACGTATCTTTATACCCCTTGCCTTTCCTAGAGTGGGTAGGTCTAGAAAGAACCTTATGAGTTTACTCATTCAGCTCATGCCGAAGACCCCTTTCCAGGGATGCGGAGAGGACCCAGCATAGCCCCTGCCTCCCTGAAGATCATCAGGAGGGGACCAATGTGTAGGCAAACAGTGTCAGCATAGCAGGGTTCATGTGGAGACATGCAGACTCTGGAGCCCCTTGTAAACTAACAACTGGATTCCACACATAAGGTTGAGGTTCCGAGAGGTGAGCTGACTAGTCAGATACAGGTTATTTGGTTGAAGGGGCAATAGGATGGTGTCTAAGATGAGAAGACAGCTGGGCCCAATTTGGAAGGTTGAATTCAGATAGATTGGAAAGGGAGGGGAAGGCATTTGAAATATCTGGGAAAGAGGATCATGCAGGACACAGAGCATGCGAGAGTGAGAGATTTTGAGGAATTCTGAAACTACATTTTCTTTCTTATTTTCTTTCTTTTGGGGGGGTTTTCTTACTATTGTTTGTTTTTGGTGGTTGTCCTCCCACCCACTCCCATTTTGGGACAGGGTCTCACACTGTAGTCCAGCGTATCCTGGAACTCACAATACATCCTGGTTGGCCTGAACTTGAATCTGAACTGAATCAATCCTCTTGCCTCAACCTCCCAAGTGCTGGAATTTCAGATGTATGTAATCACACCCAGCAGAAACTAAGTCCTTCAAGGATGTCTTGCAGAAGAGACATATGGGGAAACTCACTTACAGAGCATGTAGGTCATGGGGGTTTGAAGGCCAGGCTAACACGCCCATCTTAGAGCAGTGCTTCACAAACCTCCAGTTGGGCAGGAAGGACCACGTTTTCCTAATTCATTGCCAGCCAATACTTTTATAAGACACACTAAACTATGTCATTGTAATGCCAGATTGTTATGTGTACTTGGAACCCCGTTCTTACTTGCCCTACTTATCTCACTGTGGATGAAGACAAATGGTACAGACCCACACGACTCCACGGAGTATTTGCAGGGGCACACCTCCAGACAGGTGCTGTCCAAATTATTGAGAAATTTTCCTTAAGAAAACATTAGTTAAAATTTCCATATCATGGAATTGATGTGTGTTTAAGTGTGCAATCTAGTGCCTTTTCTAAGTAAAAGCTACTATGTTCTGCATTCACCGCCATCACCCATTTTCAGAACATTTCCTTCATCTCCTGAGCTCCCTTGTACACCCTCTCAGTCCCCATTCCTACTGATGAAAGTTCTCAAGAAGGAAGTGCCACTAATTTGCATTTTGGAGACGATTTCTGGTGTCTGAAGCAGAAGATAGACCCAGGGGTGACAGATGAGTGGCCAGAGCTTTCTAAATGGCCCTGGGGTGGCAGGTGAGTGGCCAGGGCTTCCTAGATGGCCCTGAGTTCCACACCCAGTTTGCAGTTCCTACAGTCTGGTGTTCAGAACCCAGTTCTCTCCTGAGCTTGCTTGTTTACGTTAATGAGGCAGTTTCAGCCCTATTTCTTCTTTGCTTTGGCAACTAAAAATCAGCATTTAATACTCAATTACCTTCAATACTTAGCCTAGATTTTTGCCACAGTGGCTTGTGATTTGTTTTTAGAGTGACTGCATTGTCCTCTGTTAGGCCTTTCCTGTAATTCCTCTAGAACTGGAGGGGAGAGAATGATGATGGTCGCAATGGTGATGCTGAGGGGATGGTGATAATGATGATGATGATGATGATGATGATGATAGTGATGACACCTACCATTTATTGAGTGCTATGTAACAGGCACAGCACAAAATAGCCTTTTAGAAATGCAGAGGTGAGTCAGGCAGAGCCTGGTAATGAGTGTGGACTATACTCATTTTGTACCAGGTAAAGCACCTATTCCCTCCATGAGAGCAGTAATGTCTTATCAAGAAAAGTGGCTAAAAAGAGAATATAATGGTTTTAACATGTGTATCATTAACACTGGGACATTTTTTTCATTGTAGATGTCTTGAGAAAGGTGCCTTTGGCCTCTTTAGTTCTTTGTCTTTTCTCCCCTTGCAAAGAGGTTTTTAAGTAGTAGCAGGTCCACAAACCTTGGTCTAGCTTCACGGTGTCAGATATGTTTCAGAGTTCACAGTATTTGCAATTCACAGGGTTATGACATTTGCATTCACTGTGTGCTTTGTCAGTCACACCTATCACAGGCTCTCTTCATGGTGCACAGAGTCAAGTGCACAGATACCCTGACTGTAAATTTCACAAGCTGTGGCATAAATTAAGGCTGTATATTATATCTGACCAGCTCAGCTTAGCTTTTATCACCTATTTACATTATAAAATACCCACGTGACATAAGTTTTTTCAGCGCATGCTGGGTACCTAAGTCACCCTTGGGATGTAGCCCCCCAGTTTCATACCGGCACAGTTTCATGGATGAGGGGAGTTTTTTTTTTTTTTTTTTGCTATCTTAGGAAGAACTCACACTAGTTGTTTCCTGAGATGCTCTTTGGTGAAGGTGAAGTGGTCCAGGATTTGGGAAAACTCTGTAGTGTCTTTATTTAGGAAATAGAGCCAGCCAAGTAGAATTCTAGGGAGCCAGAAAGAAATTTGTATATTGGTATTGAATCTACTGTCTGCTATGGAAGTTTGACCCTTACCTGACTTTAGCATGGGAACATCTTAGCACAGAGGTAATAGTCTAGAGAATGGTATCCCAGCTTCCTGATTTATCTGAGATAGCCAAGGTTTATCCCCCTTGTCTTGGTGAATTGCTGTCTATCATGGGGACCACTTGGGATTGCTAAATTACAGTCTATAGAGATTTGGAGCATGTTTGTTGGCACAAGTGGTTTTGGCTTATCCCTTTTGTGCACCAGACAGAAAATGTTTTAGTTCGGTGGGCCTTAAGTGTCTGTTATCACTACCTAACTCTGTTGTTGCCCCATGAAAGCAGACATTCACACTATGTAAATGAATAAATGTAGCTGATCCAATAAAGTTTTACGTGTAACAATGGCTGATGGCCGAGTTTTGATTTCCGGGCCTTAGTCTGCGGCACTCTGATGTGGATGAGGCTGAGATACATTACGAAGTTCAACAGCACATAGAAAAACATTGACAAATCTCGAGCCACAATTGAAAATTCTGGTCTATAGTGTTCCCAGTGTACCACCGAGTGTGAACATCTTCTATCGCCACAAACTCACAAACACTCCCACTGAGGCCTTAGGCTTCAATCAGACAACCTTTCTTAGAGCCTACTGTGAGTAGGTGCAGGACAGGGTCATGGCTTGAAGTATACTAAACAGGACAGTTGGCCCAGAAAAGGGAACATCCCTCCATTTGCCCTGCTTTTGATGGAGATTGAGGAAGAAAGGATATTTGATGAGCTCCCATCCTCCTGGCCCTGTGGTAGGCCTGTTTCCGTATCCCATGTATTTGTACAGAAGCTCCCTGTTTTGGCTGGCAGCAGCTCTAGCCTTCTAGCATAGAGGACATAATTGGTAAAACAGATTCTCCAGCTCTGAGCTCTGCATCTTGTGTTTTAGGAAGCATTATATCTAGTCTGGAAATCTGCTGTTCTCCAACTATGTGATGGTGGCTGTGCCCGACATCTATCATATAGGGTTCCAATTGTCTCACATGAAAGATGGAAAGAGAAACAGGAGGGTACCAGATGTGGTCTCTCTGTAATGTAAAGTAGATCATATATGGAGAGGCATGTCAGGCTTGACGTGACTGGAAGGAGGAAGGAGCAGAAAGAGAGGGAAAAGAAGGGAAGGGAGGAAGCCATCTCTGAAGAATGGCACTGCGTTGATGGGCTTGTCTCCTGCGGCCTCTGGGTTTTTTCTTAGGTAGGTAGCCTTGCCCAGAGACTTCCAGACAGCTTCCATCACCCTCACAGTCCCTTGGCTCTGAGCTTTGTGAGGACAAATCACTCATGTTTTGAGAGCAGCACTGGAGAAAGCACGTATCACCCCTGTGGGCACTCACATGGCCACAAGCACAATTGAGCACACTCAGATCCCTGTGTACACTCAGCCATTTCTGGGCACTCACATGGCCACAAGCACAGTTGAGCACACACAGACACCTAAATTCCTGTATCTTCCCAGATTCAAACACTCAAATACACATGCTCAGGGGTAGACTAATGAGAAAGGGGACCCCTCAAGAGACTCAAAGATGGGAGCAAAAGACTTCAGGCTCCAGTCCTAAGGGTAGATCCTGTGGACTGAGTCAAATTCAGATTTCAACATTGCTGGGCTTTGGACCTTATGGGTTTGTGTATTCATTTATTAAAGTCATATTTCACAGTCCTAAAATTGACTTTAGCTCTGTAATAAACAAAAATGTCATCTTTCATGTTATTGGACTTTTGACGGCTGGGCCTTCAGCAGGGCCCCAGGTGAGAAAAATCCTGGCCACACACCCCACCCCACCCCTGTCTCCCTGCCTTGGAATGCTGGTTTAATGACTGTGAATCTTTGTGCTTCTAGTCTATGCAACTTTCTAGGTAATATCGATTCGATTTCATATTTTAGTGGCTCTGAACTTTTCTGCCCTAATATTTAGGGGAAAAATTAACACTATTACTAATTTTTCAGCCACCTGCCTGCTCTTCTCTCCATTTCCTGCCTTAGTAAAATGTCCTTTTATTCAGCCCTGAAGTGTCCATAGACCCTTGAGATGAAGGACTCACCTGATGTTAGTTAAGTCTCCTCAGAGCTCAGTCCTTCTCTCAGGATCTACCAGGCACCTGGCACTTTAGGTTTAGTATTGACAGTGACAATTCAGGAGGTTTTGTCACACCAGCACACCCCCTCTCTCACCCTTTGACTCGCACCCTGTCTCCTGTCCCACACTCCAGTTCTTTCCATTATGCCAGGAATGTTCCTCTGACAGAGTGGGAAAGAATGGCCCTTGATTGTACTCTAAGCAATCTTGCAGGAGCACTCTTCCTAAGAGGGACTCTGATGAGCCAATATTTTCCCCCTATCTTTCAAGAAATGTTTGCAGACCTTGGAAACTTTTGCTGTGTTTTCTGCAGAAGGATTGCAGAAGATCAGAGAGAAATCTTGGGTCTCTTAATCCTTGACCCGATATGTTCCCATCCTTCCCTGAACATACACATCACAATTTATTTTAGTTTAGTGTAATCCTCTCTGAATCTCTCCTGGGAGTTGCTTCCAGGCTTTGACTCTGCACAGAGGCAGGTTTGAACTGGTCTGCATAAGCCTCCTCTCCTTGTCTGCATCAGCAGGTCCCCAGCAGGGCTTTAGGCTCTGGACAGCTGTAGTTGACAGTAGAGTCCTTGCAGCAGCCTTGAGGCTGAGGGATGTCCCTCACAGAGCTCGAGATACTGGGACCAGGCCTTTCACTATGGTCTTTCATCCAGGGTCCCTGCCTCTCTGAGTGCCCTCTGCCCTTCTGGGCATGTGGCCCATTGCAGGATTCCAACCAGCTCCACTGCCTCCTTCCCTGCTCCTTGGAGATGTCCACCTCTAGAGTACTCTCAGATCTCCACTCCTGTCTCCCTCCATCACTTCTTTCATTTTTATGACCAAGGTTGCCCATTATTTCTCTGTTCACAGCTCCTAGGTGGACCTTTTCTTCTACAGGAGATTAACATCCTCCTTTGTGGTATCTGTCTTTAGAAAGTGGCCCTGGCTAAGACCTAGGTGGTGATTGACACCTCCCATCCCAATGCAGAGCTGTGGAGCAGTCACTGCCACTCAACACAGCAGGGGTCTTCTGCAACACCTCTGAACATCTTCCATGACACTTAAGAGATTTGCACTCAGATTAATATCATTCCTGTTTTATCTTTTGTGATTTTCCTACTGAAATTACTTGCTAGATTTTTTTGGGGGGGGAAATGGAGGAAGACTATTCATTTATTTTCTTGGCTATCAATACTTTTTTGGAACTCCCCCAAATAACAAGGATATGCTTCTTTTAACTGGCAAATATATTATCTGTCTTGTTCTCAGGTTGTCATTTGACTTTTGAGATTTTTTTTCAGACTCTTGTTAACATAAGAAGCATACTCTGACATCATAGTTATTAATATGCATTGTATAATTTAAGAACGTGATTTACTGTTGTTGTTATTTTCTATTTTTAGGAAATTTGGTTACAAAAGCCAAACCTATGCAAATTTTATTCATTGGGATACTTATTGGTTTTACACTGTAATTTAGCTCATGATCTCTTTATAAATCCATGAGCATTTGAACAGAAATTTTGCTTTCTCAAAATATTTAGTAACACATTTAGGAAAAAAATTATAGTTATCATATTGGCTTTTCTATTGATTGATCTATTTGATTGACCAAGAAATAGATCAAAATCTTTAGATCCTATCTTCATTTTCCTTTCAAGTCTCTTGTTTTGAGGAACTTTGGATGCAATTTTTAATGGTCAATTTAGTCTACATAATGGTTATATTTTTCAGTTTGGCTAAAAATTTACTTTGAAACTATCCCATTATTTTTTGTAACAACTGTTTTCTGTTCGCTTGCATTTTCCTTATTGTGTCTTTGTTCCACATGTTATTTGTAAGGTTACTGAGTCATACTGCCTTAGGTGTTTATCTTACTGCATACAATTAGACTTTGATTATTTAGACAGTCTGGGTGTTTTCCTCTATTTTAACCCATTTATATTTATTGTCAAAACAGAAACATTTCTTTCTTGGATTTGTCATTTTTTTATTTCACAGTGTGAATGCTTTTCTGCTATTTCTTTTGAAATATATTTACTTTATATACTTTATTTCCTTTTGTCTGTGGACTTCACTTTGGTTTTTCCATTGAATTACTTGAACTCTCTCTTTCTCTCTCTCTCTCTCTCACACACACACACACACACACACACATCCTTACACAGAGATACACAAGTTGACACCTGGTTCTTTATAGAACAATTTCTATAGTTTTTACCTTCTGCAGGATGAAGAAAATATCATTTTTATCTCTGCATGCTTTTTTCAGATCATGCACTGTAACATGAGGGCTGGCTTGTTGGGGTTACTGTCCCACCCAGTACCCCACAGCCGGCAAGCCCCAAAGAAAATCACACAGAGAGTCTACATTAGATTATAAACTGATTGGTCCATTATCTCAGTCTTCTTACTAGCTCTTCTAACTTATATTAACCCATTGTTCTTATCTATGTCAGCCACATGGCCAGTACCTTTTCTCAGCTGGGCAGCTTACATGTTGCCCCTCCTTGGTGGTCTGTGCAGGAGTGCCAGGGAAGCTTGCTGTTTCCCAAATTCTCCTGTTCTCACCTCTACTTCCTGTCTGGTTTTCCTGCCTATACTCCCTGCCTGGCCAATCAGCATTTATTTAAAACATGATTGACAGAATACAGACAATTCTCCCGCACCAATGCACAATCCCATATGTTAATTCTCTTTGAAAGACTGTACTCTTTTTGGAAAACACTTGTCCAGAGTGATCATTATGCAGAAGCCACTATGTTGTTGTATGTCGTCACTCCTACCATCATTTCATAGAACTCTCAAATTTCACTGATGATCTTAACACCAAGGAAACTACCTCTTCACAGCTATTGTCACCTTCTCTTCCCACCCTCTTAGTAAAACCATTAGAGCTCTGGGGCCCACTGAAAGCTCTAACCTTTAAATCCACTGGCCTGAACAACATGGTTCCCTGTGGAGATTTCCTGTTGATCTCAGTGCCTACTTTATTGTCCAACCACAGGCTTGAGCTGAGTCTAGTGATGGGACAGGGAATTCATCTTGGTGGTCATCACTGTGGTAGATAAGAGAAACAATTATAGGCTGAATTAAATACTGGCACTGATACCTGACCGGCTTTGACAAACAGATGGGTGTGATGGAAAAACAGGGGCATATTTGAGAAATTCTACGAAGGCAGAGTCAAAAAAGAAACTGAAGATAAGGGATGAGGTTAAAGGAGAAGTACAGATAGGTACCCAGGACTCCAGCTAGGATTAGTGGGGAGGGAATAACACTATATTTAAGGAAGGATGACCCATTGGGTGTAAGGTAGAACACTGTGAGAAAATAGGCTCAGAACTGCTACATATAGATCGCATATGAGGAAACTTCATGATATGTATAGTAATTCAGGACCATGAGCTGTTTAGATGACGCTGATTAACACTCTGAGGAAAGACATAGGACACAGAGCTGAGCTTGGTGTCACCAGTGAACTGGCAGTGGCTGAATCCACTAATCCTAGCTAGATTGTTATAGCTGGGCGCCTGTATGGGCTTCTACTTCAACCCCACCCCTTATCTTCCGTTTCTTTTTTATTCTACCTTAGAATTTCTCAAATATGCTTCTTTCTTTTCCATCTTTTTTATTAGACGGATCATAGGAAGCAGTCAGATGATGTGTAGAGGACACACAATCTCCAAAGGGATGGAGAAGGAACGCCTATAAGCTTATGGCAGGATGGTCTCGTAGATATGAGAAAAATCAAATATGAAATGTCCTCTGAGCCTAAGCACAGATGGACAGAGAGAAGCTGTGGATACTGGCAATTTCAGAAGCCTGCTTAAGAAGTAATAACAATTATAGTAGACATTTATTGAGAATGCCATGTGTGCAACATTCTCAATAGTATATTAATTCTAAAGTTATCTAACAGGGTCAATATTGCACAGACACTAGGGCTCAAAACACAGAACTCTTTCTTCTTCTTTATGTAATATTTTATTTATGTATATGGATGTTTGTCTACATATTCGAGAAGAGGGCATCAGGTCCCATGGGACTACAGTTATAAAAGATTGTTAGCCACAATATGGTTGCTGGGAATTGAACTCAGGGTCTCTGGAAGAACTGCCCATGCTCTTAATTGCTGAGCCACTCCTCCAGCCCCACCATCTTCCTTCTGAAAATAGGAGAGAGATTTGGAGAATTTTTATCAGATTTAGTAATTAGAATATTAATGTCTATCATAAAAACAGTCTTGAGAGAGTTATTTGTGACTGATTGGGATTTATTTTTTTCAAGGCAGGATTTCTCTGTATAGCTTTGGAGCCTGTCCCGGAAGTTGCTCTGTAGCCCAGACTGGCCTCAAACTCACAGAGATCTGCCTGCCTCTGCCCTCTGAGTGCTGGGATTAAAAGGGTGTGCCACCAACGCCTGGCTACTGATTGGGATTTTTATACTTAACATTTTGTGGAGGAAGTAAGGAAGTGATATGAATGGCTTTATTGAACTACTAAGAATTGTGATTGAAATACACTTGACCACAGAGAAGAGCTTCCCACAAAGAGGTAGTTTTTTTAATACTAGGAAATGATGGTACCATTTATATATGTTAAGGTCAGAGGGAAAGGGGGAGAGCCTAGAAATACAGAGTAGCAAAGGAAAATCAAGGAGAGCCAAGATTCTGGAAACTTCAGCAGGGATCAGCCAGGTTCAAGTATATTGACTTACTTGCAGTGATTGTGGTTGGTGTGGAAGAAGAGTAGATTTGCATTAAAAAGGGAGAAGTCAGCCCCTCCCAGATCTTGAAGCTTGAGTGCCTTCTCCTATTGGGTGAGTAGAAGATAGAAGAACACAGGATAGGGCTTGTGGCTGGAGAGGGAAGGTCCACAATTGACTTGACAGGGTTCAAAGGGAGGTAGATGCAAAAGAACTAGTTCTATAGGGAGAATCACATTGGTGATTAGCTCCTGAGGTAGAAGGAGCCTGGGCTTGGGGAGAAGGTTGGAAGGTCTAGGTGAATACGAAGACTTCAGGGAAGTACAGATGCGGGTACTGTGTGGGTCTAAGGAACAGAGAAGAGAATAGTGAGCTGGGAGAGGATTGTAGGGTTAGAATTTGACAGAGGATTGCAAAGTGTCCCATCCAAGTTCGGGAATGTAGCTGATGTAGATGGGGGAGTGTGAATCAGTACTGTAAAAGGTCCTGGCCATGGGGCTCACATGAGAACTCATTCCTCCTCAGTGAAGAGGGTGGGAGGACAAGGGAAGCTGAAGTATAACATCCTTGTGGAAGTAAAAAGTTTTGGTAGGGCTCAGAGTAGAGAAGAGAAAAGTTCTTGCTTCCTTACACTCCTGGATAGATTGCTACTAGTCTCTAAGAGGTGTGATGAAGACATCCAGGAAGCCTTAGGAAATGGCTCAGCCAGCAAAGTGCTTGCTGTGTAAACACAAGGACTCGAGTTTGAATTCTATCACCCCTGTACAAAGGAGGCAGGCTTTTAGTGGCACAGTCTTATAGTCTCAGGGCTGGACAGGCACAGACAGCCTAGCTTAACTGGAGAATTCTAAGCCAAGTGAGAGACCCTATCTCATAAACCACAATGGGTGGCACCTGAAGAATATCAGAGCACACATGCAAATACACACACACACACATACACACACACACACACACACACACACACACACGTAGTATGTGGAGGAGTGGGTTGTGTCCCGCCGTCCCAGCTCCCAACCTCCAGCCACCGGCCTGCTCAGCTGCCAGTTGCTTGTACCTGAAATAACCACACGAAAATTGTATTCATTTAAATACTGCTTGGCCCATTATCTCTAGCCTTTGCTTGGCTAACTTTTACATCTTAAACTAACCCATTTCTGATAATATGTATTGCCACTTGACTGTGGCTTACCAGCATGATTCTAACCAGTGTCCATCTCAGGCCAGAGTATCATGGTGTCTCGCATTTTCCCTTCTCCCCAGCCTTCCATTCTGTCTACTCTGCCCACCTAAGGGCTGACCTATCCTACAGGCCAGGCAGTCTCTTTATTTAACCAATGAAAGGACAGAAATACAAAAGAACCCTCCTACACACACACACACACACACACACACACAGGAAATTCAAGTTGACTATAGAGTCACATCAGGATCAACTCTCCTTGGCTTACAGTGTTTTCCAAGACAGTAAGGAAATGGGGCTATTTGTAATAGTTCCTTCTGTAATTCATTTGGACCCACAATGAGGGAGGTATTGACGGGGACCCAGGGTCTTGTGTTATCTCTGAAATTCATTAAAAATGTTCCACATGGCTGACTTCTATTGCTGGTCACCAGAGTGTAGATTTTTTTGTCTTGTTTGGAAACCCAAGTCAACTGGCAGGATGTCACAAAATTTCTAATTGGTCTGTAATAATAAAAACCCAGAGTCAGATATCAGGGTAAATGCCGAAAGATCAGAGAAGTAAAGGAGCCAAACACTAGAGAGTCATTTTATCTCTACCAAATCCTCAGACTGAGGGGGGCAAGATCCTGTCTCTATGAACCCCCAGACTGAATGCTTGTGCTCCTTTACTGTGAGGCATTGTTGACTGGTTCTGAGGGAACACTGACACAGGACGGGATCGGGGGCTGGGTGGCTTCTTCAGGTGGATATGGACAAGTGCTTCTGTGAAACTGATGTCAGCCCTGTGTGTTGCAGGTGATATTTGAATCCGTCTCTTTGAAGGGTCATCCTGGTTACATCGCTGTGGACGAGGTCCGGGTCCTTGCTCATCCATGCAGTAAGTCTATCCATTTCTCCTGACACATCCTTTCTCCATGCCAGACTGGGTAGTCGCAAGGATGCAGTGCCCCTATTCATTCAACTCGCAGCCATCTCACTTGCTCTCTTTTAATCCTTCAAAACTGCTTACACACCCGATGCAATCAGTCCTGAAGAAATCCATAATTTCGCTGGCTGGTTCAAGAGGCAGCACCTCCAGGAATTTGCAGAGACTGGCAAAAACAATTTGTTTGAAGCTCTCTCCATTATTAAGAGAGTCTAAAGTCCTGATTGTTTATTAGTGGGATTCAGACCACTGAAGTGGAAGAATTAGAGGCCTTTGGATAGAATCTTCTACAATTGTCTTTAAAAAAAAAGAAATAAAAAAGAACAACATTAAACATGAAACAAATTAGCATACTCTTCACCCACAAGGAAAAGGACCCCAGAGCTATTAATTCCTTACAAATAACTTTAAATACACATAGCAGCATTGTGTAGGTGTAGGGCAAGATTACCATGGTTCGTACTCATGCTACAGTGTCCTCAGTGGCATGCCACTCCCTGAAGTTCCCCTCTTTGCCGCATTCAGTCAAAGACATTTGAATGTGCCTCAGCAGGGGCCACACAGCCCCTGTGCAGCCAAGTCCTGGGTGCGGGCAGTTGTGCTGATATTATACCTTATAGGTTGAAAGACTATAGTCTGGGGATGCCTAAGGGATCATGGAAGCCACTGCCAGAGGTAGCTGGGATGCCAGGTCCTCAATTTGGAAGCACTGTGTTTTATATTCCTATCAGTTTCTTGGCAGCTATTTAGTTCTAGATGACTCCTAGGGGTTCCTCAACTTTCCCATCTGACCATAAGACATTGAGTTAAATAGATTTTAGTAGGATGAAATACCCATGGCAGATTGACATTAAAAAAAAATCTTAGTTTTTTCTTTGACAATCTTATACATGTAATGTATCTTGATTATATCTATGTATTAGTTCCTCCCAGGATCCCACATTACATCTCCCTCCCAGCTTCAAATGCTTGTGCCCCCTTGCTTATTAATTAATTAATTAAAACCCACAGAGTCTAATTAAAGCTTTCGGTGGTTGTTGTGTTCATCCTTAGGGTATGGGGAACTGCCAGTGATCACACACCTAGAGAAAAGAGAAACTTCCTGTTTTCACGACATATTGCAGCCATCAGCTGCCAATAGTTCCTCAGTAGGAGTGGAGGTCTAGGGAGCCCTTACTCTATTCTTGCTAGAATTTTTAACTGGATAGATTTTATTCAGGTCATATGTAGGAAACCACAGAGAATATAAATTCACTTGTACAACAGCCATGCCATGGCCAAGGGACAGCAGCTCAACCCCACCCCCTTATCCTCATGCTCATCTATTCCTTCAGGCTCCTCTTCTGTTGTGTTTCCTGAGTCTGGGCCGGGGGGCAGACTGCCATAGACATCCCATAGATGGCTGAGTTGATCCTTTTTGAAGGTTTTGTAGAATTCTGCAGTGAACTCATCCAGTGCTGGCCTTATTTTCAGTTGGGAGACTTGTAATTACTATTTCAATGTTGTTGCTCGTTAGGGACCTGATTAACATTTTTTATTTCATATTGATTTAATTTTGGTATGTTGTCTGCATCTAGATTTTTCCATTTCCTTTAGATTTTTTTTCAGTGTAGTGTAGTGGGGGCTTTAAAAACATGTTCTTATTATTTTCTGAATTTCATTGGTATCTGCTCTAGTGTTTCCCAAATAATTTCTAATTTTACTAATTTGTGTCTTTTTTGTATTTGTTTTAGTAAACTTGTCTACAAACTTGCCAATCTTATTGATCTTTTCCAAGAACCATCTCATTGTTCTATTGATTATTTGTAGTAGTTTTTCTACTCCATTAATTTTAGCCCTGATTTTGATTATCTCTTTCCATCTACTATTTGGGCATCATTAAGTTATTTATTTGAGAATTCTCAATTTTTTTTGATTCAGGCACTTAGTGTTATAAATAGTACTCTTAGTACAAGCAAATGAGCTTTGTAAAGAAAATAGGTTTATTAGCTCACAGTTTTTGGAGGTTCAAGGGCATAACACTGGCATAGGCTTGTAGAGTCTGGGAGCACAGCAGAACATCATATGAGAACGTGGAGGGAGGACACACATGGATATCAAATCTCTGTCTGTTTTCTAACACCAGGATTGAATTGTTAGTGCTCCACTGTGAAGAACTTGTCCACGCCTTACCAAATTTCGAAACAGCCCATTCTAAATATCAATGTCAGACGCTACCCTCTTGGTGTCACTTGACTTCGGGGACTCAACTTCAGTGTGAGTTGGGAAGACAAATCATTCAAACCCCAGCAGTTAGGCTATAGGTAACGGAGCAGCTTACCGCCACCTCAAGAGGCATCCTGAGTACTTCTGTGTGTGCCTTTTAATAGCCTCACATGACCACTCCCCGACACACACACACATCTGGGCATGAGTCTCACATCAGCCCCACTGTGCTGCTGTCATGGAAATGGATCTTTCCACTTCTTCTGCCATCCGTCAGATCTATTCCAGACAATATTTGGGGGAACTGGGTCGGATGTCTATGTAAGAGAGAATCTCTCTCAGTGATAAACCAGCCACTCAGAAACACGAGGTAGACTGGGTTCCCTGCTGTTCTCACTATTGTCTGGGTTATGTCCTCAAATCTTTTAGAGTGTCTTAGGTGGCTCTATCCACTGACTCATGCTCGGGAAATGTCTCTGCTGAAGTCACCATCATGTGAAGAGGATCCAAAGTCCCCAGCAATGCAGGGTTTCAGTGGAAGACATACAGATGGGTTCCCCTTGCCTGTCCTGACTCTCTGCCTCCCTTGATTCTCATGAGTCTCATCAATGTCAGATACCCATTAGGGAATGATCTATGGATCATTCTAAGACTGGACAGTGGTGTCAGGAGCACCTGTTCTTCTCACATCCATTTAACTACACACTCAGCCCTATGCATTCTTCAGTGTTGAGCAGTCTCTCCCATAAACCTTTTATCTTCTTTACATCCTGCACGTCTATCACCATAGAGCACACACACCTTTGCCACCCAAGCTCATTGTTTTTATGCCTGGACTCGGTCTTTCTTGGCGACCCTTGTTTTTCTCCAGCAGAATACAGCATGCTGCTCTGACCTTGGGTCCTAGTGCTCTGTGCTCCTGTTGGAAACCTTGCTTTCACCATAATATCTTGATGTTCATCTTTTGGCCAACTTCACTGTCTTATCCCCAAGTCCTGTCCATCACCAACAGGCACTCCCTTCTCTCTTTGTTGTATGGCTGGAGGAGAGAATCCCTGGAGCGCATTTGGATGGCTTTCTACCTACAAAACCATAAGGATCCCTATTTTCACTAGGATGTCTGGGAACTTAAGATTCTCCTAATAGCCCCATCCTCCTCCTGCTGAGAAGTGTGGGTTGCATGGTTATAGAATTGCTGAGAGTCGGTTACCCAGCAAATGGACCATGGGCTATAACTCTAGAAGACATGACCTTGGCTTTATTTCTGCATGGCGTATTGTGGCAGCGCTTAGGAGGCTTAAGCACATCCTTGCCAGAAAACACAATGTGAGACCCATGAAAGAGTAGCCGGAGTCGGAGAAAATCACACTAAGGAAATGTGCAAACACTGCCAGGGTGTGTAGTCCCCTGAGGTACACCCAAGGCTCCTACGCTCAGGTCACTGCTAGCCCAGGATTTTTACCCTTTCTTCATTTCAGCAAGTAAGTTATTGATTGTGAGCGGTGTGTTTTCTTGAGCTTTTCTGGGCATAGCAGATAGTTAAGTGAGAAAGGGTTGACGCCTGTGCTGGTGGTGTTTAATTGGCAGGGGTGTGAGAAGGAGAAAGAAATTGAGTGTCTAATACTAGATCAGCAATGGATGATTTGGGATACGGGGAAGTGTTGTGAATAGGATAAATATGGGAAGTGGACCTGTAGGACTCCTTAGGTAGTGTGGTCATGGGATGTGGCTTCAAAGATGTGACCAGAGCTGGGACTCTAATCATGGAAAGGATGCTTTCTGAAAATCTGGGAAGGGGCTTCCAAGGCGATGGAGCAGCAAGGGCAGAAGCCCTGCACTGGGTAACAGCCCCGTGCTGACAGTGTGTCCTGCACTGGGTAACAGCCCCGTGCTGACAGTGTGTCTTGGTAGGTGGAGCACAGCAAACTGTGTCCCAGGTGAACCTTGGGCAGGTGACCTGGGACCTCACCATTCAGGTCCTCAGGCATCATTGTGGGTGGATATCAGTCATAAGTGCAGGGAGGCAATGCCAGAGGGCTTATTTGGGGATGGAATGCTTTCAGTTAACTCGTGAAAGGTGCTATCTGGTGAATGGGTTTAAGTCTCATAGGGAGGATGGGGAAACTATAAGGAAGAGCATTCTGGAGCTAGGCTAGACACAGTGGTGACCCGAAGCAGGGCAGTGACAGTCAGCTGCTCATCACACAGGAAGTGATTACTGAGCTTGTCCACGGCGTCAGGCACTGTTCAGGGATCATGGAGCTACAAGAGACAAACTCATTGTCTGTCCTCATAGACCTCCAGTAAAGTGAGTGAGACAGAAGCAAAACCACCAATGCCACAATTATGTTATGTGTAACAGATGGTTTATTGCTTCGCAAGGACTGTGGTCCAGACATGCCAGAGAATAGGTGGCTTAAGTGATGGCACTACATTTTCTAAGAGCCCTTGTGGGTAGGAATTCAAGGTTAAGGTGTTGAAAAATTAACTTCAGAGATATCGTCCTAGGTTGGCAAATCTTTCCTCAGTAAAACCTCTCATGGTCTTTTCTCTCTGTGTAAAAGTCCTTCGTGTCTTTTTGTGTGTCTAGACCTCCTCTTCCTGAAAGTACACTAGTTGGATTAGATCAGGGGCTACCCAACAGGCTCATTTTGGCTTAATCAGTTCTAATGAAGCAGTATTGCTAGATACAGACACATTCTGTGATTGAGTTTCCAGGAGACCGCAGTGCTATGGAGAAACACAGACCTTGGGAAAGCAGTGGCCAGGCAGGTACTGCATTCGGGTTCTGGAAGGAACTAGTCTTATTTGATAGGTTAGCTTGGGAGACAGATGCCTCAAAGATGGCGACTTAAACATCTCTGAGTATTCCTTCTACCTCTGAGGTAGTAACCACAGGCCTCGGAACTGCTCATGGAATTCCACGTGATCTAGCCTATGTGCCTCCTGGGCTGCCAGCTGCACTGCAGTGTTTCCCCCAAATCCTCAGCATCAGAAGTAATTTTACTCAGAAGTTTGCAAGATTTTAACTATACTGAAAAAAAAATATTTCCTTATATCTTCAAATTTTTATGAGTCTCTGCTTCTGTCCTTCAAAATATTTTCTATTGACATAGGACCATAGTTTATCGATAAAGGATTCAATTAATTATTCTAAAAGTTGTGGACAGAACTGATTTGCAATCTTATCCTCTTTCCCACTGAAGCTGGCTTTAACCGTTTGCCTCAAAGCTTTCAAAACAGTGACCAAAAGTCAGGCATAATCCTCCAAAGAAATTATTTTCTTTTACTATGGAAAGCTTCTCACCCATATTTTATAGCCCATTTAACTTGTTGTTGTGATTCAGAATTATTGTGTCTGTAGCTATCATCCTCTGCTAGATCTTGGTGCCAACCCTTAGCAGGGCCACCGCAGTTATAACTTCGATAAATGTCAGCACACTGTTCTACTCGGTTTCAAACTTTCTAACTCCCAAGTTGACTTTTAGATTTCTTTTTTTCGAACCTATTTTTCCCCCTATCACGGGGCCATGTCCCTCAGCCCACAGAGCAACTGCAACACACTTCTAATGTATGTAGGAGCTTTCACTTCAATTGTGTGGCCTCCTGCTGAGCATTGTCAGGTTTAAAGAGCGAGATAAAGGGCACAATAATACGTCTTCAGATGCTGCACTGACATCTGCAGGAGTTTAAATGTCACCGGCATCAAGGCATTTTGCCCCAAATGCAGTCAGTTTCCTCTTAACCCTGTTCAGCAGGATCCCATTTTAAGGCAAACTCGGTCTCAGTGAGTAGTCAGGGGGTGCCACAAGCCTAATGGATGGCTTCTTGGAGGACCCAGGGATACCTGTGTTTGACTGAAGGCTGGCGAGTTGATGTTGGCACAATCATTTTATTCCCCAAAGTGCAGAGACAGAGGGAAGGTAGTGATGGAAAGAGTGGCTGAAGAGGAGACTGGAGTTGGGGGTGAAGGGAGGGTCAGAGAAGCCAGGAGCCCCAAGAAGACCAAATGAAAGGAAGATGCCAACCAAAAGATAGTGATCATGAGTCAGGGATGATCCACGGATTATCCAGAGCAGAGATGAGAGGGAGTGTCTATGGGGAGATTGCAGAATGAGAATATAATTGAGAAAAGTCCCTGTAGTTTAGTGGTTCCCACAGTGTGTGGAGGGGATGGACTCACTGCTGGATTTATGGGCTCAGATAGGGTACCACTGGCCACTGGGAATTGTTCCAAGTGACTGAACAGAAGAACAACTTATCAGAGGCCACGAATTGGTGGGACCTGAGTAGTGATGAGTTTGGCTAAGACTGAACGGTGTTTTCATCAAACATACTCAAGATTGTATGGTGAGGGACTTCACATAAAATGTGAACTGTTTGTTCTTCTGCAGAAATCAGACAATTGACAGCTCTGAACAAAATACTCCCACCTCCATCCCACTCCCTACAGCCCTTTCAATGTGGTATGAGGTCCTCTGGTTCCCCTCTGTACCCACCATTCCACAGCAATGTGCCAGCATTGGAACTGGCACTAAATACAAGTCCTCACTCTGCTTGCAACATTTTTTCTTTATTTTGTGGAAATGTCTCTCCAAAATGGAGGATGAAAAATGGAGCAAGAAGGCGGTGCTTTTGCTAGTTTTTATTTACAGTGGAGCCGCTTTCTTCATTTGTGTAGCGGTCTGGTTGCTGGGAGGGCTTGGGTTTGATGTCACTGCTATAAATCAGAATCATCCGTGTGTCCTGAGAACGTAAACACCCGTGGACATTCCACACCTGCATTCCGAATTGGGAAGGGAGGAAGGAAATAAAATAACAACGAAAGAATCAAGAATGGAACTCTGGCTGAGAAGGGAGAAGTGGGAGGAGTCAGAAACCTGCAGGTGCCAATCAAAGGGCAACTATCTCTAAGTGTGTGTATCCTGGAACTTAACCACTTGCCCCATGACCCAAAGGAGAAGAGGAGGGTGACCTTTGTAAAACTCAGCAGGATGACTTGATTTCAGAGCCTAGACACTCCCTCCCTATATAAGGTGGGTGTTCCCTTCCTTTTTGGAACTGGAGTAGAACTAGACCTACAAGGTTTGTTCCATTCCTAGCTGAAGCACGGAGAGTTCCAAACCAGCTTCCCAGAATTATTCAGGAGAGCCAGAGGAGAACAACAGGAAGCAACCAGAGCAGCATGACACTTGTCACACTGGTAGATGGAGACAACCTGCAGAAGCGATCTCATCTGGGCCTGGCACCCATGGCACTTTAGCCACAGGGCTGTGACAGTAGCATGTGGGGGTATCTGAACTGTTGTCAGCTGGTTTAGGGACCAGAGCAGATGGTACATACTTTCTCACAGCAAGTGTCCTCAGTCACACTGAAGTCCCTGGGTTTTGGGAGACTCTTACAGGAAGTGGCACATCTGGGTAGACAAGACAGGTCAAAACATCCACAGGGGAAAGGAGCATGGACGGGGGTCCCTTGTAAAATATATGGGAGCAAAAAGAGAAGCCAGGAAAGTCATCACAGTCTACCCTGAAGGTCCTTTCTCTGCACTCTGAGGCTGTCCAATGACACATCTTCTCTTTCAAGGTCAAAGAGGCAAGAGAGTGACTAGTTCAAATGGAGTTTGGGGCTCAGATGGGGCTAGGCTGAATTCTTGGTGTCTCTCTGTGAAGCTCTGTAGCTTTGGTAACTGTTCTAGTTTCATCTCTGTTGTATGATAAAATACCTGATTTAAAAAAACAACTTAGGAGAAAAGAATTTATTTGGCTTAAAATACTAGGTTACACTCTATCATAGTTGGGAGCACAAAGCAAGAGGAGCTTGAAGCAGATACATTCACAGTCAAGAATAGAAGGAAATGCATGCACACATTCTTGCTTGCTTACTTACTTATTCTCAGCTCAGTTTCTCCAGTGACAAAATTTAGGGTCCCCCACCTAGGAAATGGCACCCTACCCATGCTGCGCTGTATCTTCCAGTATCAATTAACTTAATTCCCCTAACAGAAAAGGGAACAGTTATTTTCCGCTGATGGGAATGCAAACTGGGACAACCACTATGAAAAGCATTGTGGAGGAAAATCCAAACTCAGAAGATGGAAATAGATCTAGCACAGAATCCAGCTATACCACCCTTGAGAATACACCCAAAGGTCTCTGTATCTCAGCATACAGGGTAGAGGTAGTTGCTTCTTCATGCTCACTGCTGCTCTATTTACAATAATAACTAGGAAATGGACAGGGCCTTAGATATCCATCAACTGATAAATGGATACTGTACATGTGGCACATTTGCACAATGGAATATTAAACTATTAAGAAAAATGAACATATGAAATACTAAGCTGTTAAAAATGAAATTATGAAACTCTCAGGTAAATGGATGAAGCTATGACTCTGAGTGAGATAACCCAGTTCCAGAAAGACAAGCATCACATATTTTCCCTCTTTGGTAGATATTGTTTTTGAGTCAGATTATGTGTGTGTTTTGTTTGGAATACCCACAGAGATTAGGAAAATAGTATGGAGGGGAGCTTTCAAGGGAGGAGAGATAGACCACAGTACTGTGGAGGATTAAAAAGAAGTAATGGAACAGGAAGGGCTAAATTTGGGTGGTGCATGGGAGGACAGTGTAGTATGATTTTTGTTTGGGTCACCAGCTCATAAATAATGATGCAAAGATTTATTAATTATGAAAGCTCAGCTTTATCTAAGGCTTGTCCCACCAGTTCTTATAACTTAGCCCATATTTTTTTTAATTAATCTACATTCTACCATGTGGCTTTTATCTCCATCCTCTATTCTGTGTGTCCAACTCGTTCAGCGTCTGGCTGGCTTCTCTGCCTCTCTTTTTCCCAGAGTCCTATCTGTGCCTAGAAGTCCCACCCATATCTCTTGCCTAGCTATTGGTCATTAACTCTTTATTAAACCAATCATAAGGTACCTTGGTAAAGACAAATTTTTAAAGTGTACAAAAATTATTATACAACAGGACAATATAGAGGAGAGAATATAGGGAGGGAAAACTTAACAGTGAAGGCCTTTTGAGAAAGTCCTATGGAACCCTACTACTATAGGAACTTTTTGAAATATGTACTGCAGCATAAAACAAAAGAATTTTAAGAGTTGCCCAGCAAGAGGAGGATAATGCCCTAGCTAGAGACCACATGTTACCAAATAAAATCCCAGTAAACTTTTGAGTTGTTGGCCAACAGGGTCCCCCCCACCCCACTAAGCATTATAGGCTGTTGTCAATACTGTTGTTTACCCTCCAGAACTTAGTGATAAGATTATATTTTTTAAGACTCCATATACTTGAAAATGAAGCTGGTATTGACCTAGAAGCTTTATCTCTACTGACTACATTTTACAGTGCTGGAAAGTGCTATGTGGCCACAGGAGGAAAAATTAATTAAAACAAAACAATGTAATGAAAACAGAAAAAAATTAAAAAGTAGTTATCAGTTTTGCACAGCTTCAGACCCTCAATGCTGTAACAGCAAGTGACATGAGAAGATACACCTGTTGGTACAGTAGTGGTGCAATTCTCATGAGAGCACCCAATCACCTTCTGATGGTACCGTTTGATGGAACCCATGCCTGACATCATTAATAGGGACAAGAACTTGTGACTAGATAGGTCATGGGACCTAGAGGAGAACCTAGTAGCACTATTCTGCTAAATGAACTACAGTATTAAAATAACTATTACTGACTTATTGCTATAGACCAGTGCATCTCAAACACTATCAGGGAAGCTTCTCCTTGCAGCAGACAGCAATGAACACAAAGACTCTCAACTGGCCAACATACAGAAAATAAGAGATGCTGGAGTGTTCTGCCCTAAATGGAACATGCATACCATCACGCCCTTCCCATAAGGCTCAGGCATCATTGTGGAAGAGGGGATGAAAAGAGTGTAAGAGCCAGCGACCATGGAGAACATCAAGGAAACAGTGTTTCCTAGACACAGCAGGGCCGTTTCACTTATGAATTCTTACTAATAGCAGCAGCAGGCCCAAGATCTGTGTGAGCTCAAGTCAAATAAAATGCCAGGATAAAGACGGGGTGGTATGAAATCCTACCACTAGCTTAGGAAGTATTGGCATTTGATAGATGTGGGAAGAGGGAGGATCAGTTTTGTTTAATGCTGTGACCATGTAGGTAGACTACATTCTAGGGAAGACTTTATTCCATAAAGATGGGCAAATTAAACTGCACTTAATATAGAGAGAGTAGGGGCGGCAGAGGGAGGGCAGACTGAAGAGCATGGGGGAGTTGGTGGTGAATATGATCAAAGTATGTTGTAGGAAATTATAAAATTAACAAAAATATTACTTTAGAAAATGATAATCCCCATAGACATGGCTAGAGATTAACCCAATGTAGGGAGTCCTTCCTCTTTGAGATCCTCTTTCCAGGTGATTCTGGGTTATGTCAAGTTGACAATTCAAGTTAGCTGTCACAACAATCTCAAGCTTGCTGATGCTAATTCCTACTCTTTACCATATGCTTCACAGGGATACCATGAAATTAGAATAAATAAAACATGCAAAGTGTTTTGCTGGCTGTTTTGATGTCAACTTGACACAAGAGACAGTCATTTTAGGAAGAAGGAATCTCAGTTGAGAAAATGCTCCCACCAGATTGGCCTCTGGAAAAGCCTGTGGGGCATGCTAGGAGAGTTTTCTTGGTTCATTATTGACGTGGAAGGGCCTAGCCCATTACTGGTGGTGCCAGTCCTAAGCAGATGGTCCTGGATGGTATAAGAAAACAGGCTGAGCAAGCCACAGAGAGCAATCCAGTAGGCAGTCGTCTTCCATGGTCACTACTGTATTTCTACCACCATGTTATCTATCCTTTTTTTTTTTTTTTTTTTTGGTTTTTCAAGACAGGGTTTCTCTGTGGCTTTGGAGCCTGTCCTGGAACTAGCTCTTGTAGACCAGGCTGGTCTCGAACTCACAAAGATCCTCCTGCCTCTGCCTCCCGAGTGCTGGGATTAAAGGCGTGCACCACCTGCCCTGACTTTCTTGGATGATGAACTACAAGCTGTGAGATTAGTTAAGAACCTCCCCCCTCCCCAAGCTGTTTGTAGTATTTTACTGAGACAACAGAAACCTCAACTAAGACTCCTGCTTAGCACTGGTAGGGGTTTCAGTAGATGTTATTATTCCTCTTTTTTTCTTGATGTCCTTGGTATTATAAGGCCCCTCTGTTTAACCCTATCTGGGATATGGAGTCTGCACCCAGCTTATCGCTGATTTTATTGATGATCGTAGAGAATCTTCAATGGATTCAATGACAAAGCGCATTCCTCTTGTCATTAGTGATCAGCTAATGGACACCAGACATTGCTGTTTTATGGGGAACTTATATGGAGGAACATTTGACCCCACAAACAAGGAAAGAGATGAACACAAGCTATCCAACATGAAACCCAGGCTGATCCCAGGGCTGATTATCTCACATGCTGGTTTTTTGCTTGAAAATCATGTTGTGCTCAAAACCCAGAATCTGTGTTCTACATCCTGCCCATGCTTAAGAGATGCCACAGTGTAAAGCTGAGGATGTAAACTGTGCACCTTTGGGAACATGGGTGATTTTCTGGAATTCATAGGGATGATTGTGCTGTATTGAGTAAATTCTAGATGTTGTGCATGGTACCTATCCCATGGAAATATTCAGTAAAAAGCTCTTAGAGTTTCTTTCTGTTTCCTTCCTACAGTATTCTTTGTCCTTAACTATTGCCATCATTAGCATCTTCACTACAGTCAAGGGAGGAGCTTTGGGTTCTATGATTCTGCCTTTAACCTACTGTCATTCCAGGGGCACATTCACTTTAGACCATTTTAGAGATGTGTGGACCAAGATGTCATAGGAACTTTGAGGGTCTCATAGGACAGGATTCACATCTTGGCTCCCCTGTTTTCTGGATGCCGAACTGTGCCAAACTATGCAACACTCAGAGTCTTAGATTAGTGATTTTTGAACTGAAGATGCTCTCCTGTCTATTCCATAGGTCAAGAGGCTTAAATGAGACAGTATGTGGAATTCAAAGAATAGGCATCCCTCTGTAGTGGTCCATCAACTCTTCTCTGAGCCTGGCATCTTCTCAGGCACATGCCTATCCTGGGCTGCTGTCCCTGATGGAGAAGTGGTGTGGGAAACTGCATCCTGTCCTCATGTGTTCTTTGGTTTTCTCTCTCAGGAAAAGCACCTCATTTCCTGCGACTCCAGAACGTTGAGGTGAACGTTGGGCAGAACGCCACGTTTCAGTGCATTGCTGGTGGGAAGTGGTCTCAGCACGACAAGCTCTGGCTTCAGGTAAGAGTGAGAGAGAATCTTGTTCACACTGTTCCCTCCCCTTGCAAGGAAGAAAGTATATTCTTCAAAGAGGGGTGGGGTGGGGAAGGGGTGTCATTTTAAAAGAGTCCTGCTCCTTGGGTATTGCTCTTCTCCTGTGCTTTTGTGAAACCTTATCTGCTGTTCCACTAGATTGACATCTTATAGATGGAGAAGCTGATGACAATGTCAAAATTCTAGGTCTAGAATTTGTGAATACGACCGCCCCCATAACTATCACAAAGTATTCTCTGACTTAGTTATTAAAGCTACACTTACAAAGGCTAAGACGAACTGAATATTTTAGGGTCTAGGTTTGTGACGTCCTGGACAAAAAGGTACTTGGATATCTTCATGAAACAGTTACTCTTTTCTTAGAAAATGCTCCTGGGATGAGCAGACTGTTCTCTGGCTAAATGAGCCCATCACTGAGTAGAGTCCATCAGGACAGTGCTTTAAGCGTGGATCCACTTGTCTTTCCTTTCTGCTCATCGATCCTACTTCCCTAGCGAGATGAGAGAACATCTCTGGGTAGAGTTCAAAGCCAAAGGATGGGACAGAGAATGAGAGCACTCATGGTGATGTCACTGTCATGCTCATGTCACTGTGAACACAAGCACCAAGGTCTGTAGAGCTAAGCTTCTCCCTGCAGTATCCACGAGGCCATTTTTATTCTCTCTCCCCCCTCCACACAAACACACATTTCTTTTTTACAATGTTTTGCTATATAACCCAGGCTGGCCCAAAACTTTTTATCTTTCTGCCTCAGTCCTTCAAGTGCTAGGATTACAGGTGTGAGCCACTATACCCAACTTGCCTTTAATATAAAATATTTTCAAAGAACTTTACTGAAGACAATTGAGATGCGATATTTAAGGCATACAACTTGACAAATTTAATGTATTTGTGTGTGAATAGTTTCATAATCAAGTTAATGAACATTGGTGTCACCTTCCAAGGTGTCCTTGACTCCATTTTTAATCTCTCCCTGCTCCAATGTGTAATAAAGAACCAATGGTGTGTTTCCTGAAACCACGTATTAGTTTACATGTTCTGTAATTTTCTATCAGTGTCAGGTTTGGGGGAATGGGTTAGCAGATGAGGCCGCACTGTGCAAGCGTGAGGACTGGAGTTCAGATTCCCAGAATGCACGAAAATTCCTATGTGATGGCATGGTATCTAATCCCAGTGTGCCTGTGGTGAGATGGGAGGTGGAAACAGGAGCATCCCTGAAGGCTAATGAGCCTGAAGGCTCATTGTGTCAGGTGTATGCACAGCTGACACAAGAGGCAGACATGAGGAGCAAGGCTCCCAGCAGGTATATCAAGTCACAGTGAGGCCAGGCAACCGCCCTCTTATTACGACTGGACAAGGTAATGCCATAGGGGGAAAGGGTACCAAAAGCAGGCAACAGAGTCAGAGACAGCCCCTGCTCCCACTGTTATTTGTTAAGAAGAATCTGCTACAAACATTAATATGCTATATCTATATCTACTTTCATTTCTCTTTGGTAAATGTCTAGTAGTGAAATGACCAGGCCTTTTGTAGATGTGAGTTTAACTTTCAGAAGAACCAGGAGCTATTTTCAAACATGGCGTTGCCCCTAGCACTCTGCGCAAGGTCCCTTGTCTCCCATCCTCACCAACACCCACTGTAGTTGGTCTTTTCAGTTCAAGTAGGTGTTTATTTGTACCTCAGTGTATTCGCAAGTTCATCACCCCAGTGACCACGGAGCCTTCAAATGCTCATTGGCCCAGGTGGATTCTATACATTTTAATGACAGTTTATACTGTTGCCTCTATTTTTAAATTTGAACCGTTTTTTTTTCCCTACAGTTGAAAACTCCCTGGGCAACAAAGCCCTGTTGTAATTAGGGGGAGAGGGGTGTGTGGGTTGTGTTCCCCAGCCGCCAGGCTCCCAAGCCCCCAGCCACTGGCCAGCTTAGCGGCTGGCTGCCTGCACCTGAAATAACCACATGACAAACTGGGTTCATTTAAACTCTGCCTGGCTTATTATCACTAGCCTTTTCTTGGCTAGCTCTCATAATTAAACTAACCCATTATAAAAGTCTGTAAGTCACCACGTGGTGACTTACCGGAAAGGTCTAACCTGCATCCATCTGCGATGGTGGCTCGTGGTGTCTGCCCACTTCCTTTCTTCTCCTCCCAGAACTTCCGTTCTGTCTACTCCGCCCACCTAAGGCGGAACTGTCTATAAGCCAGGCAGCTCTTTATTTAACCAATCAAAGCACAGAAATACAGGTGGACCCTCCCACAAAGCCCATCTTAGGCACTAACAATTTCCCCTTGGTACTTATGTCCTCCTTCTGTGTCACTCCATATGAAGTAGCGTTATTGACTTTGTCCATCATAATTAGAGTTAGAGCACATTTTGCTCCGGAAGCACTGTCATCTCAATGGCATTGGCTCCACTGGGTCATGAGAGTGAGGTAAGGGCAATCTCAGCATCTTCAGAAACTGTGGGTATTCCAATTATTGTAAGGTCGGTATCGCTGCAGTACTGACTTGTGTGCACGAAGTCTCAGGTCTGTAAACAGAATGATATTAATACAGAGCACAGCAGAAATGTTGAAGAAAACAGACAGAAATACACATTGTGGAGCTCTTTTACATCTTATTTATTTATCGACTTTTCAACGCTTTTCAGGTGGCTTCCAATAGGATACAAAGCAAGACAAGAGCATGTAAACTAAAAGCAAGGCACCACGAGACAGGAAGAACACATGAGAGCTACTTCTCAGGCAATGACTGTGTTTGCGCATTCCCGCTGCTGGCTTTTGGGTGGCCAGTGGGACGCCCGAGATCACAGCCACCAGTGGGATAAAGAAAGCTTGTCAGATATACAGTTTACAATGTCTGCGAGATAAACACAAACCAATTGCTCAGGAAAATTCTAACTGTTGTTCACACAGAGGCCAGACAGAAATGGCTCCCAGGGGCCCTCATAAAGCCAAGACTGTGTGATGTAATGAACAGCGTCCCTCACCACAGTCCTATTGAGGGCACACAGTGGCTTCTGTGGGTCTGCTTCCCATCATAATAATGCCCTGTGTGAAAGCAGGCTTAGGAGGGGGAAGAGAATGGGGGAGCACAGCTCTAGTAGGGGTCCTCAGTTTTCTGCTAATCTATCTCTACCCGGGGAGGCTTTAAACTTAACACAGTGAGTGGATAGATACAATAACTACCCCTGCAAGGAAGGCTCCTTGGATATTGGCTCTTTCCTCCATATTTTAAGGAATATTAGGAAGGAGGGCTTAAATGCTGGGCTTTCTGCCAAAGGCCTGTGTTGACTAGTGAAGTTCCAGGCATGCGTGCAACACTGGCTGGAAGCTGTTGAACATAGTAACCACAGGGAAACAGAAAAAACAGGACACACACATGCCATGCACACACAGTATATGCAGTATATAGACAGGCTCGTCATTTCTGGAAGATAATTAGGCTCAAAATCTAAAACCATCAGTGCTAGTTTTTCTAAAATTAGCTTCATTTATGGCGGTTTTCTAAGGAAATGACCAGAAATGGGGACAAAGCTGTACCTGTAACTGTATTCAAATCAACAGAAAACTAGGAAGAACTTGAATGTCCTGCAAGTGGTTAATTAAGTAAATTTTGGAATGAAATAATTAAATATCAGATGGTGGACAAATACTTAATGATATTCTCATAGTATGTAATTAAGTGAAAAATGCAAGCTATAAAACATTTAATATATTTAATATTTTAAAGAAAAAACACATGTACCTACCTAAATATGTACAGTTATATACTTACTTATATAATGTACATACATCCCTGTATATCATGCATACATGTATATATATGCTTATAATACTATAAACATACATCAATATTACTAATTGTGATAATAGATCATATAAACTAATTTTTATCTAATTTGTTGAAATAGAATTTTCATTGAAATTGAAATAGAAATAATATTCCATTGAAATATTAAAAGTGAATGCAGAAAACTAACAAAAACAAAAACAAATGCCTTTAAGAGGGGAAAAATGGTCTCTTTCCCTTAGACTTAGGTATTTAGGGATAGTAGCAAGTGTCTCTTAGGGTTGAGTGGCCAATTTCAGTGGGAAGGCTGGCTTCCTGGTGAGGACACAGACAAGATTCTCTCAGGCATAATGTTTATACAGATGGGGGTTTAGAATATTCTGTGCGTGTCTTCCTCTCTTATCATGATGCATGGTTGATGGGACCCTACACACTCATCCAACTCCTCAGGGACTCCAGAGCAGGACCGCCTGTTAGGACCACCATGGAAGCTGGCCTTTGAGGCCTCTCTGCAAAGAGTATGCTCCCCTGGGAGTCTGTACAACCAAGAACAGTTGCTGCCTCAGAAATGAGGCCTTGTGTCCAGATGCTCTGCATGGATCTCAGCAGGGTCTATGTACGTGTTGAGACAATCACAGGCACCGGAGAGGGTCTGACAGAGAAAGGGTCTCATTCTGGGAGCCCACGGCTCCATGTCAGCTGTGCAGGGCTGTGAGATGAAGAGGCGTGTCTGTCAGTCCGCATAGTCTGTCGTCAGTCCACATAGCAGCAATTCTTCCGGTTAACTCCTTACCTTGATCCCGTGGGAAAGCACTGGTTGCCAACATGCAGAGAATGCTGAGTGAGGAATTTCCTCCCCCAAGCAGCTCTGAACTTGATGTCCCTCTGTGTCGGGTTTCTACATGGTGGTCAGAGAAGTGATACAGAAGGATGGTAAAGCCATGGTAAATGATGCAGGAAGGATGGTAAAGTATGGATAACAGCGGACAGCGGACGTGTCCTGAGGGCCTACACACAAAACACTTTTAATGCACACCAAATCTAATCTAAACATTCTTTGCAGGTGGATCCCTATTAAAAATGTATCTTCAAGCTGGGAAAATGGCTTAGTGGGTCAAGTGCTTGCCATGTAAGCTTGAGGTACCTGAGTTCAATCTCCAGCACCCAGCACATCTGCAAGCCTCATGCTTGGGGGGCAGAGACAAGAGGATCCCTGGGACAGCTGAAGGGTCAGTAGGAATCTTGTCTTAAAAAGAAAGGTGGGGAGCAATTGAGGAAGATAGCCAATGTCAGTCTCTGTCCTCCCACCACACAGACACACAGACACACACGCACACACATACACGCATATGCATACACACAGTTGCACACGCACACATACACACGCGTGCACATGCACACATACACATGCATGCGCGCACACACACGCACACATTCCTTTATTTAGCATACGTGTATGCCTCTACCTTTCCATCTACTGTACTAGAGACTTAAATGTATTTGAATTCCCCAAATCTATAAGAAAATCAGTGAAATAAAAATATACTTGAAATGTCACTCAGACCGACCTCTCTGGATGCATTTTGGCTTTATTGCCCCCTCCTTAGCCATGTTTCATAAATATAAGGTTGATATTTACAATGCGGTTTTCTTCAGTATCCATCTGTTTCTAAAAGCCACCCTTGTAAATATCAGCAGTGTGTTCCTTGTTAAAACCGAGGGATGCTTATCAGTCCTTATACAGATGTTCCTTGGCTTAAGGATGGAGTGGCATCCCGATCAACCCATACTGAACATGAGTGGCATTTAAAGTGCGTTTAGCACACTCAAGCTAAGGGTCAGCGTAGCTCAGCAGTGCAGTGTATTGCGGAGTTCCAGTTGCTTTCCCCATCTCATTGGAAGCTGGGGCTCCTGCCTGCTGTCCATCATCTTCACAAGTAGTGTAGCAATACTGCTTGCCAAAGCCCAAATGGAAACGAAAAAAATTAAAGTGCAAGTCCTGCTTACTATGCACCACTTTCACACTGCTGTGGAGTTGGGGATGTTCTCCGTCAAACCCCCATCAGTGGGGTCCATGTCTGTACTTGACTGTTCTTTCCCTGAGTACTCCTTCTGTGAACATCTGCCTGCCCTCCTGGGTCCCTGAGGTCATGAACCAATCACTGTTATGGATCGTTTGTAACTGATTTGCAGGTTGACAAGATGCTGTCGGGAGATGCAGGACTCTTGGCTCAGAGATGAGGCGTAGGTGCAAAATGATGTCCCAATGTGGGAGATCTGTATCATAGCTGGGGAACCCCATATTAAGAAAAGTATACATTAATATTTATTAGTAGACATTACTGAGCTATAAGCTATGATCATTAATTTTTTAGTTATGGTCTTGACATCTCATACTTTATCTTCTCTGATATTCTTCAGCCAAAGGTCACTCCAGAACAACAAATAGCTCTAGGATATGCATGACGCTCCTGGTAGAGCGTTTCCCTACTGTGTGCTGTGGCCCCGGTTCCATATCCAGCACTGTGCAAAGTAAATAGAAAACAACTTCATCTGCGCCTAATGCCTGCATCCTTTCTCCTGTCATAGGCAGCTCCGAGGACTCCGGCTACTCTGACCTGGAGTGCTCCCCTTGGATATGTCTCTCTCTTATGCTGTTTCTTTGTGTCTTTTCTCATCCTCAGCCTATGCTTTCAAGATTTATTCCAGCTCAGCTGGCTTCCTCCTTGGCTAGTGCTGGAGGTAGGATAGAGAGCAATCAGAACCAATCTTTGCCCTGCCTCCCACCTGAAGTTCACCTTCTGTGGGTGAGGACAGACCACTGAACAACACAGCTAACTATTCCATCACAAAGTGGGAAGGCTGCTTGGGGACAATGGGGCTGACAGCAGCAAGATGGGGGAAGCAGGGAGGGGTGCATTTCAGTATGGGCAGCAGCTTGGGAGGAAGTGGCCTTCCTGTGGAGCTGGGAGGGGTGAACCACTCTCAAACAAAGGAGGCTGTCGCTGGGAGATGACAAATGTGCAGGCCCTTCCCCACCTTCTTGTCTTGTCTGCTTTTCTGCAAGTCTGTGGCTCTCCGTGGGGCCTACACCAGTCCTCTTCTGAGTCCACAGGAGCTCTGGACTCGGGCATCAGACCCAAATGAGCCGCTGGTCATGAATGCAGTGGACCCTTGGAAGGCTTTCAGAACAGCTAATCAAAAATGATTTATGTCTACTTCTATTTCTTTTAACTTTTAATAAAGAATAATCAAAAGCTATTCTTTAGAGACTGCCAAAAAGGTACAAATGTGCTCTTAAGAGAATTGATGGGCACGATTCTAGTAAGTTTCCAAATGTCATACCATTGCAGGGAGGACTGGGGGTGAAAAGAATATTCATTACCAATGGATTGTGGGAATGTCACCTAAATGTTTGCTGGCTGTGAGACTCCTGGAGCAATCAGACCATTTCAGCTGGAAATGTTGGACCTGATTATTTATTTATTTACTTATATTTTTGATTCCTGAATCTCAAACTAGCTTGCGAGATTGCAAGATACTGTATTAAAATATCTTCTATTCAGCGAGTGTCCAATTTGTTGTGTAGAACCAGCAATGGTTTTCTTATATTAAAGACAGCCTTGTCCTCATTTCTGCCAATTACAAATCAATTGCAATCCCAGCTCCTCTCTCTGAAATAATGACAGCCTTTTTTCCCCCTCATGCTATGTCTTATCTCTTTGTGAAGGGGATAATGTCATGGCACAAGAGGTGAGTGGAGAAGGAACAGCAAAACAGCGAGGCCATAATAGATGCCTTGATAGATAATGAAGAAGTGGGAACAGAATTAGGAATAGGACATGCTCTGTGCATTAGGCGCACCTCTTCTCTAGGTAATTCCCAAGACAGAGGATCCTTCCTGAGGTGGAATGGTGTGTATGTTCAGGGGATAACGAAGTATAAATATTTTTAAATATTTTCTTCAATGGATAAGCTGGCTTACTCATAAAAATGATGCAAGCCCAAAGGAAGTGGAATACAAGTTCATTTTACAGAAAGGAGAGATAGAGATAGGTAGGTAGGTAGATAGACACATAGATAGATAGATACATAGATAGAGAGAGATTGATTTTGAGTTGATGGGAAACTGTTACCCTGAGAGGGACATTGGTAAGCATGAGATTGGACTGAAGGTTCTTCAGGCTGTAAGACCCCTTTGTTCTGATTAGAGCATGTGTCCCATTTCTGGACGATTTGGAATATATGTTCCTCTCTGACCAGATGCAGCTCCATTGGCCTTGGTAAGCAGACAGAAACCTCTGGTCAACTTCTATGGTCAGGACTCAGTCATCATGAGGTTAGGAACATGGCTCTGTACAGACATCCTGGGCTGGGTGTAGCCTTCTGAAATTAGGTACCTCTGGTGCAGTGAAAAAATTTCAGCCCCAGGAAATTGTCCTAGCAATAAAGGACACTTTGTGTATTCTGGTGTTATTTGTCTACTTGCTTTCCCCCTGAAGGACTGAGGATGAAATTAGCCTTCAAGTTGTTGAACCCAGACCAAGGTGAGCAGCACTGGCATCATTTGGGAAGCTGGTAGAAAGGAGAATATCTGCCCTCACCCCAACCCCTGGAATCACTGTGTATGTGATTCAGATGAACACTAAAAACTGAGAGCCATGGGTCTACACTGATGGAGATGGGTTCGGAAAACCTTGTTCACCTACTGATCTGCCAGCTGCTGTAACTTGATACTGTGGGACGTGTGTGTGTGTGTGTGTGTGTGTGTGTGTGTGTGTGTGTGTGTTTAATGACTGTTTATGACTTATAGGCTTCAACTATTTCCAGAGAATCAGGCCTGGGCTTTCCTCAAAGCAGTCATTGATTTTCAAACACATAAGCATCTGGAACCTTACAGGGTCCACCTCTGTTACAGAGCCTGTTACACACTGGCACACTGGAAAGCAAATGGGTGCTGGTGGTGAGTGACTGTCTAGGTATAGTAGTTCCTCCCTCAACAAAGTCACAAAAAAACCCATGCTCTGCTGGGGCTCATAGGCCAGCTTCTGTGTACATGGGGAACTGCTAATGATGAAGAATCCCAGGCCTGCTCACCGAATCTCACAGCCCCAATCTGCCGTTTTAACAACGTCTTTACTCTAAGCCATATTTCTTGACTTCTCCTCCAGCTTTGCTTCAAGGCGGTTTCAAATGTATTCGAGACAGGGCCTTACTATATAGCCCAGGCTGGTCTCAAACCCTCCCAAGTGTTGGGGTCAGAAATGTTCACCCTCACACTTGCTTAAGTAGAACTGGTAATTGTTATGACCCATAGCATACTTGGCCAAGCATCAGTTTGTTAAAATACAAATAGCCTGATTGATTAGAATCAGTCAGTTCCCAGTTGATGAAATCTAAGGCAGGGCCAGAGAGCCCACATTTCTAGTTCAAAAGGGATGCTAATGTACCATGATTACCACTGTTGTAGGTTATTCTAAAAGCAGGCTTTTTTTTTTCCACGCCCACCCTACTTTTCCTCTGTGAAGCAGGCTATTTCAATGCCCTACTTCATGTTTATGTTTTTGCCTTTTTGTTGTTTTGCTAGAATCTTTGCCCAGCCTGTGAATTCCTCTGGGCAGAAATTATACCTTCCACGCCCCACAGTCTCTCATTTTCTGTTTTGTAAAATAATGAGTACATTTCCAGAGTGATTAATAATAGAACAGGGAAGGGGGGAAAACCTGAAGTCCAGGCTCCAGTAAACAGCATCTACAGATGGAGGATGTCAGCTGCAGCTCTCCTGAAACTTCACTCTGCTAACCAGTTCCCCAGAGCTACTGAGGTGCCCGGTCCAATGACCACCCCTGGAGAACTTCCCCAGGGGTTAGAAGATGAAGGAATCCCTCGTGTGCTGGCCAGTGAACACAGTAGTGAGTGAAGACTAAGCACTCCAAAATGCCCATTAAGGCCAGATGTGCTAGCACAACTGTATTCCAGGGATGCCAGGGCAGGAAGTTGAGACCAGTTCGGCCTATCCGGTAAGTTAAGAGGCTAGCCTGGGCGATAGAGAAGATGGTTTTAAAACCTTAAGACACAATCATATCAGCTTGACTTTTATTCAATGCTCACATTAATTTTAATTTAAACCAAATATTTATTCAGTTCTGTTCATTTATGCAGTTCTCTCTCTCTCTCTTTCTTTGTGTATGTGTGGTGTGTATGTGTTGTGTTGTGTTGTATTATGAAACAATGTTTTATTGTAGAAACTTGAGCTTTCTGCCTAGCAAGTATTCTATCATGGTCACTTCCCGTTAAAAACAGCAATATAACCTATGAAAGCAAATTATTTAGAAACCAAGTACTCATAGGTTTCAAAGTGATGCTTGCTGGAATTCAAGGGCACCAAGTGTGGTTTACTTTAGGAGAAGGTGGAGATAGGAAAGTGTCAGGCAGCACAGATGCTTTTATTGTCCTTACCAGAGTCTCTTTAGAAGTCAGAGCTCTTATTCCCTGAGCCTGTGCATGTAAGCTGCCTAAGGCTCTAGCTTCCTATCTCTAAGAGCCAACCTCAGCCAATGGTAAGTTTCCTCATGTTGCTATGACTACACCTAACCACACTGGTGGTTCAAGTGTTGGCCCCTGGTTTCTAGGCATAGATTTCTCTTTCCACTAGTGACACCCTTTTAACCATAGAAAAGTTTACCCTGAGTATATAGGATATATAAGACAGGCATGTAAGTCAAACATTCACTGGCAATAAATTATAAATAAATATTTTATTGTTTGATATATATATATATACAATTTTACATTGAAGAGCAAAGCAAATTTGAATACTTATGAAATGAATATGCTTACTAATTTTTTCATAAGGAATTAAATCTTGGCTAAATATTTGATACTGTAGAATGGAAAATTTCTTCAACAATTTTAAGATCAATATTTTAATTTTATAATTGCCAATGATAAGAACTCTGTTGTATATAAATATATAGTATAAAATGGCAGAGTATGTTTAGGGCCATTTCAGAAATTGTTGTATTTAATAATTAAAAAATAAAACTCAAGTCAGCTACTCAAACAAGAGCTCTAACAATCAAATATAGCATGACCAGTCAAATATGGCATTGTAGAACAATTAATAAAAACCAGAGACAGATTCTGGGGTTCAACCTGAAGGTCAGAAAAACAAAGCAGCCAGCCACTGACTCTTCCTTCTACTTCAGTTGGAAATGGTGATCCTGCCTCCAGGAATCCTCAGAATGAGACTGTGTCTGAGAGCTGTCTCCTCCCATTTTATAATCCTCTCTAGGGCTGGGATTAAAGGTGTGCACCACTACCGCCTGGGTTCTATGACAAAATAGCATGGCTGCTAGGATAAAGGTGTGTGCTACCACTGCCTGGTCTGTAAGGCTGTTTTACTCTCTCATCTTCAGGCAAGCTTTCGTTATTAAAATACAAATGAGATATCACTACATGGCATGGTGGTATGCACAGTGTTCATGCCACAGCCTAGGGTCTCAGTGAAGGATTATCTGAGATGTTGGCCCATCAGCATGTCTGTAGGGGATTGTCTTGGTTGCTAGGCAAGGACACTGTTGAAAAGTTAGAGGTACCATTCCTTGATTTTATACTTGGGCTGCAGAAGAATAGACAAAGCTAGTTCAGTCATGAACATGTATGTATTCATTTCTCCCTGCTCTTGACTGTGGATGTGACCGGCCACTTTAAGCTTCTTCCCTGGGACTCCCTGATAGGATGGATTTAATACAGAATTATGAGCCAGATGACAACCTCTTTTCTCCTCTAAATGGCTTTATGTCAAGGTTCTTCATCATAGCAAAAGAAATGAAACTATGATGTTCCCCTTGTCAATCAAGTTCATGGACCTAGATTTCAAATCCTTCCCTTCTTTAACCGAATTCCCTCTTGTTTTCTCCTTTGCATTTCCTGTTCTGCCTTTATCTGGGACTGGAACAGTAGCTATGACATGTGCTTCTCACACACTCACTGTGTCTGAATCCCTTCACGTGGTCATAGCATTCAAACACTCAGGCCTCTTCCTGTCTGCTCGTGGAGTACTCCATAGTTTCTTCCTCCGGAATCCTCCATCCTGCTTGTCCACCTTGACCTTGACCTCCAGCTCTCACCTACTCTTCCCTGCCTTTCTTTTCTTTCTTTCTTTCTTTTTTTTTTTTTTTTTGAGCCAGTCACACTCACAGGCTGTTCCCATCAGCACTCGTCTTTCTGAATTTAACCTCCATTTCTCCTTGCCCACAGTCCATCCCTGCGCTCTCTCTGCCTTGACTCGGGGCCCTCCTGCTTGTTCCTGCCCTGCTGTTACCTGCTCCCAATATGACAAGTATGATTATCAAAAGGGCCTGCTTTCCAGAGATTTCATAAGACAACCTGCAATTTTGTATCCTTCACTGGGAGAAAGGTTCTCAGTTCAGGAGCTGAACAGGGAAAAAAAAAAATGTGAACGGTTCGAGGGAATGCACTTAATCCTCTTCAGTTCTGCCAGAATCTGACATCATTAAGAAGATAAGTAAATAATACCAGAGGCAACATCAAGATAAAATGTGAATTGCACAATGCAGCCTTAGCACTTAACCAGCCCTTTCTCTTAGCATTCGTTTCTTATTGCGAGTGAAATAAATTCTACAAACCTAACGGCTCAGAACAAATTTGTTTCTCTGCCATTGTTGAGATGAGCAGTCAGAAGGGAGCTTCAGCGAGTTCTGCATATGGCGCTCAGGTGTGGGTGGGCTGTGTTCCCCGAAGGTGTGTCCAGCCAGTAGACTGCCCGTGGCCACGGATAGCAATGAGTACAGCCCATCACACAATCGTAAATGTAAAATTTGTGAAGTTTCTGCAGTAGTTTTTGTGTTTGGTCGTATATCCTTTTGTTAATTTCAAAAGAATCTTTATTTTAATTTTATATGTATGAGTCTTTTGCCCTCGTGTCCCTTTGTGTTCCATGTGCATGCAGTGTCCATGGTGGCCAGAAGAGGGCATTGGACGCCTTCTAACTGGAGTTACAGATGATTATGTTCTGTTCTATGGATGCTAGAAATTGAAGCCAGGTCCCCTGGAAGAGCAGGTGGTGCTGAGTCATCTCTCTAGCCTTGATTGTAGTTTTTTTTTTTTGATTGTGAACTTTGTAGATGATGATAATGTTGCTTTAAAATGACAAAAGGTTGGCATGCTGCTTGTAAGTGTCTGGGGAGAATGCCTTCCCTCTTATAAGATACCGAGACCTCCGATTTCCTGTTATAAACAATACCCTTGAGTCAGTTAGTTCCTGACTCCCTCCTTCAGATTCAAGGGAGCAGCTGCCTCCCTCTAACCTGTCCTTCTGCCCATACCTCCTTCTCTGGCTCTCATGCACCCCCATCCCCACTTTAACATGAGAACCTTTGTGATACATTGATCCCGTGTGTGTGTGTGTGTGTGTGTGTGTGTGTACATATACACACAATATATGTATATGTTTATATATATATGTTTGCATTTTTCACAGGTTCTGGATATTAGGGTGTGCAAATCTTTGGGAGGGGAGCTATTATTCCACTGACAGAACTTTTCTTTGCTGATTTCATGGTTAATTTACAAACTCTTGTAACACCAGAATGTGCCTTAATGTTAAGTGCTTTGTGTACCTTCTCAATTATTGCTCACAGTGGCTCCACAGGTGAGCAGTTTTTGATGAATCTATTGTGTATGGGAAGAAAGAGAGGGGAAAGGAAAAGAAAGGAAAGCTTTATAAATAAACCGGGTCAGACAATATCTAACTAATTCTCTATCACTGACTCACGCATGCATTAAAGTGTTCTTGCATTGCCTTGCTAAGAAAGGGTGAAGATGGAACACGTTGGGTGACCCTGTATCTTCTGAAGTCCCCTCCCCTATACATTCTGCACCTTTTCCAAATCAGGGTTCAATTCTTCTATTTTCCAGAATCTTTTCAACATCCTATCACACTCTCATGAAGTGGGGGGTGTTCTTTAGTATCGAGTAGCTTTTTGTACCTGGGTCTAAGTTGTATTATTTCTTGCAAGGATTCCCCAAGGCATGCACAGGTGTTTGGGAGCTATAGCCCCCCCCGACTTCTGCTCCCTTATATGGCTTTATTTTGGTCATGCTGGATCATTTTTGGCATGTGAGGAAGGTATGGCTACCTTTGTTTTTGCTCTGATTTTGGGAAATGACATTTACTTTAGTATTTGGGGATGCAGAGGTGATCCAGTTTGAGGTTGAAAGTCCTAAGAATGTCCTCTTTGACCCCCCCCCCCGACTACTTTGAAGCAGGTCTCTCCTCCGGTGGGAGCTTTGGTGACTCTGTTTCCTGTCTTTTGGTCTGCCATATCCTCATTGACTTGGTACTAACTCATCAACTGCCTTGCCCATTCCTGGATCCCCATCTCAACATGTCCCTGATGAGAAGTAGATTGGAAAATGACATAAAAATGGGTTATGCACATGGAGAGATTATTTACTTCATGGGAGAAGCAAAAGAGATCTCATCTGGAAAGACATGGGGCCTGGGAATCATAAATAGCCAGGTTTCTCTAAATCCAGCCAGACAATTAAAACCCTCGGTTTCACTTGAGAGATAAAACTTGCATTAAAGCAGGCAATGGGGATAAAGTCTTAGGGAAAAATGTTTGAACTGATGCGGGGAAGCCTGGATGAGGGATGTGTTTGCTCTACATATTTATTTAACCTCTTTGACATTTGATTCTTCTGAGGAGAGCAGCAATAACACACACCTCAACAAGGCCATGAAGATTAAAATGGAGGATTATACAAAAGCACCCAGCTCGGGATCAGCTGCATACTAGGTGCTTAGTAAATATCCACTCAAAATGCATCCTCATGCATTGCCTCCCCAGTACTACAGCTTGCTACTGTGAGAGTATCTATTTAACCCAAAACATCACACCTACAATTCAGGTTGCTGAAGACAAACACTTATGTGTATTCACCCTGATCCTAAAATCCTTGGTAGAGTTGGCATAGGAAAATGAATGGGATTCTGTCTCTTGGGGACTCATGGTCTCAAGTGGGGAACAGTCATGGACCAGGATGTTTGCACCGTACAGAGAGGCACAGCTGCCTTTCAGAGGGTGGCGTGATTGATGAGGAAGCTTCCTAGAGGCAGTGGCAAGCTAACCATTGATTAGTGGGAGAGGGGCTGTTCCCAGGGACATAGAACATTCCAGGCAGAGGAAAGAGGACACGGCAAAGAGGAGAGGTAGAAATTATCTACAGTGACAGCCTGGGGTAGGTGGGAGTCAAAGGCATTGAGACATTGATCACCAGCTGAGGATCTGAGAGCAAGGCAGATTACTAATAATTCTATGTGGGCTGAATTGTTTGTTAATCTGCTGAAGGCTGTCTTTGGGGAAATACTGCGGTTTCTGCTTATGAGATTGAAGGAAAATAAGAAGGGGGAAGGTTAAGGGAATAATGCCAACTCCAAAAGTGTGCTGAGCCAGGAGCTGAAGCAATTAGGAGAAGCTTTTGTCCCATTTCCTTCCAAACAGACATCCTTCCTCTTGAATCATTTTTTCTTGCCCTCCCTCTCTTCCTTCCTTCCTGTGTTTTGAGATAGGGTTCACTACGTAGACTTGCCTCAAACTTGGGAGCCACCTGCCTCAGCTTCTGGAGTGCTGGACTGACAGACCTGTGGTAGTGCATTCAGTGGGTGGGGTTTGAGTCAGAACCATAGCTCAGACTAGATAGAAGCAGTTTGTCATTCTATTTCAAGGAAGTCTTAGGTCCCTGGAGCATTCAAGGGTCATGGGGTCTACGTTGAAGGTTTCTGGGAAGCCCTGGTGCTATGATTTCTTTTTCCTTTTCTTCCTGTGTCTTCAGCAATGGAATGGCAGAGACACGGCCCTCATGGTCACTCGCGTGGTCAACCACAGGCGCTTCTCAGCCACAGTCAGTGTGGCAGACACCTCTCAACGCAGTGTCTCCAAGTATCGCTGTGTAATCCGCTCAGATGGTGGATCTGGTGTCTCCAACTATGCAGAGCTGATCGTGAAAGGTGAGTGCCACTGTGCCACAGCTTTGCCAGGTGGCAGGTTGCAGGATCTTAGCTCCATTTTTATACCGCTAGCTCCTTCTCTCACCTGTTGCTTCCTCCTCCTCCCAACAGCACAAGACAGGTTTACAACAGTCACTGCTCTCTGGAACATTCTCCCATAAGAGATACCTACATGTGGGGTATATACCACAGTCGCAACCTGCAAGTTTGATTGGCAATTGTATTTCAAATCAAGATGGTCACATGTCCTTTGTGGTTTAGGGATGTCCTGCTGAAATGTTCTCATAGAATTGTTTGTGAGAGTTTATTAGCTGCAAGTTCCATATAATGACACTATTTCAGGAAGACTGTTGAAAGAGGGAGCCTACCTCCCAAATGGTCTTGAGTCAACGTGCATCCATTTTCTTGTGTTTGTTCACCTTGAGGTATGTCCATGATTTCCCTTACAATATGCACATGGGCCCCTGTCTTAATTACTTTCCTGTTGCTAGGACAAAACACCATGACTGAGGCAGCTTATAAAATAAAACATTGATGTGAGGCTCATGGTTCCAGAGGGCTTGCGTCCATGATTATCATGGTGGGAAACACGGAAGCAGACAAATACGCATAGATCACCCTCAGGAGCAGTAGCCCAGCACACACATCTTGATCTACAAGCATGAGACAAAGAGAGAAATAACTAGGAATCTCCTCATCATTTGAAACCTCAAAGGCTGTCCCCACTGCCACACCCCTTTCAACAAGGCCACACCTTCTAATCCTTCCCAAAAAGTTCCATCAACTGGATACCAAGTATTCAAATGTGTGAACCTCTGGGGGCCATTCTCATTCAAATCCCACATCCCCTTTCCTGCCTCTTTGGAGGACTTGGGCAAATCCTACCTCTACTCAAGCTCTTCCTGGAGTTCTCCTACCTAGCAGGCACATGCCGTTTGTGCTGGTTTGAATGAGCAAAATCACTCATAGGCTCACATATTTGAACACTGGGCTTCAGGATTCGGGCACTGTTTGAGAAGGCCAGGGCACCTTTAGGAGGCAGTGCCTGGTTGGAGGAAGTGCCTCACTGGGGACAGGCTTTGAGAGGTCATAGCCTGAGCCTCCCCCAGCTTCTGCTTTGCTCTCTCTGCCTTGTATTTGTGACTGAAGATGTCATCTCTCGTCTTCCTGTTCTGGCTGCCTGCTGCTGCCTCCCCCTCCATATGGACTCCCCTGCTATAACCACAGCCAAAATAAACTCTGCCTCTGGTCACAGTGTTACACATCAGCAGAAAAGAAACAAGTGCCTCTTCAGTCTACTGCTTTTTCCTCTTTTGAAAAATGTCTGTGTTCACAGTCATTTAAGTATTTCCAGGTGTTTCTGTTTTTATCATTTCTTCCTCTGAGTGTGCAAAAATTAACATCTCAGCATAGTTCTTCCAAAACAACAACAACTAATAATAATTTTATTTTTTTCTTATTATACAGAACCAGATTCTTTCCTTAGATAAATCTCTGGAAGTTGAATTGGTAGACCAAAGCATATGAATATCTTTATGAATTTTCTTCTCTCGATTGCAATATTGCTTTTGCAAAGAATGGTTTGGCAGTTTACACAGGCAGCAATAGTGTATGAATGTATTCGTTTTATCACTGCTACGTTCACTGATTAAAATTTCAATATAGCAATATTTAGTGAATGAAATAATGAACCTGTTCGTGTTGTGCCAGCTGTAAAATAATACCTGCTGTGTTTGAAGGGAGAAAAAATAGCGCCTGATTCCCAGAAGGCTCTGGCTGTTTGTGCTTGCTGCTGCCACTGCTGCTCTGTTTTTACTAGAGCATGGATTGGTGTAAAAACTTTGACTTCTCTGTGTGACTGGTGGCTCTGTGTGACTGGCGGCTTCAGTGGGACCAGAATGGAGAGCACTGTCTGGACTCTGTATTCTGAGCTATCCTGACTCCAGGTGGATAGTCACATGGAGGATGATGTATTGACACTCACGTCACCTCGTCTCCTTTCTTAGGCAATAGCGACTGCCAATTTGACAGGGTCTACATTCACCTATGAGACAAGCCTCTGGCTGTGCCTATCAGGAGTTATCCAGATTTGGTTGGCCTTGGGACATAACTGTGAGGCACCCTGCATGTACCTGACTGATGCAGAATGGCGGTGAGGTGATGGGAAGGGCCATGGGAGTCAGTGCTGTACCTTGAAGTTTGTAGTCATAGAAAAATGGGGCCAGAAAATGCTTGATTTGTTCTTTCCCTATGTCTACTACTCAGAGTCAGGGTGAAGAGGTGTAAAAGTGTTGATCTATGAGCTACCGGGGCAGGGGGATTGCTGAAGCAATGTTGTCTTGGATTGGAGAGGTGGCCACTGGGACAGTGCTTTGTCCTTTGTTGGCTGTACCGACTGAGGCCTAGTTAAGGCAAAGCATAGAATGTGAATTCTGGTCCCGGGTGCATTAGTCAAATGTGTGACTGTGACCCCTCCATAACCCTCCCCCTGCAGCCCATGTTCTCCTCTGAGAGGTGCACTGGGAGCTTCTGCAGCTCCTCCGCAGTGGCCAATGGTGCATTGGTACTTTCTGTAATCTGGCCCCATTTTATGACACCTTGACGAAATTCATCCACTTTCTTGGCATACTTTTTAAGTATCCCCTTTCCCTCCATTTTAATATTCAGTGGGTAATAAGCCATTTGCTTGGTCCCCTCACATATGCTGTCTCATTTTATCTTAATTGCAGCGATTCATATTGGTTTTTATTTCAACTTCTTTTAACCCAGAATAGCAGGGTTGAGGAGATGAGGGACATCCTAAGGGGAAAGTTCTGGTTGGATCTCAGCCTGGGGTGTACTGCTATAGCTATGTTCAGGGGAGGGGGAGCTGGGGACTAGGGCTTTGTTGGCTCTTGGTATCACAATGTTATAGTCAGTGCCCAAGGGCTGTAGATAACAGGCAAGCAGGTAGAGATGCTCCCCCGACACACCTGAGGCAGTGAGAGGCAGGGTTACTCGGAGGTACCCAAAGGAAACCTGTCAGCTTCCAGTCTGTGGCCAGTGGCCACTTGAAGGCAGGAGACGAGAGCATTTGAGGGTAAAGCCTTATAAAAAGAATGATCTCCCCACTAAAAGCCCTTAGCCTTGGCTGAGCCAGCAGCTTGTATGCTTCTATTCTGAAATACTTGTATTTAAAATGAAAAGAAGAATAGCGGTCATTCTTTTGGCAAGGAAAGAAGGAAATATCTAAAAAGCAAAAGTAACTGACTTCCTAAGGACCACTTGCTGTTGAAGCAGTGGCCCCCACTGCCATTCCTACTCCTGAGTGACGATGGCTTTTGCTCGTTATACAGTTTGCGTAGGCCGAGGAGTCAGACATGAACGTTCAGCTGGGCATTGGGTAAAGAAGATGACCCTTGTGTGGTTTTTCTTCCCATGCACACAGTAATGCCTGAGTCAAGATGCCTCGCTGAACTTCTGGATCTCTCTTGATTCATCTCTGTGACTTTGAACAGGGTCTACAGCTCTCAGGGCCTCAGCAGATACATCTGGGCACCTGGGAGGGTGCTGTGAGGGTGAAAAGGGGTGACCAGTGCAGGAGTGTTCAGTGCTGTGACTGACCCACATGCTCTAAGATGTTAGCAAATGAATGTTAGTGACCTGACGCCTTACCCCATACCTCTGTGGCCTTGGGGAAATCATTTATGGCCAGCGTAAAGTGGAGGGTGGTGCTGAATCCCCATGTAGTAAGGCTTGAGCAGAAAGAGAGATGCATGAAAATGTAGCTTGGGAGCATCAGCAGTATGCGGTAAAGGTCAGAGGTCTCTGGGTTCTTCTCTGGTGTCTACTTTTGAGGAGTTACAGCAACTCAGTAGATGGTCCTGCTATCATCAGCACCACTTGGCTACAACGGGCCATCTCTTACACTTTGTGTCCTTCATTCAAACTGTGACCTATCTGTGACTGAGAGCTCATAGCCTCTCCACCCGGTACCTGAGGTGCCATGGCTTCCGTACCCAGTGTACACACTGAGATAAGCAGAGCAAGTCTGGGGTGAGTCGCCGTCTCTCTGCACACTGATGTGTCCTCGTGTTCCTTGGCTCACCAGCATCTTAGCACAGGGCAAATCAGGGCTTTAGAAGATGCAGCCTAATCTTAGCTGTAGGTGGTATCAGCATTCTTTGGGCGACTCAGGCCACAATGAAAGCAAATTGGAATTACTTAATTCTGAAGAAGCTGTTTATTGAGTTGTGATAATGTACTGGCTATATGTTAGATTACCCTGTAATTGAGGTTTCACGCAGTTGACAGCCCGTCCCCTGCCTACCTGTTCCAGGCCAGCGCCCATAAACATTCTTATTCTCTCCACTTATTTCTGATCTTTCTGGCTCTTCCATTTCAGGGTGTTCTGCTTAGCGAAAGGACATGAATTTACTCAACTAAAGTTGCTCAGCTTCGTTCTAATATTCATTAATTAATGATTTTAGAATTTGTTGTCAGCCAGGCAGTGGTGGCACAGTCAGGAGGCAGAGCTGGGGCAGATCTCTGGGACGTTGAGGTCAGCCTGGTTTACAAAAGTGAGCTGGAAGATAGCCAGAGCTGTTACACACATGCACACACATGAAAAGAAGAAAAACAAACTTCATTTGGCTCACAGTCTATTGCTTGGGAATTTTGGTGGGGATACTGAAAGGCAATGGTGGGGGCATAGTATGGAAGAGCTAACTGCTCACTTCATGGCCAGGACATAAAAGCAGAAGAGACTGAGGTCCTTTGAAGTAGTAGTCCCCTTGAAGGGAATGTGACCTGCTTTAGTTAATTTGTATGACCATGACTAAAGGCCCACCAATACAAGTAAAAAAAACCGGGAGGGAGGGAGGAGGGCAGGGAGCAGGGAGGGATGACTGACTGATTATTTACCTTGGCTCACACTTTTAGAAGGCTCAGTCCCTGATTTCTTGACCCATGTGCTTGAGCAAAATACCATGGTTGTGGCTTCGGCCATACTTATGATTGTGGCTAAGGGAATTCTTCATGACAAGAAGCAGAAAGAAGAGGCTGCAGGAAATGGCCAGAGAAAGACAGAGTCCCAGGGCCATGCTTCCATTACCTACTTCCTCCAAAGGCCCAGGCTTCTATTTCCCACCACTATCCAATGGATGATGCAATCATATTATGAATTCTCCAAAGGTTTAATCCATTTAGTAGGTGACTCGGAGGATCTCTGATCTAATTGTCTTTGGAAACTGAGGTCCCATTGTAGACACACCCAGAAGAGGGCTTTCCTTGGCTCCTAGGCACTTTGTTTTCAGATCAACTTGACAGTAGTAACCACTGTAGACCTCCCAACAGAGCCGTCCTAGGGACCACATTGGCTTTGGGGATGCCTTTAACATCAAAACTGTAGCTGTGTGCTGTTCATATTTTCTGCTAGAGCACAGGTGTCTGAAATGAGAAGCTTTGCGTGTCCTGTTTTTTGCTGGCGACACCCACACATCTGCCCGTGGATTGTTCCAAGTCACCCTCGACAAGCGTGCAGCTCTGCTCAAGCCCTTTACCATCCCTTCCTTATTTGATTATTATTTTTATTAAAGTCTTATCTATTTTTGAACTGCAGATTGCACGGAGCATACCAGAGAGCACTCATCATGGGGGGAGGGGAGATGCTTGTCACTGTACTCATCAGAGGCATTTCCCTCCTTTTGGAGGCTCATGATTTGAAATTGTTTCTCTTCTACCCCTGATAAAGTTGTCTCTATCTCCTTTGCAGCTACCTGCTTCTTCTTTTCCTTCAAGCATGCATTTATTCATGCTTTCCTTCTTCCAGTGGAGCCCGCAAGCTCTGCAATGCCCTGTGTTGTTGATCTTATGGCCTTGACCAACGCTGGCTGTGATTTGGAGCCTGAGTCTACCTTCTCCAGTCAGGCTAATTATGCAGCCTGTCATGTGGCCATGAGATCATCATTTTCTTAAGAAAAAGCTGCTGGGCTCTCATTAGTCCCTTTTCATGGAAGACTCTTGGATTGTGATGAACCCTACCTGTTTACCCAGGAGCCCTTCAAATGTAAGTGTGTGCATCCAACTTAGGCCGAAAAGTTGAACAGCCTTTCACATTGACCCAATTCCTCCCATCCCCCCTCACTTCCTGCCAGTCCTCAGAGAGGCTCAGTAATATCATCTTTTGCTGCAGACTTTGTTCCTCTAGGATAGCCGTCTCATGCTTCCATCCTCGCTTACATTATCCTTTAGCATAGCTGTGATTCCCAGAACACATAGATAAGGAGTCTGGATCTTGGCTCCAGATTATGATTCAACTCTCTGTTGACTATATGAATTGGGAATGGAATTCCATGACTCCCTAAGTGTAAAAATGGAATGCTGAATGCTAGCTGCCTTAGATTTGGGAGGATGGTCACATATGTAGAGAGCCAAGACAAGCATAGTTCTCTCTCTCTCTCTCTCTCTCTCTCTCTCTCTCTGTGTGTGTGTGTGTGTGTGTTCATGTGCCTGTGTGTATGTGTGATGTGACGCTTGTCTTTGTCAGTTTCATCATCCCTACATTCGCCAACTACCCCACCTCAGCCTCTCACTTTCTCGCTCTTGATGGCGACTCCATTAGCTTTTCATGGGAAGGGAGAAATGACAGATGGAAAAAGGGTGGAAAACTTCACTTGAACATATGTGTGTGGGGGAAGCTAGCAGGGAGATATCTATGTATATTGTACTTTATACAGGCACAGCGACCAGCTTATTTTAAAGAAGTGAAAATGTGGATAAATAAAACCTGACAAGTATTGGTTCCCTTGAATTATTTTGACTACTTCATCAGCTGCATGCTGATGTGTTGAATTAACAGTTTTAACGCATTTGGAAATTAAATCAAATGGCAATTGCATTAAATCCTCATTCACTTGCAACATTACCATCCTGTGTTCAAGTGGAAGAGTGATGGGGGCTAGGCTATAGTTAGCTGGCATTTGTGGACCGTCTATTGCACTCCAGCCACTTTGCTGGGTGTCTGCACATGAGCTCATACTTCACTGTAGTCTCGGCTTGCATGGGAAGATGCTAACTCTCCGCTAGTATCGTGAGTCGTACCATCTAGGCCTGCCCTGTTCCTTAAGTAAAGGAGATTACTTTTTTCTGCTGTGCCTATGGCTAACCTTCCATTGTGTCTTCTTTTCTTCCAGACTTAGGTGGAATAGTATTCCTAAGGAGCTAACTTTGAGGCTCCACTAGGCTCAGTTAAGCCTAAGGCTCCAGTTTTAGAAGGGTACTGGGCCATTTTCTCCATCCCCTCACTGCAGCCCAATTCACCTCTGAGACTTGTAGCCTCTCCTTGACCACTCCTCCTTAACTGAGGGTGATGCCTTCTATCCACAGTGAACATATGGTGATATCCCAAACAGATTTGATTCCCGTACCTGTGGAGGGGAACCCTGCTGTCGGAATTCATAAATGCTGTCAAACATCTGCCTTATAGTACACGGTATAGCTCTGCAGGAAAGAATGGCCCAACTCCATAGGACCAGGAGACATAGGGAAACCCGGGGCCCAGACTATATCTATGAGGAGATTTCTTTATCCCCGATGTCCTAGTGCTGAGTTTCAGTCCTGTGACCTCTGGCCAGGTGGGTTATGCAGTGTATGATTCAGCTTGCTTGAGTCCAAATCTTTCTATTTTCTCTGTCTTGAGACCTTTGCCTTCACTCCCTTATTTTCCCATTAAATCCCACGGAGACCCAGTAAGGAAAATAGGTGAATTCCTCAGTGCTAAGATCTATGGAAAATTCCTAGTAACTCTTCCTACTTCTGGAAGAGAACAAGATAAATGCCTCCCCATTTCTCTAAGAATGGGAACAGTCTTTATGACCAAGGACTACATTTCCCAGCATGCCTAATTCTCATTAGGGCCTTATATATAATTGGCTGCAGTCAAAGCAGAAGACATTCTAAGATCTGCATGTTCTCTCAGGCTCAAACAGTTTACAAGTATGAGCACTAGAGTCCACATTTCCTCTTCAGACTTTCACTGGGTGATGATAAATCCAAGCCCCCAGGAGATGATGGAGTCAAAATAGTCAAGAAGCCTTGGTTCATGAATCACCTGCTAACGAACTGTCTTCTAAGCAGGGCTGTTATTGAATCAGTAAAGAAATGTGTGTGTGTGTGTGTGTGTGTGTGTGTGTGTGTGTTCAACTATAGTGCGTTAGAGCTTATTTGTTACAGTAGCTGACAGCATCCTAATGACTAAAAGTTGGATCAAGAAAGCCTTTACCGATACCCTCAGGCCTAACCTCTTCAACCAAAGCTTTGTAGGCTCCTCAGAAACAGATGAAAAGATGCATCTTCCCCTGTCCACAGACACTGGACTCCAAAGTTCAAGGTATAAACAACTCAAAAGCCGAACAAAAGTACCTTTCCTTGAGTGGGACAGAGTGTTGAATTTTCCAACCACTGTTTGTTGATAAGGACCCTGCAAATTCAAGGACATAAGGACAAGTGCTATATCATTATATGAGTGACAGGGGCTAGAGATAGGCTTGGCTATCACCCATGGAGCTCAGGTAGAGGTTGACCTGATGTGATATGTTGTTAATTCACTCAGAAGGATGAGTCTTGCATGAAAATTTCAAGAACCAGTGGTACCTTTGTAACATGAGGGGCCTGCTCGTTGGGGTTTGTGTCCCGCCCGGTACCCCACAGCCAGCAAGCCCCAAAGAAAATCACACAGAGAGTCTACATTAGGTTATTAACTGATTGGCCCATTATCTCAGGCTTCTTACTAGCTATCATAACTTATATTAACCCATCTATGTTAGCCACATGGCTCGGTACCTTTTCTCAGCTGGGCAGCTTACATTGTTGCCTCCTTGGAGATCTGTGCAGAAATGCCAGGGAAGCTTCCTGCTTCCCAGACTTTCTCCTCACCCTGCCTCTACTTCCTGTCTGGTTGACCCACCTATACTTCCTACCTGGCCAATCAGCATTTATTTAAAACATGATTGACAGAACAGACAAGTCTCCTGCACCATACCTTCTTGGGGCAAGTCCTGGTACATTCGATAAGGTATATAACTGGTTTAGCTGGTCATAGGAGCTGTCCTTGTGGCCATACTCACCCAACATTCCCGTTCTTTAGTCTAAGACTAGCTTGTGAATGGAGCTCAGTGACTCCATGGGGTAGTTTGTAATAGTTGTGGGTGAGACCAGAGTCAATGCTTGGCACTTCTCACCACCAACCCCTTATTGGTGATCCCCACATACAAACTTGTAGTATGGGAAGCGGGCCATGTTCCCAGTGCCTGGCTAGGTTAATCCCCGAAATAACCACATGGAAATTGTATTAATTAAATTACTGCCTGGTCCATTATCTCTAGCCTCTTATTGGCTAACTCTTACATATTCATTTAACCCATTTCTAATTATCTGTGTGTCACCATGAGGTCGTGGCTTACCGGGAAAGATTCAGCATGTCTGACTTGGCAGCTTCATGGCAGCGGCTCTTCTGCTCTGCCTTCTTCCTCCCAGCATTCAGTTCTGTCTCCCCACCTATCTAAGTTCTGCCCTATCAAAAGGCCACAGCAGTTTCTTTATTTAACTAATGAAAGCAACACAAATACAGATGGACCTCCTACATGACAAACTGTCAACACATACACATGTTGGTCAAGCAACACTAGGACAGTCAGTAGGAGGCAGGCAGATGCAACACAGCAGCGTCTCAGCAATGGAGGCGACCCTGGTAGCTCATCCAGTCATCAGAAAAGTTCATGGTACTAGTGTGACCTTATCCTAAAAAATCATATCTTCTGCCCAAGATATGCCCATCCTCATCCAGGGAGCCAAGAACCCATGCACAGGGGAAGGTTATCTGAGAAGAGATGCAGTTTCCCGTCTTGCTGTCAATTGGACTTGGATGATCATATCTTGGGTCCCTATTTGTTAAAGGTGAGGGTTGGATTGGGATGGCATGCTTCACTTATCCTCCTTTTTGAACAACAGAATGCCTTCCTAAAACAGGACAAGAAACAAATGACACAAGTGTGTGGAATTGTAGGCTGAAAGACTATAATATTCATGCTTCTCTGCCACCTAGACAGGTGGATTTCATTGTTTCTTTAAAGTCTTTTTTTTTAATTGTCCAATTCTCATGATTCTCCTCTTATTTCATGCCTTTCTGAGCGTGGTAGGAAAAGAAGCAAGGATACAGCCCTCTCTCCTGTACATTGAGATGTGCTTGTGCCCAGCCTTTCATTATTAATCAGAGTCTCATGCCTGTTGCTTCTATGTGTATCTGGGGGCAGATGTGCCTCGCTTTCCACCCAATAACTGTAGTGTGTTTCTTTCTGATGGAATGCGGCCTGGTGGCAGGGAGCTGGCAGTTGCTGGCAGAGCTGCGGGGGAGAGCCTCCCACTCCAGTTAAGCCCCAGCATCATGAACACATGTGAGCAAGGAGCTGCTGGGCCTGGGAGACAGGACCGAAAATTCCTGTGTCTTGCAAACACGTGAACATATTCTTACTGGCAGCAGGCAGACTGCTCTTTTGAAGCCAGCTGGGCTGTTTCAGTCTGTGCTCTGTCTCTAACATCTTACTGTTTGGTTCATCTCCGTAAGTGCCTGAGCCTCAGTTTCTCTACCTGTCAAAAGGGAAGAATGATGTTATCTCAACTTCCCTGAAGTAGTGTGGGAGCCTTGCAGTGTGGGATCCACTTTTTATCAGTTAGGGAAGTTCAAAGACTCCTGTGACAGCATCCTCCGTTCAGTGTGGCTTTAATTGTTTTTTCCCTTAACATAAGCAAGCAAGCCTTCCCAAATCTCTGTATTCAGGTAAGGCTAGAGCAACATAAGGCAATGTGCCATACTTCCCTCTTACACCAAGTATATGCAACGTCTTTCATGCATGGCCTACCCCTCCTGACCTCGTCTATAGGCAAGCAGTAGAGACAGACATTAGGTCACTGTTTGGAGTTGAACATCACAGCTCTCCATGGCACAACTCCCGTGAGCGTGACAGTGGGGCTGAGCAGTGATGACCAACCATGGCTCATCTGATTCCCAAGGATGGGACAGACGGGACTGCCACAGGAAGGGCTTTGCCCCGTGCCCTAGCCTTGCCTATTTCAATGTCTGAGAAGCCTCTTCCGGTCTACTGTACAGTAGACAGATATCTGTGGCCTCTGGCGAGAGCCATTGTCTCTGCTTATCCTGCTGTGGGAGTCTAACAATGAGTCTGGGCTTAGAGAAGGGGAGTTAGCTGGCATTTCTGTCATTCGCTATAAGTAACTTTTCTGTCACACTGTACCTGACAAAAGTAGCTACAGGTGTGAGAGAGGTTTGTTTTACCTCATTGTTTATAGTCCAATATAATGGAGGAAGGTATGGTGGCTCAAGTGGCTCAGTCCATGGTCATGCGAGCTTGCATCTCTTTTACATTCTTGGCAGAAGTTATGAAGCAGAAGCAAAGAACTCAGGTTGGAAGCAGGGCCACACTATAAACAAGGCCTGTCTCCTGTGTCCCTTGCATCCTGGCAGCCACTTTCTTCCAGCTAGGCCTCATCTTCTGAAGGTTCCACAACTGGAGGATACAGCTGTGCCAGGTGTGGGGAGGAAGTGTTCAAAAAGGAGCTTGTATGGGCATTTCACACTCAAACCCACCCTAACGTGGCGTAGAGGCTGGCTGCCCAGATGGCTGTTCTTTTTTCTGTGACTTAACTGCCTCAGGTATTTTTCCAGTCACTCCCAAGATGTTCTTCTGTGACTCTATCATGGCCCAACTGCCCACTTTATCCTTCACCAGTTTTTTTTTTTTTTTTTCTGTTCAACGAATACAGTCCATTAGATGACCAGCCATGCTTGCTTGCAGGCCTGGAGATGAGGGGCATTCGTCCAGCTATTCTCACATGTTACTGTTGAGTCCTGGTCTCTGGACATTGTTCCTTTACTTTTGCAATATGCAGAGATGATATAAAATGCAGGTCCTCCCTTTCATAACCTGAGCCTCATCTAACGGTTGGCTGTGCTTTGCCTGTCTGTGGGCTCTGCCTTCACCGTTCCAGCCCAAGCCTCTACTCTTCCCACCCTCCTTATCCGAACATGACGGAGCATTTCAGACTGACTCTAGTTCTTTTATCTCACTGATGGTCTTCCCCACTGTCCCTGGAAATCATGGAGTATGCCTTTTAGTTAGACTAAAGACAGCTCTTGTACATGGCAGCCTGTAGCAGGAATTCTTGTCCCAAAGTTATTCTGCAACCAGGGAGTCCACCAAACAAATTCTAGCTGTTAAGGATGGGAAAGAATTAGCTTTCTTTTATGTTTTAGTTTATTTTGGGGGGAGCTTCCTTTCTTTGGTTTCTATTCTTGGTGATCTCGATTAGCTCTCATGCCATATGCTTCCTCTCTTCTCTGCACTATTAAATTTACACACACAGCCGGACAGTGGTGGCACATACCTTCAATCCCAGCACTCGGGAGGCAGAGGCAGGCGGATCTCTGTGAGTTCAAAGCCAGCCTGCTCTACAAGAGCTAGTTCCAGGACAGGCTCCAAAGCTACAGAGAAACCCTGCCTCAAAAAAAAAATTACACACACACACACACACACACACACACACACACACACACTTTCATTTTGTACCAAACTTTAAGGCAATTGAAGATTACAGCAGAGAAATATCAGTGCATGAAGTATTCTTCAAAGAATCCATGCTTTGCCAGGGGTCTCAGCCTCTAGTCGCTGTCTGAGTTTGTTTTCCACTGCTGTTGTCAAACAAAAGCAATTTGGGGAGGAAAGGATTTATTTTTCTTATACTTTCAAGCCACGGTCCATCATGGAAGGAAGTTAGTTCAGGAAGTCAACACAGGAACCTGGAGGCAGGAACTGAAGCAGTAGTCATCAGGAACACTGCTTTCCTGGGTTGATCCTCATGACTCGCTCGACTTGCTTTCTTATAGCATCCAGGACCCCCTGCCCAGCGGTGACCCCCATCCACAATGGGTGGAGCTCTCCCACATCAATCACTAATTAAGAAAATATATCACAGGCCCATTTGGTAGGGGCATTTTCTCAGTTGAGGTTCTCTCTGCCCAAATGATTCTAGCTTTTGTGTCAAGATGACATAAAACTATCCAGCATGGTCACCCTAGCAGCAAGATCTAGGTGGCCATATAGGCCTGATGCTGTGCCACAGTCACTCCCTCGTCTTCCTTCCTCGGAGGTTCTCAGGCAGAGCAGTCTGGCAACAGACAGTTGCCTTGGGCCCTGTTTGCACAGCTCATTTCTGCCAGCACCACTTGCCAGTTCCTCCCTCTGGCTTTGGATTAATTCCCTCTGGCAGATGCATAGCTCTCCTCTGCCTTTCCTCTGCATCTCAGAATCAGGACCCGATCTCATTGCCAGGACGCATCCATTCAACCCTCAATCCGTCATACCTCCCAAGTGTGCCCAGCTCTGCCCACACTCTCGTTCCTATCCGGCTAAAGCAACACATTGTTGGCATAGTTGGAGAGGGGAAAGCACCCTGTCTGTGTCTTCAGTGTGAGGGACAATATCCCAAGCCTAACTGGATAGAGCTCCAGAGGTTATGACCTAGGCCTCTGGGCTACCCAGGTAATGGAGCTGCCTCTGTCCAGGTTAATCCCAAGGCTCCAATGCAGGACCTGGAACTCCTTCTTCTACCTTCATGTGCAGCTCTGGTCTTCATTGTTGTGTCCTTCCTACATGATCACACAGCAAGACAGTGGTGGGTTCGGGGTAGCAGTTTGGTGTCTCTACTTCCTTCTTCTTGACCTCAAAGCTAATAGAGCATGTGTCTGTCCATGTCAGAATCTCAGTCTTAGCAGAAGTTTCTGCCCGTCTTGCCTGGGGTGTGCATCTCAGATTAGCACAGCCATTCTGCCCTATGGTCTTTAGAGCCCAGAGTTTTGTAGCCAATTCTGTGCTCAGAGTTAGAGGATCCAGGTTGTCTGAGAAGATGGAAATAGAATATAGGAACCCTTCCTCCACGTAAAGGATCCTAGCCAGACAGATAAGAGACAACTGTAGGAGGCTGAAGGGTTATGGGGGGCTTCCCCTGAGAAGAGAAACCATGGAAAGAATGAGAACAGATGAACAGTTGGGAATCTACAAATTATATCCTCTGGCCTCAGACTTAAATACTATTGGAAATGATCTGCGTTAAATTTCTGCTGGATAAATTGCACAAATTTCACTCTTGTGGTGGGTCATTTTAGAATGGAATGTACTTAAATATTTAATTGCATGAATTTATTTATTTTGTAGGTGTGCGTGTGTGTCTACAGGCTTAGCGGAAAGTGCCCTTTCTCTGCATCCTCTCACTGCCCCAACACTAGTGTTTAGAACTAAGTTATACACTGATGTCTGACGCTAAAAGTGGTACTCCTGTCTCTTCTGGTTTACACCAGGACAGAAATGACTTAAGAAGCATGGCTGTTTTAGAACATAAGAAAATCATGGCTTTTCACTCCAAAGAGCACGTGACCTATTGTCAGGGACTGCTTGCATACAGTTCTGTGGTCTAAAAGCAAACCAGGGAGGGCCGTCTATTTAGATTCCAGCTCTGCCACTTTCTGTTCATACTGGGGCATACCTCCACTCGTTGGCAAACCCCTCATCGTATTTGCAAGGCGACCCCAATGAGGTCATCCTCTTCAGTCAGTCATGAGGTGACATGGCTACAACTGTAGCTGTCAGCTCTATGTGCTCTGGCCTTGTCCCACAGGTGGGGTTTAGTGACTCTGAATGCACCTGCTGGTAACTTCCCTTTGTGACCTCTAAAGAGCATGTGCACATCTTATATACTGTCGTATTAGTATTTGCTTTTTCCTTCTTCTCTCTGATTTACCCCCTGGCTGGGGATCTTCAAGTTGCCAAGCATGGGGCTGGTGTTATGGACAATCTTTGGGATTTCTTAGCTTGTGGACCAGTTGATTTCATTTCTATCTATAGCACCATAGATTTCCCTTTGGGTGTCACTGTGTCCAGATGTCCCTCTGCTGGCAATGAAAGTTGTCATTAAATTGAATCCTTAGCTACATGCCTGCTACAGAGACTCCTTCCAAATATGGTCTTGTTCATAGATGCCAGACATCAGAATTCAGACGTCTCTTCATGGGGGCACAATTCAACCCATGGCACCTATATGTTTTATTGATTCGAAACCCCTCTCTCAGCCACTCATGAATTATTCTTTTGTGCCTTTGCATCCGTAAAGTCCAAATGCCTTCTCTTATGATGAAATGCCAGTGTATGCCTTCAGGCATATGCAGAGGCCACAGACCATCCTGGAGGTGTGAACAGTCAGGAGTGCGATCGCCTCTGCCCAGACACTACTTCTTTACTTCTTTTTCTTTCAGCTTTTAGGTCTTGGCCTCTTTTTGCTCTTTCAGATTCTCTCTGTGTTCTACTGTCAGGCAAAACCTGGTACTCTTTAACAGTGGCCCCCACAGAAGGGGGTCCATCCATATATTGGACCTTATGTCTCTTTAGCTGTAGTTTTTAGGAACCTTACCTAGGGGCTCCCTTTAACAGCCAGACTAATCTTAGTCCTCCCCATTGCCACTGCTAGATGGTGGCATTGCTTTTCACAGGACCTAGGACCTTGGGCTGCTTCTTGGGTTTTTGAGGCTATCTGATCCACCCTTATAATCCAGTGTACACTGCACATTGTGCTGCTAATGTATCAAGTTCCTTAAGTTATGGGTTCCACAAGGACAGGCATTGGGTCTGTGCTTCCTCATTACCTGTCCCTTGTGCTGGGCACACTGAGGATACTCAGCGGATGTATGCTGTATAAATGCAAGATATGGGGACCTGAGAAAATGCCCAGTCACTGAGATGCTTGCCACACAAGCATGTGGACCTGCATTCAAGGCTTATTACCCATGAATAAGCTGTGCACTATAGTATGTGCCTATAAACTGAGCACTGGGAAGTTAGAATGTGGTAACCAGCCAAATCAGTGATCTTTAGCACCAGGGAGAGCCTCTGCCTCAAAAAATAAAGTGAAGAGAGATTGAAGGAGATACCTGATATCAAGTTCTGTTGTCTACATGCGTGTGCACACATGCATGCACAAATAACTGCATGGGTATGCACACAGACATTTCTGCATGTATACACGTACACAAGTAATGGTTGTGTATCGCTGGCTGTATTTGGGGCAAGGCAGGCAAAGCTCCCCATAGGTCTTCTCTTCTAGACCTGAGCATTGCCCACCCTGGCTGAAAGCCAGCCATAGCAATTCTGGTCAGCCTCTGGGGCTTTGCCCTAGAAAACCCTTCCCTGCCATAGTTCAGCACAGGCACTTTGTGCCCAGAGAGGACTTCCTCTTGGCAGCCGTCCTCACCATCGCAAAGTATATGTGCACCCAAATCTCCGGCCATCTGCCAGGAACCCTTCTCTGCTAGGCTCTAATTTCTGTGAAAGCCAAGGCCGTGGCCAGTTTGTACATTCTTTTGCAAAACCACTGTTAAAAAGAGGAACTCTTTGGGTGGATCTCTCTTGAAATGAAATGGTTCTTCCTTCCATGTGTGAACTTTGACATAGATGCTCTAAATAACTCCCAGTTTTGATAGCCACTTCATAGTGGAGAAACCAGAGAGATTAAGCAACCTGGGTAAGGACACACAGTTGAGTAGGGGGACTTGGTGTAATGAGTGGCTCAAGTCCCCTAGAGGTAATGGATACCAACAGCCACTTGGATGGGGTTAGCTCTCACTGGGGCTAGCCTTCACAGAAGCCCAGGGACATATAGGGCTGTCCTGGCTTCCAGGCATGCCCTTGGGGACTGCAGTACCACAAGCTTCAGCTACTACAGTCACTGAATCCCAGGCGATTTCTGTTGTAATTGCTTTTTTCAAGTGGTGTGCTTGTAGTTCTCTGTGAGGGGACTGAGTGTTTGTAGCAACTGCTAATGACAGGGCTACTGAAAAAGACTGTCTATTTTTGGATTGAGGCTTCAGTCTAAAAGAAATAAAAGTAAACATCAAATATATATGTATATATATATATATGCACACACACACACACACACACACACACACATATATATATATATATATATTAGAATAAGTATGTTGAAAGAAATCAATCCCACCTTAAAATATTCTCCCTCCTGGTGAAAGCAGAGTGCGGGATTTATCTGGGATTGAAGGTCAAGATGTCTGGGGTTAAGTCCTTACTCAGCTATAGACTGGTATTGCCAAGGGATGGCACCTCTTCCACTTTCTGCTCATCTTGAAGACAGCTTGGGCGGGGCCTAGCATGGCTTAAGCCTTTTCCTTCTTATAATCTGATTGGCTCCATGGGCTCTGGAGTCAGCCCTGTCCAACCCTGCCTGCTGTGTTTTCCTGGGGACAGGTCCCAGGAGTGTCCCTGAAGATGGCACCTCAGTGCTCATCTCTTCCCATGCCACAGGAAATCCTTGGCAAATGCTGTTACTAATGGTGACAGTCATCATTATGTCAATAATACCTGACAGTTGTTGAGACATTAGTGTCTGTCTAGTCCTTTGTGGGCACTTGGGGAACACTTGTGTTTTGATTCTATAAAAGTTTGCTCATTTGATCTCACTCCAGAGGCAGAAATGTGTCCTATTTGAAATTGACAAAATCCAAAGCACTGGGAGCTTGGTTTCATGGCTTCACTGTGGCAGAAGGTTCCCAGAAGCCCTTTCAGCTGCTGTCACGTGTTTCTGTTCCCTGCCTCACCTGCTGCTCATCCTTCAGAGAACCAAGCATCAGCTGCCCCTTTAGCCCCATTCCTGGAAGTGGCAGATGGAAAAGCTTTTAAACCAATCTGGACCCAGCCTTGGTCATCATGGCTAAGCCGTAACTGAGCCATAGATCCAAAATCCAGAAATGAGAGCCTGTGTCTGTCATTAAGATTTGTGATTGCAAAAGATGACTAATAGAGTACTTTAAAAGAATGAAATTGTACATGGGGGGGGAGGGATGAAGCAGTGGGCAAAGCAGTTGTAAGTGTGACGACCTGAGTTCAAACTTCCCGAACCTATGTAAAGCTGGATGCAATGATGTGCACATCTGTAAATGCTGTGCTGTGAGGATATGGGGTGGAGACAGTAGAATCCCTGAATTCTCTAGGGCCAGGTAGACTGGCATGTACAGCAGTCACAATGACCCTGTCTCAAAACAAGGTGGAAGGTCAGAACCACATGCAAGGTTGTCCTCTGACTTACACATGCCACAGCACACACACACACACACACACACACACACATTTTTTTAGATTAAAATGTCATCGATATCTCTTGTGATAACATTATCACCATCTCATTATGCCCATAAGGTTGCGTTAAATCTTCTTCTGTAAGTATCTTGTCAAGTTTTGACCTTCTGACCTTGTCAGCCTCGGGGAACCTGATAGCCCTAGTGCCCTATGAGGTTGTGGTCCATAGGCTTTGTGAGAGCCAGCACGTTATTGGGTGGGGAAATGAAAAGTGATGCCACTGGAGATGTTCTGGAGTCATAAAGAGGCTCTATTTCCTGTGTTCCCACTTCTGGTGCATGGATGGGCGAAGTTCAGTGTTCTACATTCCTGAACTTTATGGGGAAGACCCCATCTGCAGAATTGCTGGTGACTGCCTTCCACAGCATTTACTGAGCCAGAAGTCTATGAGGACCAAAGACCTAGAGTCTTGTAGCTCAACTGTTGTGATGGTTTCTCGGGCCTTGAGACCTGCTGGGGTATGTCTAGAGCATGGTTTTCCTGGGTCCTGCTGGCCACATTCAGGGTAACTAAAAAGCAGTCTAACACCAAAGGAATCATTTAAATAATGGTACCCAAGACTTAGCGTTCTTTCTTCTATTGATTAAGTTTGTTCTTTAACAATTAACATATACTGCGTTCTAGCTGCTCTTTTTCCTACTCTGTTTTATCTCCTTACCCTTCTGTCATCCCTCCCTCCTTCCCACAGTTCCACTTCCTAATTTAATGCATTTGATTTTGGTTTTGTTCTGTGACCCATTAGTTCTATCTAGGGCCATCTTTGTGGCCATGGGTTTGGAGCTATCCTTTGGATCCTGATGGGCTTATCATTTGGTACCCAACTAAAGGCAGTAACTATCCCTTCCGCAGAAGTTGCCAATAGTTCACCAAGGAAAGTTAGGACCGGATGAATCGTTCCCCAGTCCATGATTGGATGTTGACTAGCCCAGTCTTACACAGGTGCAGTGCAGGCAGCTGGGACTGCTGTGAGGTTGCAGGTGCAGTAGCTGGGTCATTCCCTAAATGCCGTGTGTTGCAGCCCTTCTTTCTTTCTTCCAGCTCTCCATTCTTCCCATTTCCCCTTCTGTCCTATTCTCTGCCTTAGAAAGGGTGGTATAAATGACCTGTTTGGGGGCTAAGCATTCAATTATCATTTGTTTTAAGCATCTTGAGCAGCCATAATGGTTGAACTATTCGTGTTTCTACCCACAGGCATCCCTAATCAGAGCAGCCCCTCCTTGGGTGGATGGTAGTAAATGCAGACCTAACATTCTTGTAACTCTGTGACTGCACCAGATGCTGATTCAGGATCTAGTCGCCATCCAGGACTCCTGGGGTCTCCTCTAAACCTGGGAGAAGGATCAATCCATGTAAACTCTGCTACTTCTGAGGCCATTTCCTGCCCATGTCACCTCAGCATCCGCCTGAGGCCTGGATTCCTGCACCTGTTCCACCCTCTGCAGCCCTGCTTCTCCCTAGGTCTAGATTCTGCTGTGTGAACTGCTCAGAGGACTTGACTGGGAAGACAGCTCAGTGGGGAAAGCACTTGCATGGAATCATGCAGACCCAAGCTTGATCCATACCCACGTAAAAAGATCTAGGTGTGGTGTTTATAACCCCAACAGATGGATCCTTGGGGCTTGCTGGCCAGCCAGTCTAGCCTAATTAAATCCTTATTTCTAAATAAATAAATAAATAAATAAATAATAAAAACAACAACAAAAAGCCACAAAAGAATGAAATATAGACAGTACTTTCAAAGAGATGACACCCAATGTAATACTCAGGCCTCCACATGCACACACATACATGAGTCTACAGAAACACATGTACAATCACACGCGTACTCCCAGGCACAGACTCCAGAGGACCATTGTGCAAGAATATAATAAAGGTATGTGTGTGTTGATAAACCCAAAAGAAGATTTTCCTCAGAACTGTGCAGCCTTCATCAGAGGCAAGGGCAGTTGATGGAGCCACAGAAAGCACACTGTATTGATTTCAAACAAGCAACCAAAGTGAGAGTTCAAAACGCCTTCTGGAAGGCAGGAAGCCCTTGGCTCTGGTGAAGTGCTAATGAGCTCCCCAGCCAGCTCCAGCTGACCTGCATCTTCTCAGAGAAAGACCCAGGACCCAGCATCAAGAGAGGAGCCAGCAAGAGGGCTATAGAGGCCAGGAATGCAGAGAAGCTTCCTGGGCTCCTACCACCTCCACGCTCCAAAGTCTTTTGTTTCTCTTTCTTTTATCTTCACAAGGGGAAGCAAAGAGCCAGTGTGCAGTGGGAATTCCTCCCTGTATTCCGTTCTGATCTGTTTGCTTGTATAAATGAGCTCATCTTTCAGAAGACAGTGAACCTGCTCCCTTGAAGGGGCAGAGACGGGAGGATTTGCTTATTCTTCTCCTGTGGTCCTTGTCTCCTCCAGCATCCTGAGCCAGGTCATCTTTTCCATGTGAATATCAAGAGGCACGGGTCACATGAAAGGCAGAGACTGAAACTTTGTATCTGGGGTGGTGGGTGGTGTGGTACTTTATAAGGCAGGTGCATGCCTGGGTATTGAATGGGCACTTTCACTCCTGCCTGACATTGTGTCCAGAAACCTTTTGCAGAGAGATAACCTTTTGTGGATCTCTGTGCACAGGTACTTAGAGCTCTGCAACCTGTTGCAGCACAGCTGCCAGGAGATGGAGACCGCTGGTAGGGCATGGGCTCTTTCCCTGGTAATCGTAATGTGCACACCTACTTTTCTTTATTCGCCTTGCATTTTGAAATTGATTTACATTTCTGACTTTTTCAAGATATGCTTTGCCGGCAGCTGGTTAAAGTCTTATACCCTGAGGCAGATATTTCTACCAAGAGACCCTAGACATCAGACTCTAAACCACAGGAATCCTGAGTTCTACTCCCAAGTCTGAGGCACGAGAAACTTACCAAGCAGGTAAACATTCAGCAGAGTGATTGCTTATCTTTAGAGGCTTTACCCGTTCCCTGTGCTCTGTGCCCCTTCACCTTCCTCTCACGGTCATGCGTAAAACTCTCCTTAGCTGCAGCCTTCCTCTGTAGATCCCTTTCGCCCTCATGAACAGGTGAGGCCCTTCCCTTTCCTGAGCTCTCCTACAATACTTAATAAATAAAAATTAAATACTTAATAGTTAAATTGAGTATTATGTCTTACTTGTGTGCTCAAGTATTTATTGAATGGCTACTATATGCCCAGGCACTAGTTAGGTACCCAGAGATAAAGAAGTTGGCTACCACATGCATCATAACCCAACACTGTCCAGTAGAACTTTCTTCTGTGATGGAAATGTTCAAGGTCTATGGTATCAGAGTTGTTAGGTTGATGGTCATATATGGCTGGTGCGTGCTTGAAATGTGTTTACGAGTAAGGAATTTGATTTTAAACTTTATTATTTTTAGCTACTTTTGCAGGGGGGTTTAAGTAGCCATGTATATCTGTATCTACCATATTGGAAAGTATCTTTCTATAAGAGTCAATGGATTTTAAAAGAGCTAAGTGACCAGTACTGTGTCGAGGGCTTTGTGGGAATCAAATAGAGGGATCCATGGGTAGATTGACTTCAAACAATGAGAATCATCTTTGAGAAAGTGTCATTAGATCAAAGATGTCAGCCGTTGGAAGAGCAGGAAGACAGCCCTTCTAGAGAAGGGGTTGAGGAGTAGGAGCCCTCCAGGTTGGCATGGGCATGGATAGTGAAGACGGTGAAGGTAGACAGAACGTCTGCTACAAGTGGATAAATGATGGAACTAGAGGCTGGAGGGCATCAGAGGATCACATGACTTATGTCTTTAGAATAGGGATAGACAGGAACTTGCTGGGAATTCTCACACCAGGCAGAGGAAGAGCCAGACATTAGGTCTGTTTTGTGTCTAGCAGCTCTAAGCTTCTACAACACACGGCCCGAGTTGTGAGGGTTCCCAGTGTTTATACACAATGTTGGGTCTGGCCTGAGTCCCATATATGTCCCATTTCCACCCTTGTCTCAGGCCTAACTTATTTAGACCTGTCTAATTTATGAGGCTTCCGCACATGCCAGGGTAGGGGTCTGTTCATGTTTGTCTCTGTGAAAAAGAAATGCTACTGTCTCTGCTAGAGCTTCCTTTTCTGATTGTGCCGGCTTGGTAGTTAAGATTCTAGGAGCATTTAGCGCAAGGAAGAATTGCTGTGATGACAAGTGGATCCTTCTGTAACCTTCACTTAATTGAATGAAGTGGCAGACCCAGCAAAGACACAAATAAAATGTGGGCAATTAGAATGTGTTGGACCGCTGGTGCCAGATCAGAGTGGAAATCCTACAGCTGGTTTGTGAGTCCGGTTCTACTCAGGGAGGCTGTGCTTGCAGGCCAGGTGGAGATGTTTGTGCTGTCTTTCAATCCTTCCTATCGTTCCCCAATTGATACTTTCTCTTCAGAATGTTCTTTAAAGGAAAAGGTGGAAAGCACCGAGGCAGAGGTCCCCCTGGGAGCAGAATCTGAGATCCGAGCTCTGCCACTTCCTAGATGCAGCACGCCGACTAGATCAGGTTTCCTCTCTGTCACTCCAAGGGAAACAAACATGGGTTTATGCCTCATTTTATATTCCTCTTATCTATAGAATTGGCATAAGCCTACCCACATAACAGGAACTTTGGTAAGATTAGATATTACATGGCAGGTCCCCAGCCTAGTACTTTGGCATTTTGTAAGTGTTATAGTCTTCGTTGTTATTCTCAAAAGTCATGGTCATATCAACATGGCCAAGAGTGGTCTTGGCAAAATGTTGGGATTCCATTAAGTGTATAGCACAGGTTCAGGTTTTTTGTAGGTGTCTGTGTATATGTTGTATATGTATTATACATATTTGTATCTACATGTGCAGATGGATATGTGTGGGGCAAGGTATGCATATATGTACATGGTGGCCAGAGGTCAACAGTGGACAGCTGTCTGAGTTGCTTGCTAGCCTTATATATTTTTTTGAGAAAGGTTTTCTCACTGAACCTGGAATTAGTGAATTTGCCCAGACTAGCTGAATCCCAAGTTCCCAGGATTTGCAGGCCTTTGTTCCACTGGAGTTACATGTGTCACTGCTCCCAGCTTGCTTTTTCACATGGGTTCTGGGGATCCAAACTCAGGTTCTCTTGCTTACATAGTGGCCCATGTCCTTAGCCTTATGGTTACATCATAACTGGAGGCATGGCTACCTAAGAAGCTGAGAACTCACATCTTGTACCTCAAACATGAAGCAGAAAGACAGAATTGAAGGTGGAGTAAAGTTTTTAATCTCAAAGCTCATCCCCAGTGACACACATCCCCAGCAAAGTTGCACTACTTAACTTCCCTAAACAGTACCACTGGTACTTGGGTGACAAGTATTCAAATGTCTGGATCTAGAAAGGACACTTCTAATTCAAGCCAACCCAGTCATATTATCTAAAACTTGACTAGAGGACCCATCATCTTGTCTAAGCCCAAACCTTGAGATGTGAATGAGTGAATTTAGTCTAAGGGCCACATTCAGAAGTAGTTTCTTACCTCTTAGCCAAGGACCAAGCAGCATCCCTTTCACTTATGGTTATTCCTTTCATCTGCCCCTCCCATCCTCCCATCCAGATCCTTACCAACTACAAACCCCAGTTTTGCGTGGGAGTGGGGGCTGCTAGAATTTTGTCTCCCCTGTCCCCTTAACTTTGGCTCAGGGGAGGTGTCTTTCTGTCCTGATATGCAAAGAGAGTTGACGTGGAATCCCACACATTCCAGTCCTGATCTTTCCCTATTGTTGGACACACAGCAGGACTCCACAGGCAAATGGAAAAGAAAAGGCTTGATCACTGTTTATTTTCCTTAATTTTCATTGTGCCTCTTTTATTTTTACCCCTGATTATAAGCAACAGAAAAGTTCCTTTCTGTTTGTCTTTTCCTACCCTTTGCAGCTGTTGGTTTGAATAGCATCTACTAGACTGAACCTCCTCCCTTAGACTCAGAAAGGAGAAAAATTAGCTAAAAGGGAAACAAGAGAAGCATTTTTAGTTCAGAGCAGGGGCCTTATTTTACCAAACCTCCATCCTTTTGCATGACAACTCAACACTTCTAGGGTCAAAAAGACTTTTGTCATCCTGATTGTTTTCTTTAATTCTCTTTTAAATTTGAAGACAAGTTTAATTGTTCCATAATCCAGTCTTAGCTTTTATAGAGAAGCCAATGGACTGGTAAGGTGGGTAAGACTTTGCTTATTCTCACATCCTTTATTTACTCCCTCAGTCCTGCCTATCTATTCACTCATCAAGGAAGCTTGTATACCTGCTAATTGCCTGCGTTTTGCCAGTGGCTAAGGATGCAATTTGCCCAAATGAGTGACTGTCTAAGGACACTCACTGCCTTGCTGGGGAGACTTCTTTGCAAATCAAGGATTGCAAGGAAGGATAAATAGCAAGGCAATAAGAAAATGGTCATGGTCAATCAGTGTGCAGACACGCTGCCACTGTCCCTCACTCAGCTTCCCATTTTACAAAGTACTGGCCGTGTGACCTTTGTTAAGGAATCCTTTCTCCACCTGCTTCCTCATCTATTATAATTTAGCGATGGTGGGCATGACCTCAGAGAGCCTGAAGATCAAATGAGGTGTGTCCAGGGTGAAAATGCCTTGTGTAGGAAGAACCGTGGACAAATGCTGTCACTTTC